>CM060831.1:116310000-116852500 GCA_030762175.1 Metallyticus violacea
TTCCGATATGACCGTACCAATTTATTTTCCGTTCTTCTAACAAATAATTTAAACTATATATTTAGCATTTCTCTGATATTGTCACTTCTTTGTTTATCTAATAGAATAGAATATAATAGAATCTAATAGAATCCAGTCATGTATCTTATAAATCTCATTTAAGCCGAATCTTTTTTTTTTTTGTGACTTCTGTTTAATGTTCAGTTCTCGTATATTTACGCCATCGGCTTATTACACTTAAACTGAGTTTCCATTCTGGTGTGATTTCTCGGCGTCCTCCTAGTATTTTTACATACCATTCTAAACGTGTTAGTTTATTTTCAACGTCTAATTGTTTTACAGGTGAGATGGAATGCCCTAAAAACTTAAAAATTTGAATATCTTCAATAGATATTTATGCAGCTCTGTTGTATACCGTAGATGATTTATTCGTGAGAACACTAAAGATTTTATTTTTAAATTTTAAGTTTTAAGTGTCTTTTCTAGTTTAGATATTTCTGAAATTCTTCTTCCGAATCACTCACAAACACCTGATTGTAAATAATATTACTTTTAGTTTTTTGTTTCCAATATTTATTCCTTTAGATTTAGTTTCCATCACACATTAATGGCGTCATTCATATGCAAATTAAAAGGTGCTGGCGATAAAGGACATCCTGTTTAACTCAGAATATATTTTCTTTTCTTTTACTTATCTCTTCGTCGTTGTCTATTGAAATTTTATTAAAACCATAAATACATATTTTATCTCCATTGTAATAATTAGGAATGCCTTGTCTTTTAGTATTTCCCACAACATACTTGCCCTTTTAATCAACATATTGTCGTAACCCAGGCCTTAAAAAATGGACAAAACTATTTCTTAAACCTACGCTGGAGGCTTGGAGGGGGCAAAATCTGCGACATACATTCCTATAATTACTTACTGCAAACAAGCCCCTCAGTATCAACAGCTCAATAGCGTAGGCGGTTAGAGCATTGTGCTACACCTGTGAAGATAGCATAGAAGGTTCAAATACTTCTAACTCATGCCTTTTTTCTGCTGGAGTTAAAGGAGATTTGCCACAATTACAATGATTTTCTCCCTGAATTAGTTGCCAATTGGAATTAGAGCAGTTTGCCACAAGTACAATGTTTCACTCGCTAAACCACTGGGTCTATCGGTTTCTAAGATTTGCCCGAGGTTAGCCGACAGATTAGATTAGTGTGTGTGTGTGTGTGTGTGTGTGTGTGTGTGTGTGTGTGTGTACACTAATATATTAGTTGCAAATTGGAATAAGGACGCATTTCTCACCATTACAATATTTCACCCGTCTAATAATGCAGACTAGCAGCAAAAGATTCCGTCCTGCAAAGAGCAAGAGATTCCTCCAGCAGCAAGAGCAATATAGTGCTGCATTGATCCAGCTTGTAACGTCGAGTCATCAAAACCCCCTCTATTTCTTATCTAATTTCATGGCTTGCTTGTTAAAAAAAATCTCTTCTCTTATACTACCAATAGCGATAATGCGTCAACAATCCCTTGTACTGCAATATTGTGTATCTCTCAAGAATGCTCTCAAGAATTGCTGACGCATTCTTGCTGCATTGTGATATCTGCCCCTGCTCCGCCTATTCACCGACCCCGGTGAAAGAAAGAAAGAGAGAGAGAGAGAGAGAGAGAGAGAGAGAGAGAGAGAAAGAGAAAGAAAGAAAAGAATAAAATATAAAAACCTAACCTTAATGATGAACCCGTTGTTATAAATACAATAGTGAAAATTATCTGCGAATGTAAATGATTTAGTATTTTATTATCTTTTTCATAATATCCGTAATAGATCATGTAAATGATGTTTTATAACATATAAACTCACAAAGGTGATTGTTAAGGTAATTACAAAATTTATTGAAAACAAACTTAGTACAGCTTGGAAGCACACAGAAATATTCAAGCTGTAAGGCAGGGCTCTCTGCTTAACGCACCAAAGAAATTTCACAGTAACAAACATAAACTTGGTCCATCAAATTACAATGCCATGGTTAACACATGAGCTTACTAGAGCCCATTTCCAATAACCCAGCAATGTTTCCTTTGGTTTGTTTTTCAGAGCACTGATACAATAAAGTCACATTTTATTGACAAGGGGATATCATCATGGAAGGAGTAAGAAGTTATTGAATTTGACACATGATGGCATGCAGCAGTTTTTAAAAAAGTAAACTGTGCGGATTTGAAGTAAATTGTATACATTTTACTATGATCTTCAGACTGAGTGTAGCTGAACACTCATAAGCAAACAGGAAGGTTATTAATGAATCCTTTTTTTGATCATGACACCTTATATTTTGTGATTCGACATGTCTTTTAGATAGTTTTGTTCATGCCTTCCTCAGCGACCTTTCATACCACTGATCTCAGTGACTCCAAGCTATCTTTACACCTCAAACATCACTGAAATCGTTTAATCTAGCTGTGTGTTTAGGATAAAATGTACATAATATAAGTAAAACTATACAAAACATTGAGAAGTAGTTGCGGGAGAAATGTGTAATAAATAAGGGAGAGGAGGGGTAGATCTAGACTCACTTAAATGTGATAGGAAAGGGATTTATAAAAGAAAAATGTCCAATGTAGGATGAAGTGGATAATATTTGGCATTGTAGTTTGGAATGTTCATTTTGTTTATTTGCGAACGCTCTTTAACATCTGAGCTCATCAGCGTCCCATTCAATTCAGGGCATGAAACTGCCGATAAATTTTGCTCAGAGGCCTCTTCTTTCAGGCTTGAGGTTCTTTTTCGTGCCGTAAATATGACATGGAACCCACGACTTTACTTCCTTTCCGAAGGAAGCCATATTTTGGAATTTAAACAGACGAGTGTATAAATAAAACAGTTTATTTTTCAAAGTATGATAGTGCACCCATGGATACACTAAGGACGAGAATACTAAATTTAAGGTGATAATACAATAATAAAAAAGTATGGAGATATATAGTATAATTGAAACCGAAATGGCTAAGAAATGTGGGCTTCATGAGAGTAATAATGAAACTTAAAATTATATAAAATAAGAACTGTAAGTACTCATAAATGTTTGTCATTTTCTTATTCAAAACCCCAGCGTTAAATTTAAAGGAAAACAGAAGAAACTCAACTCTATAATATTTTGTTTCTCATTTGTATTAATACTATATGATGACTGTTCAATAAAGAATGAATGTACACAACCACAATTTCTCTCGCGAAAATTTAACTTTACAATTGTTTGTTATTTTAATGCGTAATGCACACGTGGTAATAGTTTCATCGCTGTCACTTTCGGTTCCCGCCTGTGAGAGTGTGCAAGTTGAGACATGTTCAGTTGCGCCACAGCAAAATGGAGATAATACACGATGAAAAATATGTTGTTCTAAAATTCAGCGTTCTTCTTAATAAATCTTCGGCTGAGGCCTTTGGAATTTTTTTTCTTCCCTTAGCACAGATTCAATATGATTTAAAATGTTTAAAGAGCAGAGGCAATCAATTTCAAAGGGCCTGACGCCCTATTTGTGCCCTAACAAAAGGAAACATTAATACCGTGGTGTCATTTTAGGAGATGATCGTCGAATAACTTTGGAAATTCTGAAAATTTAACTGTGTGTCACCCACACGTTGGTGGCTGAAAAGTTGCACACGAGAAGTCCAAGACTGCTGTATTCCAAACAAAAGTATGGTTGCGTGCAAGTTTGCATACAGTTGAAGATGATATTACAGAAAGTTACGGTGTTTCTTTCACTGCTGATGAAACTTTACTATATCATTTCAATCCTGAGAGCAAACAACAAAGCTCTGTGTGGAAACTTCCATCACCAACACCAAAAATAAGAAGCAATCACTGGTAGTGTTTCTGCTGGGAAAGTTATGGTCAGCTCATTTTTCGATATTCAAGTAATGGCTTATCAGCCATTACACAAATGTAACTGGGTCATACTACAGAGATGTCCTTAACAAACAACAAACTGGATGCTGCACCACGATAATGCACAATCGCTCATAGCAAATTTGTTTCTGAATATCTCGCAAAACTCCACGTGAGATGTGTTCTCACCCTCCCTATAGTCCTCGTTTAACCCTGTTTGACTTTTCCTGTTCTGCAAATTGAATTGGCATTTTCTTGGGAGGCATTTTCCTTCACCAGAAGCAGTGACAGAGGATGTGGAGACGATTATGAATGGACTGTCAAAAAATTGTTTTCAGCATGTCTTTGAAGACTGGTTGAAACACTGAAACAAGTGCATTGCATCCAACAGGAACTACTTTCAGAAATATCATGAAAATTATGAAGATGAGTAAAGTTATACTGCCATAATCATTCTTTATTGTACAGATCTCTATAATTTGGTTGATTAATAATAAAATTCTGTTAAATAGATTAATGTGTTTCCACATCCGTCCGAAAACTGTTTGGCAGTTTGTGAAGATGTCCATAACAAATTTAATAAAATGTTTTAACAGCAACACAAATCAGTGTTATACATATATCGGCTCGGTTATTTGAGAGTTGTTAATCGTTGTTGATTTCATTTATTTACCGACGTTCTTTAACATCTTGGGTCATAGCGTCCCATTCAATTCATGGCATGAAACGACCGATTAATTTTGCTCAGAGGCCTCTTCTTTTAGGTTTGAAGTTATTTTTCGTGCCCTAAATCTACGAAATGGAACCCACGACTTTACTTCCCTTCCATAGGAAGGATTCTTACTCCCGAAAAAAATTCATCGACCCTTGCCGGGATTGAAGAGTTGGTGATCCATACATTTGATCTATATGCAATTTCCCAAATAGCTTCATAACTATTGATTGTAAAGTAGTACCCCTGGTTCTGCAATTATATCACTTAGTGCAACTCTCCCTATTATTTTGAAGATTTTTTTCGCACATTCTTTGTTATTCTGTTGTTCAGTAATCTTGATGGTTTGAATGTAGTAGTATTTACAGTCAAGGAAGGCCAAATAGCTGTAATATCCAGTAGGCTGAGATTTAGTTTGGAAAAAATTATAATGATTGATGTTCAGAGAGATAAGAATCCGTGAAAGATAGAGAGACTGTATAGAAATTTCACGACGGCAGTGTTGAGAAGTAATTGCAGTTTTCGCTTTTTGTAAATCTACAGAATTTTTCTAGCTCTCCTTTATTATTATTCAAGACCCTAGCTCTCCTTTTAAAAGTAGATACATTTTTTAAGTTTCTGTTATTAAAGTAGTAGCACAGATGGTCAAAATTGAAATCGTAAAAGGTAGGTCTTGTGGGGTGAGCAAGGTTTATAAAACAATTCTGCCGTAGCGCTATCAGACTTGAGCCAGCTCCCCTACAGAGAGCAAGAATTCAAACTCTTGCTAGACTTTCGCGGCACTGATCGCCGACCATTCATCACAACCTATCATGCAACTCCTTTCGCCTTCACTGGGTGGTAGCGATAATTTAAGGCGCGCTTACGGCCAAAGTGACTTATTTGCGGTTGCTTAGGCATTTATATTGAATGAATATCTTTACGTACACTACATCAAGTATTGGCATTAAATGACGGTGAAAATCTCAGCTTTTCTCCTTATTCCTGTTATTTCTAGCTTTGTTGGAAAGATAAATGAATGCATTTTTAACTGTAATAATCTAAAGAGGTTAGAATATTTAAAGCACTAAAATGAAAATTGTAGTAGAGCCTAAAGAATATATTACTTAATCCTTTTAATGTAATTACATTCCTAAGGTGGTTAATATGGTAATGATAGTAGTAATGGAATTTTATCGTGTCAGGTTTAAAGTACATAAATGTAATACAACTATCACTTGGGCCTTACTGCCGTGCCTGCTAATACCGACCTTTTAACATTCAAATTTTACACTACACGCAAAAAAAAAAACAAACAAACAAACAAACAAACAAACAAAAGTCAACGTTGATTGCTATAATTAACTCTGTATGTATACATACATAGCATATATACAAACATGAGTAGCACACTTATCCCTAAGTTCCCTTTCCCTTTCCCTTTTCGCACCCCTCCTCCCCAGCTCCCCTCTCTTCTCTATAGTTATTAACCTTCTTTGTAGGGTCTTCACTAGAAATATTCCCGATCTGTGTGTATATCTCTCATGTACCAACACTCCCCGGCAAATGTTCAAACGTCTGTTGGAAATCAGAAATTGCGGCGGTAAATGCTCATTTCTTGAAATCTGCATTTCCCTGCATTCTGCCAGAATGTGCCTCCAGGTATCGCTTTCTCCGCATAGTGGGCAAAATCTTTCATCAAAAGCATTAACTGTTTTGTTTCCTTTCCAAGTCCCTAATCTGAACCATGCGAGACCACTTCTTTCTTCTCTGCCACAGACATCTTGGTAATCCCCCCTCCCCCACACCGGATGTATTTGAGCCTGCAGGTTAAACGACACTTTTTCGCGCATTGGACTCAGTATTCTGCCTATCGATATCTCGCAAACGTCTTCTGACTTTTTTCCAGCTATTTCGTGTAATGTCCTCTCCCCTTAGCCAAATATACCCCAATATAATTTTGTGTAAGCCTTTTCTTATTTTTGATGCCCGACCCCGTATCTCACCCTTTCTTTATTGTATGGTAATATGGTGAAAAAAGCCAAAAACAGTGATCTGAATACTTATACTAACACAGCCAGAAATATTAATAACATAATTAGTATTGCCATAGATTGGGTATAGAAATTAAAAATCTCTTATCATACTCGTAATAATATGAAATGTGTGACAGAATATTATAGTAGAATAAAATACTACTGCCAAGTAAGTACAATTATATATATTTAAGACGTATTAATGCACATTTTAAGACTTTAATCAAAAGGAAATAAGGTAAAATTATCTACACTGTTAACAATTATTGTGATATATTTGAGAAAAAAAAATTAAGAGAGGAAAATCAAATGTAAATGTTTGTAAAACTTCAATGTGTAACTTCTTTACTGTATGAAAGCGAAACTTGGAAAATGAAAAAGAGGGATAAATGAAGCCTATAGAAACATTAATTTAAATTTTTATGAAATTTTGCACACTACAGAAAAATAGATAATTGAAGGAATCAAGGTGCAATTGAGTAACTAAATGAGAGAAAATACAGACATACATATAAGATGCAACACTTGAGAATACTATATAAATTCCTGAAAAACAAAATTGTAGTTAAAAGAAAAATCGGACGCTCCAATACACATTGGCCTTATCAGCTGTAGATGCAACAGGCAAAGGGGCCTAAATCATAAAGAATGATATGAATAACACTATTAAACTTGCACAAGCCATAAGACGACTGTTATATTGATATTCTCTTATGAAAGTGTTAGAAAATTCATAAATTTCAAAGTGGTGCCACACTTACTGGACAATTTAATGTTAGTCCTGTAACTGTTACTGCTACCAGTAAATCGGAATAGCGATCTGCACATAGCTCTGGCTAGGAGAATGACTTTCTCATAAGGATCTAAGCTGGTCAGTATCTTAACACCAATACTATGCATGGAAGTGAAAGTGTGTATACCGGAAATCAATGTGGAAAAGTAGGGAACCAGCTCCAGGGGCAGCCCGCCTAGTGAAAATTCCAGAATAAAAGAAGAGAAACCTTAGTCACATGTTTCTCTTTTTTTAGCAGGCTGTTGTCCATTGTGGACTGAATAAAAAATATCTATAAGTTATTGTTAATGAATTATGTTAAATTATTACCTAATAGTTGAGATCTTTTGTTTGGTAGTTTTCTCTACAAACCCTATACACACACATCAAAACTTTTTAAGCAACAACACAAAATTTAAATAAATCTCTTGGCCTATCTGAATAAAAATGATTAACAGCGAGTGACTATGGGTTTTTGTTTATTTGTGTATATAGTTACCATTACAGCTAATTTTTGCCATTAATTTTATTTGTTTATTTTTATATTGTTAGTGATAAAATGAGTTGCTGTATATATATCTCAACATTTTTTCTGTTAAAATATTGAAACAAACAGAAAAATATTTGTTTAATTAATGAAATAAATGCTCAACGAGGTGATGAAACATTTATACAGATCGTAATAATTATAAAATGGCGGAACACAACTGATACGCTAGGACTACGAATATCAAAAGGGGCGCTGTATTCAGAATTTTAAGGGAATATCAATATTGCGGCAGTCCATAAGAACAACATCCAGGTAAACCAAGAATTACAACTACTGCACAATACGCACTCCTGTGCCTATTGAAAATATTAAGATTTCGTCCCATTCTGTTTTAGATAGAGTGCATGAAAGAGTACTCCATTCCTATCGTCCAAAATTCGCCTTGGAATTCGAGAACACGTGTTGCATGTTGCCGGGAGCATGTAAACTGACAATAGGAACATTAAAGCCATGTTTTATTAACAAGTAAATCACTCTTTGATCTGCATCCACGTTCCAGGAGAATTTTCTCAAACGCATAGGAGGCATCTTGATCTGAAGAGGAATAAGTAATAGTAGTAAAACGGACGTTTTATTGTACGTTTTAGGATATACTCAAATAAATACAACTGTCGCATGGGCCTTACGGCCGTACATGTAATGTCGTCCTTATAGCAATCAAAATGGCCATGCTCACACATATTACATATATACATCCATACATATATTCATACACGCATACCTACATACATACAAATATACAGATACTTCGATATATTTAAATTTTCTATTAATAATTAAATACAAAATACATATACACAAATGGAATCCTTTCTCTTGAGCCCCCCTCGCCTTTACTCATACCTCCTCTCCAACTCTCTTCTCTATGGTCATTAATCTCCTTTGTCGGGTCTTCTCTAGAAATATTCCCAAATTGTGTATCTCGCAGGCACCAACACTTCCCGGCATATGTTCAAATTTATGTTGAAATTCCGAAGTGGCGGTGATAAATGCTCGCTTCTTAAAATCTCCGTTTCCCTGCATTCTGCCAAAATATGCCACCAGGTGTCGATTTCTCCGCACAAAGGGCAAACTCTTTCCTCGAGAGCATTAACTCTCTTGTTCCCTTTCGAAGCCCTTAATCTGAACCTACGAGACACTTCTTTTCTACCTGCCATATATATCTAAATAATGTCCCCTTCCCCACACCGAATGTATTTGAGCCTGCAGGTTAACCGATACTTTTCCGGCGCATTGAGACAAAATATTTTGTCTACCCTATATCTCGCGAACTTCTGTTAACTATTTTCCAACTATTTCGTGTAATGTCCTCTCCCCTTAACCAAATATACCCCAATCTAATTTTGTCTAAGCCTTTCCTTATTTTTGAAGTCCATCGCGTATGCCACCCTTCCCTTATTTGCTCCCTTAGACAGACTACTCGAAGAAGAGCTTGATTCCCCCGTATTATTCTTAACCAGTATTTAAATTGTTCTTATTTTTAAATTCACACTTTCGTTAGAAATACCAAACACTTTCATGAACCCCATAATTTGCTGTATCCCTCACTACTTGTAGCAACCATTTTAGAAACTGTGTTTATACCTAATTAAGTTCTTCGGTATTCTCCCATCCCCAAATTTCGGCCCCGTACGTCATAGTTGATCTTACAACCGCCCTGTACACCAACTCCATGAGGAAGAATAATGGCTAAGAAATAAGCAGATGTCGTTTTGAACTACTGTTGGTAAATGAATGCATACAGGTATATTCAAGATGTGGTTCTTTCTATTGCCGAAGCGTTTGTTTAAGGACGCTCTTTAACATCTCTGATTGTTAGCATCCCATTCGATTCAGAACGTGAACAACCGATAACTTTTGCTCAGATGCCTCTTCTTTAAGGGTTTTTACATGCTGGCACATGTTTCAATGTTCCTTGAATAGACACAATGTAGTATGTAATTTGCTGCACTAAATCCGATCAATTGTATTATGTGGGATACCCTTCAACAGAGAGTTTTAGAGTATATTGAAAGCATGGAGACTGGATCTGTTCTAAATATGTCTTCATCATGACTAGTAAAAAATCGAACAAGATGAAAACCTTCGTTACAAGTAATGCCACCTATGTGCCGAGCAGTACTTATGAAAGAGCTGATGATATCAACTACTGAAGGGACAAGACTTTTGGAAAATGTTGCTATTTTATTTAAAAATGTTTAAATTTTGCTTTTGCGAGTTATTGTTTTATTATCAATGCAAATGTAAATATTATTTTAACAACCTATAACATGATAATCCATATAAAATTATTAGAACAATTAAGTAAAACTCTGTATTCCTTAGACTGTTTTGGCGTGTGTATTATTTAAACTAATGCATTGCATCTGTAACGAAATATTGTTTGTCTCCGGCTAGCTATTTAAATTTATACCGCTAGTGTAAATAAAGATGACTATTATGAAAATAAAATAATGGAAAAAGTAACAAAAGAAAGCCTATGCTTACGAAAGTTCTTTTATGATATAGAGACAATAAACAAATAATTCATATACGAGTATATCCAGTAATTAAATATGTGATAACTAATAATCAAATATCCAAACAAGATAAATTATGTCATTTGAAAGTAAAATAAATAAAGCTTTAAGCTGTTTACAGAAATATACAGGAGAATCAATAATTCGATAAATGAGGGGAAAAGATAATGTTTTGACAGTATTATTTTAAAATAATTTTATTTAAACCTGTCAAACAGTAAATACAGTGAAGACATCAGGAAGATGAACAGAAAAACAAGAAAAACTGGGAAAGAATGAAGAATGGGAAACATGAAATGGAAATGCACACGAAGTTATTTTAAACATTATAAGCAAATTTGAACAATCATTAATTTTTACTGTAGGTTGATTTCTGCATAATACAGTGCTAACCGAGTGATCGAATTATATTCCCACCGCAGAAGTAGTGACAACTCGTGCGCTGTCACACGCCTGTAATGGAAGCAGCTTAGTGTCTGTGATACGATGAATAACATGCTATTGATATGAAATATTATTAAATATAAGCAATAAAATGGACATCTATTTATAGGAAAATCTGAAAGCACCTGTCTTCGTGCTATGGCAACTTTTTAGAAAAGTTCATACCGTATTGTGCAGTTGGTCTTGAGAAATGTGGGCGTTTCTTTCTCTTTCTTTAGGATAGCTCGATTCTTTTGTACTTTTTTCTTACAGATAACGCTGTCCAAGATATAAAATTCATTGAGTATTAGATGGAACACACTATTACTGATAATTCTGTCTTCAAACAAATACGAAATTCGTCCGTCCTTTTGCAGAATCCTACTTAAAATCCTAAAGATTCCCCCTCTCACTTCGTTACTTTCGTCAGATCACAAAAAGTGGTGTGAAATGACCCGTGGTCTAACAGCAGCGTTTGTGACCTGGGTTCGAATCCTCGTCAGGTTAAACTGTCTTTGTAAGGTTCCCCCCCCCCTTGAGTTTCTCCTTACCCTGAAAGTTAATACCAGATAGTTTTAAGGGCTCAGAGTTCATTTGAGCCATCATTAATTCATATCATTTCATTCATCCCTACAGACTTTCAGTCCACAATTCACAGACGTTGCGAGAAGACCAATGCAAAATTACGGCACGATAAAGAATCTCAAGCTGAAAGAAGAGGTCTCTGAGCAAAATTGATCTGCCGTTTCACGCCCTCAATTGAATGGGACGCTGATACCTGAGATGTTAAAGAGCGTCCGTAAACAAAACAAATCAACAATCATTCCTGAAATCGTTTTTGATACTATTTTCTAATTTATTGCAAAGAAAAACTATTATAAAAGTTAAATGAACCATTTATATCTGAAGCTGCATTGAAATGGAAAATCCATTGACGCTTGTGATCTCAGGCGAGGGAGAGATTTTCTATTGTGCATCGCTAGCGCGGAGCAAAGATGGCGATTTGTGGGGAAAATATAAGTTTATTTCTCCGTACTTCTCTCTCCTATGTCCTCTTCTGTCAACTGCACCAAAAGAGAAAATGAAACTTAAATTTCATAAAATGAGTAATTTAATATTATGAATTCAAGGAATGTCAATATTTTCACGCTATTTTAGAGAAAGAGGGAACATGTGCCATAAACAAAGAAAAGAATGTTGAAGGAAGGAGAGAGAACGCATTACGTGCTGAATTCAGTGCTGTGAACAAAATTAATAAAGTACATCGGTGCATAGTATTGGAACATTAATTTGGACATTAGATAGGCAACAAATTACTGTCAGAGTAATTCATTTTCGGAGCCTAGAAAAACAATGAGATTTGTTACTTATTAGGTTAAGTTTAAAGGGTGATTAAGTGACTGAACAAAAGACTGAAATGGTTTGTACATGTGAAATGGATGGATAGGGGCAAAGGAATAATATAATGATATAATGATAATTAGTTAAGAAAAACTATCAGTTTTCCGAAAAAATATACATACATAATTCTATATAATTGCATGCAAATTATTTCCACAAAATGTGTAATAATTTTCAACTTTTGTAAATATGATATACAGGACACAGTATTGAGGAAAACCTTTGTCATTAATTTCAGAATCCAGAAATCCCTTCCAATAGTCACGACCAGCTTGCAGTTGTTTATATACATCGCAATCTGTTGTTTTTTCACTCTTTTGGTTATGTTGAAACTTTTTTTTTTTTTTTGTAATTTTTCAATGGGTCTTATGCTTCTATTTAGAATTCACATAGGTCTTAGCTGTAATGTAAATAATGGTAAAAAGAAAAGAAAAAAAATACGCTATAACAAACCACCTCCTGCTTTAATATCAAACAGCGTGGTATGCGTGTCTGACATTGGTTCTATATGCGATATCTTGTATGCAAGACTTGCATGTGGAATAACACGAGAGTTTTATAACAAGCACCACCTGTTGTGTTTTCGCCCAGGGACATTGTCTGACTTACGAGTACTTCATCGAACGCTATCTACTACCAACAGTGCTGCGTATTGCCGAATTAATAGATTACAGAGAGCAAAGGTCCGGAATTATTCAGCTCTAGTATTCTGTTGTTGCACGATAATACTAACCCATAACAGTTATGGAAGATTTTAAAAATTCCATTGTACCTATATCCAGGGTCTATCATTCCATATTTAATATCTGTTTGACCCGCTAAAACAACATATGAAGGGTGAAACGTTTGCAACCGACGTTGAGTGTAAGAATAAAGTGAAGCCGAAATAATTGACTTAGACACCCCCGTAATAAATGATAAGAAAATTAATTATTGCCAAGTAATGTGTATATACCAGTCATAGCCATAAGGCTAAAGTTATCTCATGTACATTTCATTTATCATAATTGTAAGTTTATATGTGTTTCCTATAAAATGATTGCAGTATAATATTGGTTCTATGAAAATGTGCTTGAATATTATGAGGCACAAGGTTGACTTCTTGAAAGTCTGCGGCAAGAACCAAAAGGCCGTTAAGTTGACCTGAGCTAAGAATAGGAAACCTATTGTGTGTTTTGTAAGCAAATCCACCCTCGGATACCTCCTGGTGAAGGCTCTGTCCTTGACCAGTGGGGTTCTTTTGTAAATGAGCAAGTTCCGCTTTTTTATATTAGATGGGAAAGAATCGCTACGAGATGTAAGTCACGTAGGCATGATTAGTCAATCAGGAAAATAAGGACCAGAGGGAAATATTATCCAATGGAAACGCGAAGTTGAGGGATGATATTTTATATATTTCTTAAATCATAGCTTAAAAGAATAACGATAGCTTCGGGAGACTGACGGACGACCATGTTTATTTAAGCTTGTGATTTTGCGGCTCATCCTCAGTTCTCAGGGAGAGTTCGGTATTCAGTTCAGATCAGTTTCCAGGCTGAGCTTTTAGCGGTAGCTCAGTATCAGCTTTTGGTGTCAGTGAGTTAGGTGGATAATTACGTATTCCATGCCAGTAATTCGAGTTTAAGTCTATGAAGTTTAAAACTGTAAAGAAGTTACTTTGGACAAAGTTTTATAAAATGTTGTGCTTAGACTGGAGTCAGGGACATAGCTGCTGAGTTAATTAGTCAAAACGTTTGTATAGGAGAACTATAGAAAGCGTTGTTGTTAGTTGACTATAGCGATGCTACACACTTATTAATTATTAAGTCCTCATCATTGTCAGTTTGAACCGTGAACTTTTATATTGACGGGGAACGAACAGGGCATCAGAAAAATATCCCGGGTGAAACATCGCTGTGACGTTATAAGGGGATTGTAGTGATTATGCGAAAGTGATATAAGTCTTAAATCCTCCACGTAGTAATAGAGTTTTCTCCCAACACAACAGACAGTGAACAATAAAGTGCACTTCATCACGCAATACAGCAAATCTATTTATTCCATTGACAACATCCTGGTAATATCCCTTTCCCTGTTATCTACGGATAAAAAAAAAAGTCCAGATAGAGGGTCTCGACGGAGCAACTGTAAGACAGCGGGAAACTATCACCGAGGAAGAAGAAAACATCATCCCTGAGATAAGAGCCACCAATCAAGTAATCAATCACTAATATCTAATTATTCAAAATCTTCTTCATATAAAGAATTACTTAAACAACAATTAAAACAATTCATCTTTATCAACCCAATCATTAATTCCCGCTGCAATAGTAGCGGATTAGTTTCTTTCACATTCTTTAAGGACATACAACGTCTTCCTCAACAGTTCAGGTCAATGACTTCTGTTGTTGTTAGAGGCGCATGTGTCTGTTTTTATCTTATCATTACAGTAATTTCAAAACAGTAAAAGATGTCGGTCAATTGATACAGTGAGATTATCCGAGAGCAGCTGCGTACTGAGAGAAGTCAGTCGTCAAGACCGTATAATGCATGTGTAGATAGCAGCTTGTAATAAATTTGAAGACACCCGAGTGTAAATTATGTGCTATTGTTCTTCGTTATTTGTCACTAAAAATATAATTTGAAGAACGGGTTTTTATGTGCGAAAATATCTGTAAACGGATTTTTGTAGAAAACTGATAAAGCGAACAATAATAAAATATCATAGCATCATGTTCGCCAACTTGTTAAAAAGTTACGAGAGACAATTTCTTTGAAAGAAAGCTGTTCCAACCGCCTTATTCTTACGGAAGAAAAGTTGGATTACACACAGAAATTTCCTACGCAGATGTCGATAGTGTATTGCCAGCGAAGAGCATCATTTTCAACATATAACTAGAGGTGGAACAAAATATCAGCATAAGCCTGAGGCGAGTTAAAGTGCAACCTGCTGTTGTTTACATTGGAACGCAGGCAGAGTTCAGAGTCGGCTACATTGTACGGTTCATGCTAAGGAAATTTCACATTCATTGTAGAATTGTCCCATCACCTCTTATCACACAAGTTAGTGTTTGTTATAATAACTTGAAAATGCAGTGCCATTTTTACTTTCAGTAAAAATATAAATACAAAATAAATACTAGACTTATACACAGCGACTCTATCCCCTTTTCCGGTCACAGCGGCTGCATTTCCCGAGTAAGTAGTCGCACTCAGATAGCCCGTAACTCAAATAACCTCACTGAAATAGCCATTAATATACTGGATTTTATCAATGTTAAATAATGCAATACTTGAAATATTTATATATTTCCATGCACTGTTCGCTGCTTACAGATAGGACATATATTTTAAGATCCGGAGATGTATAGCAAAGACGCCAAAGTGCAGTAGATACCTCGCTTGGTATTCAGTGAACAGATTACGTCCCATCTGCCTGCTGCTAAGCCATTCTCGTTTCCATACGAGATTTCATTAACGTCCCGTTCAAACCATATATCTATTCATCTAGAATTCAATTTGTAGCTCGTTCTATTTCACACCTGCTATATTTCCAGGAAGATAAAATTAGCTCGATACATTGAAGTGCACATCCACTAGTGGCCGAAGTCGTTAACACGGACTCGTGAGTGAGAGGTCTGGGGTTTCATTCTCGCCAGGACCGTCCTTCCTGACTGAAGTTTTTTCCAGGTTTTCCTCAGTCGTCATAAATGACAAATGCCGGGGAGGTGTTCTAAACTTAGTCCTGGAACGCTTCCTTCCTTAAAAATAAAAAACTAATTTTAAAATCCCTTTCCAATTTATAATTTCATTTATCATCTGTGTCCACCGCCTGTGGTATCTCAGTAGTAAAAACGGATTTAAACACTATTAAACACGGAAGTGTTGTTGACCCACATTTGTGAAACAAAGCTTTAGATGTTAAAAATGGTCCAAAATATCAAACCTGTCAAAGATTATCATCACCCAGTGGATGCAAAATTATGCATGGGCGTTATTATAAGATGTTATTTCTGGATGTTGTCAATATTTAGCTATTGTCATTAATTCCATGTAACCTAGTGACAAAATGTCTCTCTCTGTATTTTTTCTGATAGCATCCACTCTCTTTGAACTTTTTTTAATAAAAGCAATAGTTTAATATTAAACATTCATTTGATCAATTATAGTAATAGCATTTCCTTTCTACTCCATTACTTTTGGGTTTTGTTGAGATTGCGAAGTTCAGAATTCGCAATCATGTATTATAAAATTTTATTATTGTTTTAAATATTTTTCTTTTGTAGCCTTTAATGTCACCAAAAACGATTTAGTGTAGAAATACTTTACATTCTGGAATTTATTTTTAACCGAATTTGTTTGTCTTGTTTTTCATTATTGGTGTCATTACTTTTAAATTCCGCATTTACTCATGTATTTTACTGTATTTTTCTGTCTCTAGATGTGTTGCATTGATTTGCAAAAATTCCCGAGTTTAGAAGATCAATTCGTTCAAAAAAATGTTCATTTCCTGGTATCATATTTCTTGGTTTATTCTTTACACCTCCATTTCTGTCACCTCTTCAAATCCTTGCCTAGAAAATGAACTTGTCCACAAGATTGTCTGTCATTGCTAGCGAGAAAAGTGCAGATATTCTTTTACAACATATATCTATAATGCAATGTGATTATCAAGCAATAAACTGAATAATGAAAAAAGTTATTGATCAGAAGAAGAACGTGGAATTTTGTTTATGCAGGTAGATAAAACTAGGCAATTCAAGATACCGGTGTACAGTGCTAAATCAAAAATAATAGCGGTAATACCTAGTGAATGCATAACTGGAACTGATATCTTTAAAATATACACACATTAGGTTCGGTTCGCCTATTAATTGCCAAAGTTTTTACTTTATCCCCTTCAGAATCGTATAAACTGTGTCGTTTAACCCTCTCGATATTCAAATTACAAAATGAATTTAAAAAATGAGATTGACACGCGAATAAATACGTTATTTGATTTCTTCTGTATGTAAAATAACTTGTATTCAAATATTTTTCAACATCAATCATGTTATATTCCTTCCGTAGTTTTGTAATTTCTTTTATTCATATTTGCTGGAAGACTGGGTTTCTTCTGTACAAATTTTTAGTAATATATAATATATTTTCATAATCTTGAGCAATTATTAGGTTATTAACACACTTCAATTAGTAAATAAATTAAAGTTTCCATATTACTACCTCTTTTTTTTCAAATCCCAAATTATACTACTGTGGTAATAGGCAATATTCCTGGCGTTATATGTCTTGATATTTAAGTAACAAACATTTTCAATCTTACAATCATAACCCCAGCTTCGACACGAACCGACTTTCTTCGGCTTGCTACGCCGATGCCCTTACCACCTGATCTACCTGCGCTTCCCCTGTAGCCGCGAATTTCCTCCATGTGAGTTTATATACACTGGAAACCTCTAAAGTTAACTCGTTGTAGGCATTTTATCCCTAAGAGGGGACTCGAAACCTTCCAGCACATGTAGTTCAGGCTTCATAGTTAACCACATCGTTATGGTTAGTAAATATGAGATGCGATTTTTTGGAATCAGAGTCAGATGGGAAAAGTTCGAGATCATGAACAAGACCCGAACCATTACCGCCACCATATTCACCGGACATGGACCCTGCGACTTCTTTCTATTTCCGAGGCTGAAGAAAACCATGAAAGGGCCAGTTTTGCCATCATTGATGAGGTAATAAAACAATCGCTGAAAGAGCTGAAGGGCATACCGAAAAGTGAGTTCCAGAAGCGTTTACAAGATAGAAAAAAACGCTGGCACAAGTGAATTATATCCGGGTGGGATTACTTTGAAGGGGACAGAATTGATGCTGATGAATAAATATTCTTTAAGAAAAACGAATATTGCCGTTATATATATATATATATAATATTCTTTTTTTTTAAATTTTCAGCATTCCTTATTACCTGTATAATATACATGCTTTCACCTGCTATGTTACACAATTGTTATATTCAGCAATTTTACATATATATTCATTTTTTTTAATTGTCAGCATTCCCCATTACCTGTACAATATTACATGCTTTCACCTTCGATGTTATAAAATTGTTACATTCAGTAAATACATTTTTAAATTAACTTCCAATGTCTTTGTATATGTACTACTTAGGTTGTTTTATCACAAATTTATCAATTTTCTAAGCTGATTGAAAAATTTTATGTAATATTTATGGGCTGTTGACAAGTCACTGGCCAATCTCCTCCATTATCTCTCATTAGCAATGTCCTCTGTTGGGTTGTGTCTACACATTCATAAATCAAATGATTTACCGTTTGTTGTCCTCTGCTACATGTGCATGTTGGGTCTTCTGTGATGATTGCTGGTTAAAGGTATTGTTAGCTTCAGTCTCCCTTATACTGGCAGGAAAAAGGTCTTTCTTACTGTACCTTGCCATTTCTGTATTCCTCTTTCTTTGATTTCTAAGACTGATGTTGATTTTGGAGTTTTGCTGTAAGCTATTTCTAAATCATCATCATTTGCTGACTTATCTGCCACTTCATTGCTGGCTGTCTATGTGTGCTTTAACCGAGCGGAAATGTATAGTCAACTGTTTTTTTTTTTTTTTTTTTTTCGAGGGTACGAATTGATTGTAAGATGTTAGCAATTATCTTATGTTGTCATTTATTAAGCACAGAGTTATTTTACTGTCGTTGTATACAACTATCCTTTTTTCATTATTAATGCTTCTAGCTTACGCAAAGCCTTCAAGATAGCTATTTGCTCAGCTTGATTGTTTGAGCATTTCTCATCCAGTCGGTTCTTAAACTGGAGGATTGGGGTTTCATCTTGTATTATAACAGCAGCAGCTCCCACCCTGTTTTCCATTTTGCTCCCATCTGTGAATACCTTTGTACGATATTCTGCATCTTCATCTGTTTCTTTAAAGTTGATATATTCTGCTGGAGAGTCCATTTTAAAGGTCCCAATGGTTCCCCCATGCATTGCATTATTACCGACTATTGTTATATCTATTGGATTCTCTGTAATTTTTCTCTGTTTTGTTTATCCTTTATTGCTTCTACCCATGCTGTGCTCTATGCTTTGCAGACGTTGATAGAACATGTATAAGACATTGATTTTTGTCATGTATTAGTTGTATGTGTATTCAGAAGCTAAATTTTTGTCAATATTTATCCCCAAGTATTTTAACTCTGTCACTTATTGTAATGCAATGTTGATTAGATAGATATTTATTTTTTCATTATGACTGTTTTTTTCTTTCAGCTGATTTTCCAATTCCCTGTCTGCCCCAGGCGGTATGCTATGCACCGCTAGTGTGCAAGAAACCTTCATTTTTTATATCATATGTACGAGGAAATTACTCATAACATTTCTAATCATCTCTTAAGGAATAAACTCGCAGTAGAAAAAAACATCAGGGAAGTCTGCGGGAAGTACAGTCAGATGAGAAATGTTTTGGGTTCCCTGCTTGGAGTAGGACATGGTAGCTCATTTGTTTGGGACATCAGCACATTAGGCCGAAGATCCTTCATTGCAATCCCGACTGAACAGAATTTTCTCAAGTCTGACGTTTCCTAGCCAAATTAATGTTGTTGATGAACTGAAAAGCTTGCAATGAATTAATTTGCAGGTAAAAGTATTAAAGGCAGTTATTGATAGTTGTGTAGAGCATATTGAAGTGGGAACTAATATTAAAATTATGTAATCGATTTATTCCTCTAACCTGAAAAAATAATTGGACCATAAAACTTCCACAACTTGCCTGGTAAGAATAAAAACATAACTTATTTTACTTCTGTTTTCACCTCTACACCCTCTGTAAATATATGTTGGTATCACTGGGAGTTGTATTTACTTCCATTGTTCTCTGTTTTAGATATGATTGTTTTTCTGCATTCCTTGTATTGTTATATATCAGAATGAACAGACTAAATATTCAAGTCTTTGTATGTTGGAAATGGATTTGTTAAAATATATTTATGCGTTATATGACTCTGAATTAGGGATTATCTTTATGCTTGACTGAAAGCGGACGTTTGTATTTTAATTTGTGGCTTCTTTGTTTGTACTTTTGTCAGCATTTCTCTTACATATAGGACTTTAACTAACTCTACCGCAATAATTTCAGAGCTTTTAGAAAGATCTTACACAAGCAATTTGAGATTGAAGTGTGCCTGTTAAAATTTCAAAGTTATGGCATTAGGTTTCTAAAGGCACGCCACTGATTAATGCAACTTCCATTCGAAATGATATCACACAATAACGGACGGAAGTAGATATACTGACGTCAAGTTGAAGTAGATCATTATTGTCGAGTTCGAATCTCATTAATTACTTTTTATTTCATAATATTATATAAGAGCATACTACCTCATAAAATATAAATAAATAATTTACTTTAACGGAGCAAAACTTACAATCTTAAACACTGCAATATTACGCCTTATCCATTACGTCATACAATCCTCTAGACTAATGGTTCCCAAACTGTGGGCTAGGACCCCTAGGAGGGTCGCGGTGGATATGCGAAAAGTACTTTTATTTGAGAACTTATCCATTTTAAAGTCTGTTCTTATTAAGAATGTTTGACTAACTGTTGCATTATGACAACTTTGAACAGTTATATAGAAGTTTGGAAACCGCTGCTGTAGACTAAACTGTATAACTCAATAAATCACGTAACATTGTTCAGTGCTAGCCCGAAAATGTATGGTTGTTTATAGCAGTAAATCTTGAAAACGCTGATGATGACCCATCGGGATTTCCTTGCTCGTGAAGTAGCTTTAAAGACATTCTAAAGCAAAAGTTTACCCCTTTTCGCTTTCACGTGGATTTATCAACATCTATTTCAACACTTTATTACCATGTAACTCCGCTATTTCTCTTCGTGGACCACAGACTTCTTACTCAAAGTGCTTATTTGAGTCACCTCAACAACCTCTGAAAGTATTGCCGAGCAATTAATAAACACCCGGCCGGTATAAAAGTTTTATTTTGCCATTTGCTTCTTAGACTTCTATTTTTAATGGTGTTTTGTTTAACGCTCGTCTTAACTACTGGCAGTGGACATTGATGATACACGAGATGAAATGATAAACTGGGAAAGGGTACCTCTCTCGCATTTGCCACTTATGAGGACTGAGGAAAACCTGGATAAAACCTCAGTCAGGGAGGACGGTCCTGGTAGGAACTGAACCCCAAACCTCCCGCTCACAAGTTCGCGTCTTAACGACCTCGGCCACTCGTGGCGGTTTAGACTATAAATGATTGTTTTTGAAAATGCATGTCATTTTAGAAGGATAATTTGCGACATTGCATTGCACATTTTATAACTGTAATAACTCTTTCTATGTAAATGGTACGCACAGCAAATTACTTTTGTAATTCAGGTCCGAAGTGACTGTAAGTATCGGGCAAAGTGTGTACGATTATTAGACCAGCGAGAGAGGTAGACACTTGCCCAACCATTAGATTAAAAAGGAAAACGTGTATAATTACAAAAAAGTTCTATCCAATGCTCATCAATTTGTAAACATATGGCATTCTGTCCAATATATCTGTTAGAAAGTAAAAACATATAACAATTCGTGGTGGTTATTTTGAAAATGTTATTCATTGAGTGTAATTACCTTATGGTTAATTTTAAAATTGATGCTATAAGAATTAAAATATATACTTTCAAATGTATTATATTTTACTTTTTCAGTAATTATGAAAATTTCTGGTAGGCGAAAAATTCAAGATTAAAGAAGTTAACATGTAATGATTAAGTTAATCACAGCTTGTGCTTATAAAGAAAAGTGCAGATATTTTTATGTATGCTCAGATAATTCTTCTTCTTCTTCTTCTTCTTCTTCTTCTTCTTCTTATATTAGTATATTGTTCTGTATTCTCCAACTCTATTTCCATCTTTTTGACAGTCTTCTCAGTGGTCTTGGTGTATCCGCCTTATACACTTCATTGCATGTTTCGGCAGTTATATCATAGTTATGTTAAACTTACTGCAATTCTTTTGCAATGGGTAGTTGTAAAGAAATCTAATTTTGGTTTTTTCTAGCAAACTCGCTATCCACATATATAGCTGGTGTTTCCTGCCAGGAAATCTAGGAAGTTTTGACGATGCAGTTATTAGCAACATCATATGGCGCATTCGATGTAATCGCCTTTAATAATTATCTGTGGGGAATATGAAAGGCCTATCCTTGTAAAGTTAAATTTACCAACTTCAGTTTCAATTTTCTCTAGGAATATTAAAGCTAACAAAATTAAAATTTTACAGAATACAGATGCACTTAATTGAAATATACAGATATATTTGCATCTCTATACCATGACTCTGAAGCAAACTATAAATTATTTTCAATTGTTTGCTTATTTTTCCATTCCCCCCCAATATTTTATTTTTTTATGTTGCCACACTTTGTCCTAACTCTACCATAATATATCCACATCATCAAAAAAAAAATATATTATGAATTAGTGGTAAAAGTTTGAAAGTGATAGCTTATACAGATCCTAAAAAAATTGTAAACTTGTGCAAAAAAAATGTAGTTTTCAATGATTGCAGCCAAAAATGTTTCTACAGAAAAACAAACTTTTTGAGGGAAACGCCAGGTGAAACTCTCCAAAAAAAACCCAAAAAAACAAATGCTGTCATGGAAACAAATGTTGCCAATTTATGAAATCAATTTTTTTTTCAATTATTCAAGACAAATCACAGTTTTAGAGCAAACAGTTCCTGAGATATAATTTTAATTGAACAATCGAAAAAAATGGCTTCTGCAGTGACTTAATTAAATTTTATTAAAATACTTATAATAAGGAAGATTAATGAAAAGCATATCAAATTAAACAGAACATTCCAAATATTAACACGTACAAAAACAAAAAATGATTTTAACCCTCCCTTCTCCCTTTAATACTTCCCTTAAAAGATAAAAGTACACAGTACAAATCCACACATCTTCGACCAGGTGAAGAATAACATCCATCAAGGGATAAGTATAGTTTCTTTGAAAGAACTAAGAAGATCTACAAGTAATTTCCAAAGCATGAACTGCCCGTCTCACTCAAATTTCGCATATACTCACATTAAAAAATTTTTAAGGAAAGCATAGGAAAACAAATTAAACAAACGAAGCAGTTAAACTACACCAAAGATTTTAATGCTACTGGGGTGCAAAGTCGCATATCAGTAAACAAACTTAGCTAATCTAAACAATTGATGTTAGAAAACTCAGTGAACAAAAGTTTCAAACCTCCTCCGTTTATCCGGAGGTCCGGAATTCGAATCCCAGTCAAGTTAAACTGTCTGTGTAAGGTTTTTTTACAGAGTTTTTCCTTACGCTGAGGAGGTGAATTCCAGATAGCTTTAAGACACTAAGGACTTTCACCATTCATCTAATTTCTTTCACGACTACAGACTTACATCTATAGTATTCGGTCCACAATCTACAAATGTCGCTAAAAGACTAATACAGCAAAACGACAATAAAAAAAACTTTAGAAAAGGTTTCAGTATATGTCATAGATATCATTCAAACCATTTTACCTCTCCATTCGCTCTGTTCACCCAGTGACTTTCAAATGTGGAAACAAACGCGTACGACAGAGTAAAGAAGTAATTTGTCACAAATACCACGGATAATAATTTTTTCTTGCGAATCGTCGTTGAAGAAAGCATCAAAATCTAGGTTAGGGTATTCTGAAAAATAAAATTCTCTGGCAGTTCCAATTTCACTCGCTTTGTCTCGCAGATAACACTCTTGGGGTAAAAAAAAAAAAAATAAACAACCGTCGGTCCGAAGAGGGAGCGACCATTATATGCCTTATCTCGTTCACGTAACGATTTTCATTAAAGGAAAATAATAAAAGTTTCGTTCTGGCAGTTCCGAATTTATCTGTAGGTTGTAATTTATACAGCACGAGGGAAGAGTAGAAGAAATAAAATGAAACTCGGCAGAACAAAAACCGATGTAGTTCATTCTATGGACTGTCCATATAATTTAAGTGAGGTTATTTGACTAACTGGCCGCCTGAGTTCGGTTACTGGGGAAGAGCGGCGGCCGCAACCGAAAAAAGATAGAGTCGGTGCGCGTAAAGTTAATGTTTGCATATTTAGTGAAAGTATAAAATTACTACGGTTTGAAACTGATGATGAAATAAGCTAGTCTGTCGTAAGAAATGTTGAAAATGATACCCCTCAGCGGCAATACATTGCTGGCTTTTGGGTAGGAAGTTCTTATATTTCTTCTACTTTTCATCCGTGAGAACACGGCGGTTCGGAACTCGTCTCTTGTGATTGAGAGATTCTGTATCTTGTAAATTTTAACAAATTGACGAACTTTTTCTTTACTTTACACAATTGCCAGGATATTTTATTTCACCACCTTATTTCAAGAATCCATTTTCACATATACAGGCTGTTAATGAACTACACCAAAATATTTTCAGAGAGTGTATTGATGTCCTATATAAGCAATTTCAGATAGGCAGTGTAATGTCGGACCTGGTGATGTAGTGGTAACCATACTTGCCTTCTAAACCCAAGATCGAGGGTTCAAACCCGGCCGGGATCGATGGATTTTTTCGGGCGTAAAAATCCTAAGTATGGCATCCTTCGAAAAGGAAATAAAACCGTGGGTCCCGTGTCGTACATTTACGGCACAATAAAGAAAAAAGAGGCATCTGAGCAAAATTTATCGGCAGTTTCACGCCCTGATTTGAATGGGACGCTGATGACCTGAGACGTTAAAGATGGTCCGTAAATAAAACTTAATCAAAAGATAGGCAATGAAGGTCCACAACTAAGCATAACGCAGTTGTATTGTGTTAAACATTTTGGCATCAGATGTTAATAAGTCGGTATTAAAGCGAAGTCCGGTGAAAAATTACTTCACTATGTCTTTAAAACTGTCTTGCAAGCGTAGAAATGTCTATTTTCCTCAGCTCGTTATCAGCATTTTCAAGATTTAATGCCATAAAAATTCCTCAAATCTCAAACTAATCATGTGACAGTGCGACACTGATAATCTATCAACTGCCTCCTTGCATAATGCATAATGGAAAAACTGATGTTCCGCAAACCGCGGGTTCAATTCTTGGCATTACGTTAATTTTGTTATTTTTATTAAATATGAAATGTTGCATATACATACTAAAGAATTGTGAATGAAATTTACTTAACGCTTTCAAGTTTTATTCTATTTCTCAGCAATGAATGTATGAATTAATATGTTAATATTTAAGTGTATAAATTGAAACATCAACTTAAAACGTGTGCTAAAATTCAGTTGGGCGTCACTGTAACTAAACTATCATTAAATTAAATTCTTGCCAAATGAAAAGTATGTGCTGACTCTGCAATAAAAGTATTCACTAAGTATCACCAAGTAAACAAGTATATAAACGGGTTACAAATGTGACTAAGTATCTCTGAGTGTAAGTATACGTATCTGAATATAAGTAACAAGTATCGGGGCCTCAAAAGTACTATCTTATATAAACATTATCGTCGGCCGGTCTGGACGCTATATTCGACCTTTTCCTTTATGGCTTTCTATTGGTTGCTGCGCCTTCGTACAATCTCTCTTATTTTTGTGATTGGACATCATATTACGTATTTGATTACTCATTTTTACGCCGTGTACCGTTATCCCGTCCTCTTTGCAGGTTATTCGCCTATATTCACCCATAGTTTAGTTACACAACAAAATTTTATGATACTACCCTTCGCCTAATATAACAACAGCTAAAACTTTCTGTCCGCATGCAATAGAAAATCTCCGACTTAAGACTTTTCTTAAAGATTCTCAAAACCTAACGGCCTGTGACCATCTTACCCAAGATTTTCTTTACAAATATTATTCACAAAGAAATAAAGGTTCTTCTGGCTCTTTTTTTAAGCCAAACATAACAACTCTTGTTTACTTTCTCTCTTGCCAGAGAATATTATGATCCTTGCACCAAGTTTTCAAATATACATGGAATAAGTAAATTAATGTAAGCATGATTAAATATATATTACATAAATTTCATTATAATAACTGTTATAATTTATTGGGGGATAGACCGCCACGGGTGACCGAGGTCGTTAAGGCGCGGACACGTGAGCGGGATGTCTGGGGTTCGAATCCCGCCAGCACCGTCCTCCCTGGTTGAGGTTTTTTCCCGGTTTTCCTCGGTCCTCATAAATGGCAAATGCCGGGAAGGTAACCTAAACTTAGGCCTGGAACGTTTCCTTTCTTAAAAATGTCCTTTCCCAATATATCATTTCATATCATTTATCATCAGTGTTCACCGCCTGTGGTGCCTCAGTAGTAAAAACGGGCGTTAAACACCATTCAAAAAATTTTGGAAGATAGAAGTCATTACATACTGCTTCACGGTAGATTTGAATTCTGTGAAATGTTTCTCAACGGGGAAAAGAAGGCATTGGGTGAAAATTTGGCTATCATTTGGTGCTTCCTATAAGCAATATGGAAATGTTAATCACCATAGTTTTGTTCACCTAATATGACTGTTTAACAGCAGCTTAATCAGCCGGGTTTGATAGTTTGGTATGGCCTAGGTGTAATGGTGACTTTTGGCGTAATCTTCATTGATGATGACTACAAGGAAATTTCTTTAGAGAGGTGAACAAGTATTGTAATTGGTAGTATAATATATTTAAAGTTTATCATTTTGTTATAATAGATGTATTGTAACACATAATCGTTGTAGTCTATACTTAGTATTAAATGCTATCAAACAGCCTTCACGAGAATATTTAAAACTAATAAATTACAATTTAAATATAATATATTAATTCTAGCAATATAATATTTGATTGGGAAAGCACCTCTATCCATTCTGTTTACATGCATGGTCTGCAAACAAGATCCATATTTTATGTTCAAACATTCTTAAAAAAAAAAAAAAACACACACAATTTATCCAAGTGCTTCCAGAATAAATTGTTAACATGTCTCGAACCTGCAACAGCTTCTTTTGTAATACGTGCTCTTTTCACACACGTTACTTTTACCTTACTCTTTTCTCGTTACTTTCTCTTTAAATATAATCAGAAAATTCACTGCAGTTTTCTCTACACCACAATATTTGTGCTCCAGCCAAGATAGGGCATAATGGTTTCTTTTTCTTCTGTCGGAGTTTTATAAATACGGCAGCCTTCAAAATGTTCTCACCAGTGCTTCAACAGTAGAGTATGCGAAGCAATAATATTTATAGTCCATCCGACATATGCATCTAATCACTGTCAAAAACGGAACAAAATGTATTTTCTCTTCAAACAAAACATCTCTGGAGGTTATAAATTCAAGCAGCACGAATACAATTGATTCTGTTGTCTGATATTCAACTGTCGTCTGATATTCAACTGTCGCCGATGAATGTGTGGCAAGAAACCACGTTTGTCTAAATTGTAGTACATTCGTTTGTTTTATTTCTTCCTTTCAATGAAAAATTGAATTTTAGTTGTGGAAGGAATAAAATGTGTAGCCAATGTTTCAGTTAAAAACTGCCCACGAGAAACTATTAGAGGCAGTCAAACGAACGTTTTTACAATTATTTATAAGGTATATAGTGAGTCGTTCTGATTCTTTATCGATAATTTGAGAATGTGAAATACTGCGTCGTTTCGAATGCCAAGAAAGAGCACCAATAAAAGAAAATTTAATTTCACGCCCTGAGCTGAAAGGACCTGATGACCTGAAATGTTAAAGAGCGTCCGTAAATAAACAAAATAAATAACTTAACTCCCAGAGGTACCCCTATTAGGGTATAGATGCAAACGGCCAGCCCTAGAGCAAGGCTGAAGTAGCTAAATATCCACCACCGACCCTAACAATATGTATATTTAACGCATTATTTGCGTTCGTGTTACAGTTATTTAAAGATATATGTTTTATTCAGTTGAGGAAAGTAAAAATATGCCTAAAAGTATTTTAACTACCAATATTGCAAAATTAGACTATTATTTGACAGTTCTAATAATAAAAGCGAATCTTTGCTTTCTTTCGAAACAAAAAAACACTGTTATGGTGATACAAATCAAAATGTAGCATTGATATATGTGTGTGTGCGCTCGTGCGTGCACTCATCTTCTTGTCTTTAAAGAACACAAGAGACTCGAAATATAGCGAACGATAATCTGTGAATATTTAAGTGTTTTATTCTTTTTCTGTTTCTTTAGTCATTGATATACATACATAGACATACACACACATACATACATACATACATACATACATACATACATACATACATACATACACACACATACATACACACATACATACATACATACATACATACATACATACATACATACATACATACATACATACATACATACATACATAGACATACACATACATACATACATAGACATACACATACATACATACATAGACATACACATACATACATACATACACATACATACATACATACATACATACATACATACATACATACATACATACATACATACATACATACATACATACATACATACATACATACATACATACATACATACATACATACATACATACATACATACATACACAATTTCCAAGTTTTACAACACATTAACCGAATTTATTGTAATATTACAATTATTGCAATTTTTATTTTTTCCACCAATTACGACATTTTATGAAATTACATTTTTATGATAATCTATATTTTATTTACACACCATATTTTCTTCCTTTATACAATTTCAGCCGTTCCTCGATCCTCCAAATAGAATTAACTTTTATTATCAATTTATTTTCTGCCAATTTTCATAATTTTTAGAAAAGTACACAAAGCGTAAATAAAATGTTGTATTTAACACGCTATAAAAGAACGTTAATAACTATTGATTATTAAATACCCTCTTTGACCATGTTTTAACTTGACCTACTCGTTATTATAGTTCCACTTTAGAAATCAGTTGTATTACATGAAAAAAATTGTTCGTACCGAATGCGCTATTAATATATTAAGAAATAGTTGGTTTTTCAAATATGAACGATATAGGTTAGGGTATAAGCTTGTAGACTCCCATTTCTAAGCACGATTTCAAGTTTTCTGTTCTATTCAATGCAAAATTAAGATAAGCAAATAAAAATTAAAAAAATAAGAGTTTTTCGAAGTTAAAAACAAATCATTAAAATAATGAATATTATGTTTGTACATATGTAGTTAAAAGTTCCAACAAAAAATGCATTAGTTACTAAATTAACATTCCTATGTGTGATATACGATTCCGAAAAGCCTTAGAGCTCAATAAACTTACTGCTTACCCATTTCATGGTTATTTTATAATATTATACAATGCGCATTGAATAAATCATTTATATCTTTACCGTATTATTTAGAAGCTTTCGTGAAAATATGAATTTAATTTTATATCCTATAAGCAGCTTACAGCGTAACTGCCACCTGTTCTCTCCATTTTTATTACCTCCTAGTGTATGTAATACAATCCCAGCAAAAATACCTATTGCCGAAAACGACTGTCATGCCGTATGCATAATGAGTGGGTTATATAAGTAATTGGAGGCCTGTCCTTTGGGTTGAATGACGAACATTTTTTTATAGAACTATCTATTGATATGAAATTTAGTGAGGTTATGAAATATCCTAAAGAGTAACATCAATCAGTGTTAAAACAAAAATGAAAGAAAGAAGTGATAATTGTGTTGTAATGGTAACAAATAAACGCCGTACTTTATTTACGTTTATTTCATCGATAATATCAAAGTTAACACCATTCATGTTTGTATACCACGTTTTGCTATGGCTGAGAGCGATAAATTTACTTCAAATGACAATCGACTAGGAGCTGGCTAAAACGAACCACAACGCATTTGTTTACATAAAAAGTGACTATCAACTTAAACAGACAATAGAGTTTTACTTAGGCTGGATTTAAACCGCTTAACTTCGCTATAAGTAGAGCACTAAAGAGACAGATAATCTCGTTCGTCATTTTGGTGCCTCCGGCGAGCAGTAGTAAAGGTTAAAAACATAACTAGTAACGCAAGTGAAGATTGTTTTAACCATTGTTTGTACTGGAAATACCTATAAAATGTATATTGTTGAAAAATTATTTTCCCAATTATTTGAAATCTGGTTTAAAAGTCTAAAAAAAATTAACTTGTGAATGTGTGGTTAATGAATATAGACACTTTATTGATGTATAACTTCCTTAGGTACGTTTTAATTTTTCTACAAAACATAATGTTTATTATAACTAAATTATTGATAATCACAACTATAGTATTAAGAAAGTGGAAAGATCTTTGTGAAATATTATTTTAACCATTTTATTACTTTTATTAACATTACTTGGTATTATAAAATATGTGACACTTTTTGAAGGCTATACATTTGCCTTCTACATTTTGTCTTACAGTTTGAGTTTTCACACTCAAATGAATGGCCCTCTCTCCTTGAATTGTGTATATACATCTTTTTTCACTGACATACTCTTCATGTGTTAAAATAATAATTAATCTTTCAATATATCACCGTACATTTTATTCTATAAGTATTAATTATTTTCTAAAATTATTCATTTATTTTACAAGTAATTTATTATAAAGAAACTTACTATTTTTTTCATTTTATGTAAATGAACGTTGAAATAGAGAGGGTTTACAGTCTGTGTTTTGACTTAAATATTTGATGAATTTACGCAGTTTAATCTTTTCGTATGATTTACAAATCGAAACATAAACCAACAAAGATTGCAGAAATCAATTTTGTTGGTGAGATTCAACAAAATTTTGAATAATAAATTAAACACACTCAACATCAACAAACGAGTTTACTGTACTGACTTCTGCTCCGTTCTGCTCCCCACTGGCACTTAAATGGCGGATGAGAATACTCATCTCTATAGTGCCCTACTATAAGTTATTCACACTGTGATCTTGTGATTGAAGCATACAAATTAAATGTATGCGTTATTCCATTGTTTCGTTCTATTGTAATCTCAGATAAGCTTTATCGACTCTTAAATATGTGTGAAAAGTTGCCTTATTCACATACAAAAACTGCAGTGAGGTTATTTGAGTTATGGGCCGGCAGAGTAGGCCGTGTACTTGGAGAAACCAGTCGCCGTATAATGCATTTACAGGTAGCAGCTTGTAGTTAGTTTGAGAGAGATTTTTTCAGCGAGTAATTGTACGTGTGCGTGTTAGTCAATGCTTTCATTGTGTGTAAAGTGTATTACAACTAGTCTTCGTTATGCCACTACATAAATGTTGTTTTCAAGTACGGGTTTTCATGTACTATATTTATGTGAAAACGGATTCTTGCAAGGAAGTGGTAAGGTCATTCGCAAGAAATTGTCCTGATAAAATCATGTTCTTCATGGGAAAACTTCGCCAACTTGTTAAAATGTTACCAGAGATAGGATCTTCCAATGACAAGAAACATGTTCTGAACCACAGTGTTATTATGTAAGAAAAGTTAGATGAAATACAGGATTTTCTATGCAAATGTAGGCAATGTGTTGCCGCTGAGGGACATCATTTTCAACATTTCTCATAACACAGGCTAGTGCTTATTATCATTTTAAATGTAATCTCATTTTATGCTTTAAGTAAAAATATAAATACTGCAATCAGAATATCAACTTTACCGCGGCGACTCTCTATCTGCCTATTTCCTGTTGGGGCGACTGCACTTCCCCAGTAAGCAGTCGCGCTGAAGCGGCCCATAATTCAAATAACCTCGCTGTACCAACGGTAGTAAGCTATAATTGCGTTCTATGCTTTTATCAGATAGCTCTGTGATTACCAAAATCATGCAAGATATGCGGTGCCGGATTGAGAATATTGCATCCTAGGAACTAAACAGCAAATATGACTTGACATCCTCATTTTAAGAAATAAAGTTTAGTTTTTTAAATGCACTGCATGGGTGGCCGAAATCGTTATGGAGTGCACTAGTGAGAAGGGGGTCTGGGGTTCGATTGAGGCCGTCCTACCTGACTGAGATTTTTCCAGGTTTTCCTCAGTCCTCATAAATGGCAAATGCCAGGAAGATATCCTAATTTACACCTGGAAGGCTTCCTTCCTTAAAAAACATCCTTTCCTAATTTAATTTTAATTTCATCTCATGTAGCATTAGTGTCCACCTGTGATCATCAGCAGTAATAACGCGCTTTAAAACACTATTTAAAATGTCACGGATAGTGAACAGAAGACATAGGTTCGAATCCTACCAGGACACTTCTCTCTGATTGAGAATTATTCCAGGCTTTTCTCAATGCCCGTCAATGAAAATGCCGGGAGGTGCTATGAATTTAGGCCTGGAACGTTTCCTTCGCAAAATTCATTTTTCAATGTATAATTTTATTTCATATTTCGCTATCAGTGCCCGATGCCACAGTAGTAAAAACAAGCGTTAAACGCTATTTAGAAATATATGAGGTAGCCAGTGTTTCATTTTAACGTTCTCTGTAATTGAATCAACAAAATACGAGCATCGTGTGTTGAAAATAAATTTACAGTATATGATATTGGTCATTGAAATACAGGATGGTAATAATAACATTGAAATATTTTCACTCTAAATATAAAATAAAAATCTGAAATACTCCATCCCGGCACCTTGTTTCCTACACCGGGACATGTATTACAAACTCTTACACTTTATTTCTAAATTACAATACATTCTTACATTATTATTTTCCAGATGATACTTATGCCTATGCTACAATTAGAAATTTACTAAAATAATAAAATTAAGAAATTTGATAAATAACAAAATTACTTTCCCTTCAACTACTTCCTAATTGCTGAAAACCAGTTACTACTTCTACTGCTTCCACGTAATCTTTAACTCCAAATTAATAAAGTACTATTTATTGTATGTGGTAGAAACTGTACTGGTGACCAGTACATTTCTGACATAAATATATTCGTGTAAATTTCACATTTATATCTTATATTAATCTAATTTAAAACACCAGTTATATTCTTTGTTTGCGAATCTAATTGACATTTATCAATGCAACATTTACCCTACCAGTCAGTACTTTAACACACATTAACCGCCACGGGTGGCCGAGGTCGTTAAGGCATGGACTCGTGAGCGGGAGGTCTGGGGTTCGAATCCCGCCAGGACCGTCCACCCTGACTGGGGTTTTTTCCAGGTTTTCCTCAGTCTTCATAACTGGCAAATGCCGGGGAGGTACCTAAACTTAGGCCTGGAACGCTTCCTTCCTTAAAAAAAAACATCCTTTCCCAATATATCATTTCATCTCATGTATCATCAGTGTCCACCGCCTGTGGTGCCTCAGTAGTGAAAACGGGCGTTAAACACTACTCAAAAAAAAAAAAAATCTTTAACATTAGCAATAATAATCACTATTAATATTAGTTATAATTGTAATAATTATTATAATAATTTTCTTTATATTTGATTTATTTTCTCTTCATATTCTTATTCTTATTTATGTTCTTTCACTCCAAATGGAGAGGTTTCAGGCATAGAGAATCCAGTATCCATGGTTTCAAATTTCCATGTTAGGACATAAAATTTCCTAATGGTATCCCGCCAATGACTTCTACCAACTTCCATTTCAAATGAAACAACGACTGAGGTTAAGTATAATACGCATAGTATGGAGTCGGATGAAAAAGAGACCTATAGATTGTCTTGTTTTTTAGCCTAGTTTTTAAATTTTTCTGTTGTAATAATTCTTGATTATGATAATGATAATAATAATAATAATAATAATAATAATAATAATAATAATTGGAAAAAATGAATAAATATACTACAATGTGCAACACTTTAAAGCAAGAAATATAATATGAAATACACTGAAATGTCCAGAATTTTTAATGATGTTTAGCGCCTTTGTTTACTATTGAGGCACCACAGGCGGTGAACACTGGTGATACATGAGATGAAATTATATATTGGGAAAGAATTTATTTTAAGGAAGAAAACGTTCCAGGCCTAATTTTAGGGTACCTGCCCGGCATTTAACAGTTATGAAGACTGAGGAAAACCTGGAAAAAACCTGTCAGGGAGGACGGTCCTGGCGGGATTCGAACCCCAGACCTCCCGCTCACGTTTATATGCGTATAAGAGCATACACCTGGCACTATCTTATTGAGGAAAGAGACTCAAGCAATATATATATATTGGTCTAGCTTCTTGCCATTGAAGAACTCGCAGTAGTTCGAAATATAGCAGTTTCAAGAGTGACTCTTTCTCTGTGTTTTATCTTTATCTACATTTATTATTAGTGTTAATTTATATACATATATATATATATATATTCAAGTTTTACATTCCTTGCTTAACAGTTTACTAATGGTAAGGCCTTTACTAAAAGTAAGTAAATACCTGCTAAAAATGTTGAAGTACTATTTTTCATAACAAAGTTTATTTATTGTTACAGTTAATAAAGCATGCACACACTTTTTAATGTTATTAAAGTCCACAGCTAAATTTCGGAATAAAATGTTTTAATTAAATTTTTAACGTTTCAAAGGAAAGTTAAAATAATTATTTTAAAAGAACTCATATTTGCACCGTCAACCGTTTGTGATCACTTGAATCTATTCTTCAGTGCTTTTGCACAACAAAAATTACCCCTTTTAGCATCGTATGGTACATATGTTGAAAAATGAATTCTCTACGACAACCGCAAATAGCGGAATGACAATGAAGCGCCGAAACACTTTGCAAAACCAAAATTACACCTGAAGAAGATTATTACAAATGTTTACGAGTACTCTACAATAATGTATATGGTATCGAAAAATTAATTCATACAAGCATTTTAGGGAATCGACAAAAGCTACAAGAAAAATAGGTATCACTGGTTAATAGAAAAGGTTCTGTTCTTTTTCGTGTAAAGGTCGACTGCCACAATTAGAATTAACTGGTTTCGAAGTTTTCATTCTTGCAGCATTTTAACCTGCCTTTCACCAACTGATTTTGAATTTAAAGTTTCCTGAATAATAAAGTATTCAATAAAAGAATAAGCTATAACGGAATTTAGAAATTTAATCGTCTCTAGATTCCACAATTTTTATTGAAATTACACGAATAAACTTGCTATTAATTAATCTCCTAACGATCTAATAATTCTGCATACACCAGTCCCATCTAAGAGAGAAATTGTTTGCTGGTTACTATTTATATGCATAAAACATTACTTTTAAATACATGCAGTTGAATGTCTTCTTCCATTTAATGCAACGCAATCATTCATTATATATGTTGAGAATAATTATCTAACTTAGTTCAAAAAGGGCTGTAAAAGTCTGTTTTTACCACTGCTAATAGATCGAAACAATGTCGCCCTTTAGTAAACGTCTCGTTTTAATAAAAAAAGCCCCTTAAACGAGTTTCTCAATTAAGTTAATTGGTTTCTTCGCGCTTAATTGCTTCAACATCAGCGTAAGCTTGAAAAAGAGTTTCCCTTTATTAACGGGGTACTTGCAGATTCCTTTGTTTTAATAGACTGGTGTGACGTTTCATATGTCTATTAGGAAAAGAAGAATTAGTAGTTGAATTGGTGTTGCGAGAATGTGATAGGGCAGACACGCTGCTGTCACAGTGTCAGAACGAGTAACTAAGCTCGTTTTCTTCCAGAAATAAATCTCCTCGAATTTGATAGCTACAAAACCAACTTTCTTTTGATCGTATCTTGCAATACTAAAACTGTAAATTACAGAACTGTCCTGCGTTTCTTACAAGGTTAAGTTTCAGATTTTGTTATACAACCGCGCCCTAAGTAAATTCCCTGAAAACTTTGACGATAAGATGTGCGATAAAAGGACTTTTCTGTCTGTTAAACTTTCCATTACGCCCTCGTTTCCTGCAGATAAAGTTTAAAGTAATGGTGAGGACTTTAAAGTGAAAATAGAATGACGAAATGCCTGGTGATAACTGTTAAGTAAGAAACGTTAAGCAAGTATATGCCTACACGCTGTTTAAAAATTAAATCCACTGGAGTGAAATTTCTCTCAAGATCAAAATGTCCACTAATTAATTAAGGTTCGTAATTTGATGAGATGTTTAATAAAAAATTATTCGTTTTATTGGTAAACGCTACATAAATTTGCATAGTTTTCAGACAGCACTGTTAAATTGTTTCTTCTCATAATCAAAGCCCGGAAGTTACGCAAAATGTATTTTCTATCTGTGTGGAGATATTTGAGAATTAGATAGCAATGAACACGTTTCCGTACATTTGGGATCGCCAGAGCCAATTTATTGTCTTTTTTTTTTTTTTTTTTTTGCCTATTTTGGCTTCTGTTGCTTATTATAAGGCTTAAAAAAATTAAATAGTCAAAAACTTTCTCCTCAGCCCATTCACTTAAGCTCTTTAAATAGCAGACCTTCATTAGTGAAAGGAACGTATACGAAATATCAGGAAATAGAACGGATGAGGGAAGTACTGGAGTTTTAATAGTCCTGGTGAATGACCTTGTATCGTATGCGTGAGACAATTTTAGGAAATTTGTGCTGGGGGTAACTTCCATCTGCATAAATGAAACAAACAATTGCAAGTTAGAACGCTGAAAGAGGTACAGCTATGAAACAAACCGTCCCTAAAATGTATTCAGTACGGAAATGAGAGAGGAATTAACCTGATTCATCTATAAACGCATAAACAGAAGATGAACTCGATCATAAATCAATGCGCATCTTTTGCTTATTCGTCAGGACTATTTTGAACTACTTTACTTTGTGTTGATCAACATTTCCATGATGTCCTGAAAGGTGAATGTTGTGTTGTAACTGGTATGAGTCCTTCCGAAATAGCTTGTTTTAAATATGCTGCAATCACTTCAGTGAAAGTAGAACGTTCTTTTTCCACGAATGTTCTCTCTGATAAGCGGCTTACTATGACAGTTGATACCTTTTTAAAAAAAAAAGCTTGTTGTAGCTTGTAACCAAGAAAAGTAAGTTAAAGTACTTTAATTGTGTGATGAAGAAATTTAGTGCATTAAATAGCTATTTTCATTAATAATAATTGTTATTTCTCTTTGTTAAATGCAAATATTTCTTGAATGAGAAAAGATTAATTTCTACCCTCCTATCCCAGTTTATAATTATATTTGTAGGAGTTAATCTTTTTTTCCCTCAACATTAGTTTTTTTACATGGTCGTCACAAACAAGTGACTACACTTACGCGTCTGAAACTTTAAGTGCGCCATATAAATAATATCATAATATTTGGCCATCGTCACGAATTTCTGAGTCGGCTCGAGAACTTTTAGAACTCCTAGTAGGTACATATAAGTATATCCTTTGCTTTATGCAAAAGTTAAAAAAAAATGGCGGTCCGTTATATAATTGTATGACCGTGCCTCTGTTTCCTCAACCTGGATTGTTTAGTTGCATTGTTAAAAGTTAGGGAGGAGAAAGAGCATATCTGATTTGTCATATGTTTTATTGGGCACAGGAAGAAGTGTCTAATCATTTTCTTCGTTCTTAAAACCGCAAACTTGTATCCGAAGGCAGCATAATATTAAACCGAACTTCATTACATTCGGCAGTGTCTGTGGTCGCCTCGAGCGCTCGGTCATTTTTATGTACTTAAATTTTTATTGCTATCCTAATAATACAATAAAATCCACACGTTATAACTAACAATTTAAAAAAGAAAAGTTCTATAACTTTTGATATATTTATTTGCTTCAATGGTTTTTGTACAGTAATGTGCGTGAATGTTGTTTCCACTTGTATTTGCTTCCATGCACAGTTGAAATTTCTCTTTTACAGCTTACAAGTTTTACCTTGTAAAAATCATAAATATGTATGCCCGACTTTCTATATAAATGCAGAACTTATTTTTAAATTTTTTTCAATAGACGAATTATTTTTATTTTTTATTTGTATACCATACAAACCACCCATTAAAAGGACATCGTTTACAAGAGCCATACGGGGTACTTTTTCTCCAATTCGCCAGGAACAGGAAATTCCGCATTTATACCGTTCCAGTTGCTTAACATTACTTATAGTGGTGGGAGTTTAAAACTTCAATGTATCTATTTCAAAGAGGAGTAGGGCTTCTTCAAACAGAAAATACAAATTCATTACTAAAATACCTACAGAAAAGATAATGACATTCCGCATTTTAGTAAGTGTACGGACTACACTTGAAAAATAAAAAGGGCGTTGATCAATAAACAATATTTTGTATTTATTGTTGATCAAAATCGCTAATAAAACACTAGCTGCATAAAATTACCATATGTAACAATTATAGCATTAAAATATTTTCATTGCCAAAATACTGTCGTCAGTAAATTTCATACCTTGATACTTTATTTATTTGTGATAGGCAAATACATATTATGAATATGGCAAGACTCTTAGCCAGACGTATTCAATGTGCATATACTGTTTGTAATTCCTACTTGAACAATTAACCAAATTGTTTAAACTCCAATTAGCACATAGTTGTGTTTAAATTACCCCACCGACTAATTCCACTTTTTTAACTTTACTCAGGAACTGTCCTATGTTTCTATTATCCTTTCTGAAAATTTCTATTAATTTCCTTTTCCTGTTTAGTTTAAGCAATTTTCGCTTTAATAACTCCTTTCTCCACAGGTGCTTGGCACTCAAATACTGTGTGTTCAATACCTTTATTTAGTCCATAGAGAGGGCACTAATTCTGTGGAACACCATTTCTCAGTCCTTTCAATCTGCATGCACCTGCTCTTAACCACACAATTCCCTCCCTTTGTTCCTTGTTTACTTTGGCAATGTATTATCCCCTTTCCCAGTTTCCTTCATTGCAGTATAGAAAACTAGCTTTTTTCAGTTATCTCACTAAAAAGCCTTGATAATATTAAGGAAATAACTTATGCATTATTGAAAACAGAGTAAATCTTAATAACAATAGCATATACATACTCATCAATGTGATAGTAAGTAAATTGACAGGCTTATATTAGTTACCAAATGAATTTGTAGAATTTGATAATATTGTACTGAAATATATGCCGACAATTTAGTTTCTGAATTTCCTTAATATATTTACTGTTCCACCAATTAATGAATATGTCGTATTCCTTCTTATAAGTATCATAAGATTTTATCGGTATTAATGACATTTCAACATTTTGAACTTGGGCTAAAAGTCCTTGCTATAAATCATCTTCGCTAACAACAATCAGACAAACGAACTAAATAATCTCTATAGATATAATGTAATAAATATAATAAAAGAAAGCATTAACTCAGAGTAATTCTTTATAAAATCCATATTAATATTAATTTTATCTAATATCCTTTTTATATTTCTTTTAAGCAACAATTAACACTTGCTTCGCTCGTTTTTTTTTTTTTTTTTTAACATTTACTCATGCATAAAGTATTCCATTATAAAATATTATCATAATACACTATTTATACCAGAGAGAGCTTAATAGCGAACTCAGATATTTAAAAAAGACTGAAACGGGATTGTGGGTGGAGAAGGTTGTTATAGCTGGTTCCAAGTCGTGAGCGCCATCTTGAAGTAGGAACAGCTGCCAAGGCTGAGTGGATGGGGATTTTATATCGAATGTGACGATAAATAACGCCTCGTGATTTAGTTTCTGAGGTTGTTTATTCTCCCAAACATGAATAATCAGATGAACTCATGTCTCATCTCGGATCACTGGCAAGGTAAACTTGGCAAACACGTAAATTTGGTTGCTTTCACCCAACTGCTGCCTAATATGAAGAAAGTGCTACTTCTATGGTATTTAATGCAGCACAAATGTGCTATATGTGGCTCGCGCGTTGATTGATTGTCGAGCCTTGTTGATGCTGGATCTTGTACCTCGGACGTTCTTCCTCTTAACAGCTCGGGCGACGCAGCAGCACTATCTTGGCCCGGTGAATTTTGATACTGCCCCCTTTTGTGGCAAAATGTATTTCTTGTATGCTCAAGAAAAACTGACGCTCTCCCCTAAAAGCGGCGCAAAATATTCCCGCCAGTTGTTTTCAGCATGTTCATAAGTTGATGCTTACATCACTCATGTTTCTTCCTATTCGCTACCCAATTTTGATGAAGCCACAAGCTCTGCTATTCGTCCAATCACCTCACTTCAAACTAATTTTACACATTACTGTCAATGACCTGCGAATGGACATCGGCGGAAAAGTGGCTTCTGACTTCTACGCCAGAGGGGCGAACATTCTTTGCCTGGTACATACCTGAAGGGATTAACTTGCATTGTCTGGCTTTCCCAACTCTTGCCTTGCCTGTTCAGAGTCAGATTCAAGGGCGTTTTACCCTTTGCTATTTTACATATTATTTCATAAATATTATTTTATATATATTATCCTCAGTCTTAAATACTATACAATCTTAATTCTATATACATGAAGTTTGTCATCGAAGTTTCTTACAACATACCTGCAAGAAATCACAAAATCGTTGGTTTAAAATTATAAATATTAATTATCTCAATTGTTCTGTAATTAATGGCGGAGAAAAGGACAGCTTCAAGATTTATACAAAATAAAGTATTATGCTCTATGATTCTGTAAAAAAAATCTAGCATATAGAGATATCCAGTTGAAATAATTCGAATTATATGTCCTTACAATGTGGCGAAATTGATTTTGAAAGTTTCTGTACTTTGCAATTGTTGCATCCAAATAGAGATTAGTGTTCTTTTAGATAAGTATAAATGTCGGTCCTGGTGTTGTAGTGGTAACCATACTTTCCTTCTAAACCCAAGATCGCGGGTTCAAACCCGGTCAGGATCCATGGATTTTTTTTCGGGCGTAAAAATCGTAGGTATGGCTTCCTTCGGAAGGGAAATACAGCCGTGCGTCCCGTGTCTTAAATTTACGGCACGATAAAGAACCTCAGGCCTGAAAAAGGAGGCCTCTGAGCAAAATTTCTCGGTTGTTTCACGCCCTGAATAGAATGAGACGCTGATGACCTGTGATGTTAAGAGCGTCCGTAAATAAAGAAATAAAAATAATAATAATAATAATAATAATAATAATAATAATAATAATAATAAGTATAAAGCTTAAAGATACCTTTGAAGTTAATACAAAGATTTGAAGAAGGGAAAGGAAAGGAAAATATATACTGAGTTTTCACCACATAGAATAGGCGAGAACTGACCACTTTTAGCTGTAAATAGAACTATGATGCCGATTTTCGATAGATTGCAAAGGTTGATTACTAACATGCCAATGAGAAAACATTAAAAACATTTGCAACATCAACGTTGCAAATCACGAAACGTAAAATGGCATTTGCTCGCCCGATGGCGTCCCCTGGCATGAAAGTTAAAGAATTAATCTCAGACACGGGACCTTCAGCAGAGAATTGTGGCGGAAATAACTAGCACGTCCGTTGAATGGTTCTTTTTATGAAGCCGCATTTGGACTGTCTAGTCATATTCAAGGCCGACTGAAGCGTGGGAGGATAATGAAAGTGAGCTGTAGTGTATGTTGATTTGAGAGAAAGAACATTAAGAGCCTTCACTAGCAACGCAATTCCTGAGTGCAGAGAAGCGTTCCATACAAAGGCGATGCGATAAACGGATTTTTAAGGACCATAATGCTTCCTTCTTCAATGTGCGACTTACTGTTTTGTGAAATTCAGCTGCATCAACTTAAAAACAAGTACAAATGGATAGCCTGAAAAAATGTAAACAAATCTGAGATCCCATTGCCAATACAGCATTTGCAACATGAGCAAATAGTTTCAGTTCCTTTAACCTTCACCTTCACCTCTCTGTCGCTGACCTTGTCTGTAAACGCAAGCAGAGAGCTTGTTTACTCCCTTTCACTTAATTATGATGCAAACTTTTAAAATATTTTTAAAGTAAGATGTTTAATTAACTAAAAGCTCACCCTATTCCTTGCACTGAAAATGCACAGAATGTAGTAATAATTCTATTAGTAGGACTGAGTTCATTGCGCATAATAATAGTATGTTATATTAGTTTATAATGGTATACTTTATTGCACGAGACCATTTCCGTGGTAGTGGTAGCTTCTACGATTGTTAAATAGGAGGTCCTGGGTTAGATTTCCGGTAAAACCAAGCTGGTAAGTCTTTTTCCCTGCTTTCAGAAGGTGAATGTCGGATAGCTTTAAGGCGCTAAGTATTCCGAACACATTTGCACTTCCATTTGCACATTTTCACATTAATTCATTTCGTCTATCTCTACAGACTATATTTAGGTACTCATAGGTTTAAGGACCTCTCTCGTGCACCATAACCATTATAACCTTCACCATCATCTCTATTGAGACATCCTAGCAGCGCCCTAGCTCAGAAGTTCGCTACTATATGCCCATGCCAACAAAATGAAAAAATTGACGTACATAGACCCGAGAAAAAAAAACTTTATTGCATTATTAAATGTTTAAATAAAGAGGGAAGCGAGTTTCGTAATTTTTACAAATGTAATAATTATAAGACATTATAAAGGAGTTTCATACGCAATTTTATGTGCCAGAATTATAGAAGAATGTTAATAAAATAAAATTAATATTAATATAAATTGTCTAATAAATTACTGAATTCGACGCCTTCATTTATTTTACTTATGACATCATTGTATCACTGCGACGAAAAACATCGAAGATTTTCAATACAATATGAAGACGGTGGTTTCTAAATGGATTGAGGAATCCAAAAACTCTTTTATATCTCTCTGATCACTGAGGAAGATAAAGAACTGATAAAGGAACTAACCTAACTGTAAGAATATTAAATTCGCTATAGTTAAATGCAAGAATAAAGAGTGTTAAATCACAGAAATACGATTTTCTGTATTTTCTGTTATAGGATCTTTTGAAAATCACTTAAAAGAACATAACAATTGTAACACTGAAGATAGAGAAACAAAAACTCCACGGATTGTTTGGCAAACAACAGATTTATTTTACAATCTTCTTTTGTTCACTTCCATAGTTAAAGTTTTGTTGACCATAGCATGGAATGGCTGGAAAAATATAAAGCATACTCCTTTCTTAACGGCGAGTTCATAAACGTAATTGCAGACTTTAGGTTAAAAATTAACCTCAGGTTTTAATTCGTTACGTGGCTTAACCTTGCAATGGGCTATTGGCGGCATTTCTTCGAATAAGATGGGAATGAAATAGCAGAAACTGTTAATGTAATTGAGGGCGCTATTTCAGAACTTCGTCATCCTTAGGCTAATGAATTACAAGCTGGAAAGTATATCTTCATGCACGATGGCGCACAATCGCACAACGTCCCTACAAAGATGTATTAAATATATCTTTGGAGATCGTGTCATCAACAGACACTTTCCAACCACATGATCTTTATGTTCTCCAGATCTCATCCTACGTCTTTTGGTTGTTAGATTATTCAGAGAAATTTCCCTCTGTCTTCAGTATTTTAATTATTGTAGTATATATTTTAAAGTTCGAAGTATTTTAATAACCTTTTGTATTGCTGAAAAATCGGAGATATTAATTATTATGTTTACTTTACAGTTTCTTATAAATTATTAAATTTACAGAAGTTTGTGAAGTCTCCGGGCTTTTAGGCCCTGATCTACTGGAACATTGATCTTCCAGACGTTTCTCTGGAGCTATGGCCGACATCTTCAGTGAACCTGAGGACTTCTGATACAATTTCGGTGACGACTGAGCGACAGAGATGCGAATTTTTATAATAAATTCTCTGCATTTCAGTTGCCGCCGAAATTGTATCAGAAGATGTCCACTGTAACCGCGGGCGAAACATCTGGGGAAAATAATAGGCACGTAGACTTCACAGACTACAAGTGACACCGACCTTGCAAGCCTACGCACGTTAATTTTTACAAGAATGCTCCTTGTAAACAGAAAACAGTTCATGTTCAAATTTATTAAATTTATTGAATATATTTACATTTTTTATAAATATATTTTGAAAGTATGTTTTTCTTGACTTATCTTTCGTGCTTATATCACTTTGCAATAGAATTTGTAAGCCTCTGTGATATAAGCAGTAATATATAATTTATGCTGATAATTTAATTTATATTTAAAATATTTAAGTTTAATAATAAATAAAAAATAAACTTGTAAGACGACTTTTGAAAAATCGCACTACATTTCACAGATTTTCGATTATACCCGTTACATCTCTCGAAGAATAAAAATTGGCTAATTTTGGCATAGTTTGCAAAGAGCATAATGTTTTTGGGTGCAATAAATTGGCATTGTGTGATTGCCTATTGATTTATGCTCTCGTATACATTGTGAAATGGCTTTTTAAAATAACCTTTTCTGCTGTTTAAGAACATGTGACAAATCCATATCAGATAATCAGTGACGGCATCGCGGCGCAGTAGTTACACTGCTCTCCTCTTACTAAGAAGGGTTCGACCTTTATAACGAACAAAGAAGGGTTTGGGCAGGTTTCTTCCGTATCCCCCTGTTTTCCTTCCCATTCATTCCGTATTGCTGTTTCATTATCTCATACCCATCTTCACCTTCATGATTCTATGTAATGTAGTCGCTTTTCGGTGCACGCCTTTCAAATGGACTACATTGCTGCCCTCTGCTACTCGTGTGTGGAACTCCGGTGTCTAGCCGGCAGGTGAGTTGGTATCTCAAAGTAAAACAATTGAAATTCTACATCAGTGATTCGTAACTGAGGAATATTAATATGCGATAAGACCACAAGTAACCATACAATAGCAAGAGTGAAGCCACTAATATTGCCTTTCAATAGTTGCCAGTCTTAATCAAAAGCTGCACCAAATCCGGTGTGTTTTACTAGTTCACCAATATCTTCAGAAGCTAAAGACTCAAATTATACCGTAGCAGCCAGATATTGAATAAAAGGGCCATCCTACAATGAACCCTACGATGCTGATTGTTCTAAATATTGATAAAGAAAGCAATTACTCTCTTTACAGGCGGCTGTTATGTCACAAATTAGAATCCACGTTCATAATGCTATAAGAATAACTTACCACCAGGAACTGGTAGATCAAGTACCGGGGTTTTCATCGTTTTGTTGTCCGTTCACGGAACGGGCTGGTGATCGGCAGTTAGAACGTTAACTCCCGGTGAAACGGATATAGTATCTGCGCAACTACTTCAAAGTTCTCGCAATTACAACTACAAAATTAACAAAGGCGCGTACCTTATGATAGTAAAAGCTGTAAATCTTGCGATGTTACATCCACATACTTCTTGCATCTTTTTAGATAACGGTCTTTCACACGCATTAGCTCATTTTTAATTTAAACTTCAAAGCATACAAGCATTGCGGTGGCAAATGCCGGGGAGGTACCCCAAATTTAAGCCTGGAATGTTTCCTTCCTTACAAAAATCTTTTCCCAGTATATCATTTTATCTCGTGTTTCATCTGTGCCCATCGCCTGAGGTGCCTTAGTAGTAAAAAGGGCGTTAAACACTATTTTTTTAAAAAAAAAAAAAAAAGGTAGAAGAATTGCAGGCATTTGATCTTTAAATTCGGGTAAATTTCTGTAACTGGATGTTATGGTAACGTTAATGAAACTGGTCCAAGGCAATATTCTTTACGTTAGAAGCATGGTTCTATTTACGAGGTCAAGTTTCGAAAACCCAGATTTTATACATGAATTCCTTGCATGACGAGAAAATTGGTGTGTGGTTCACAGTAAAAATATGCAGAGTAAATAATAGGTTCTACCTGCTGTCAAAATGCACAAAGATACAGAAATGACACACTCGCTTAGTTTGTTTTAAGTAACAGATTGATATCGAATGCCGATCTGGATATTTCCAGAAAGGATGCGTGCGAATGACAATTTCCTAAAAAAAAATGTTAGATATGTGTGGATATAGCAGCACATTTCCAACATCTATTGTCATAAGTACGTGCTTATTTTCGTTGTAATTATAACTGCGAAAACTTGAATCATTTGCACGGATATTGCATCTATTTTGCCGAAAATTAGCGCTGAATGCCGATCCGCCACCTGGTGACAAAACCATAAAAAAACAGGTATTAATCAGAACTACACAGTTATCAACACCGCAGGAATACAGCTGCAGTCTTTTGTTTAACTATCTCTACCTGCAATATAAATTTCCATTCTTCACAATCTAAACCGTTAAATAAATACATTCCTTCATGTATTTTATGCTTTATTTGTTGTCGCGTTTACTTCATTGATGTTCTAGCGATATTTTATATTGAACATGAGTACTTTAGGTGTTAGTCTATAGTTATGAATGGAACTTGATTTTTTGATTTGTTTATTTACGGACGCTCTTTAACATCTCAAGTCATCAGCGTCCCATTCAGTTCAGGGCGTGAAACAGCCGACAAATTTTGCTCAGAGGCAAAATTCAGGCATGTGGTTCCTTATCGTGCCATAAATGTACAACATGGGACCCGCGGCTTTACTTCCCTTCCGAAGGAAGCTATATTTAGGATTTTTACATCCGAGTCCTGGAGTCCTTAACGTCTTATAGCTATTCACCTTTTCAGGGTTATACATTTAAAAAAATTACCTGACCGGGATTGGAACCCAGGACCTATGGATTATTAGTAGCAAATGGATCACATAGGCGGTCATGTATTGTTAATTTAAATGACTTATGAACTTTTCATAAAAAATTACAGGCATCTTTCGCTAACAGTGTCAAATAAGTTAGTTATTTTTGGGAATCCCGCTACCATATTTAAACTTAAGGTAAAGTGGCTTGCTACAAACTCTTTGAAATTTTTTTCGTATTTTTACAATTATTAAAAGCAATTGAAAATTTCGTGTATTTCCAAAAATTAAACTCGTGCATCAAAACCAGTATTAAAGTTCACTTTAACAAGCTTTATAATAAAAACACAAGAGCAAAGAAGGGGATATTAAATCCCAGCTACATGCTTGCACAACCAGCACCATTAAACGGGAATCAAAACGCTAATTACGCCCACTCTGCATATATGTTGTTTTCCCAACATACGGATTGCCTTCATTTTAATAACAGCTTTATTGTCATAAAATATTTTTCTCTTGAACTCGTACGTTATATAAATACAATACCTCTTCATCAATGAGTAGGGGTATTTCAATTTTTTTTTTTTTTTTTCAATTCTTCATACAAATATAAATGTCCTATATGGTTCGCTCTAAAGGAACTACTGTAACATTATAGTCGGTGAGGACAGAGCAAATAAAGTAAATAAAATTAGAGTCGTATTTTGCTATTGCATAAGACACATTCTAACTGAATGTCAAGACAGGTAACTATTTCCTGTGTAATTGTCAAAAAATATTTCATAGCAATGGAATATTATCCTGCTGTGCCTTGATACAATGACATTTTGAATCAGGCTGTGGTGCACATTTTTCCACTATCACTCGGCCATCCGTCATTTCACTAATGTTATCGCCGGTGTGAAAGCTGTAAGACGTGTGCTTTCTCGTTTTGCAGGAAATGAGATCGTAATGGAAAATTTAACAAGAGCAAAAAATATTTTTTGTCGCACACTTCGTCCAAATAACTGACTTCAGAATGTGGTGTATAGCCAAACCCGATACATGATTAGAAAATAAAGGATACTAAAGGTTCTTCGTTTTCTTTTATTGTGTTCGTGTTTCGAATTCTGAACATTTTACTAAAATATTTTAGCAGCATTTTGCTCTCTTAGTTTAGTTTAGTTCTCGGAGCATTCAGTGAGTTCGTGAAGCAGCCACAGAGACCTACGAACATTGAACTTGTCATATACAAATACCACAGTAGTTTTCAATCTGTATTTACAAAAATTTGTTTACATATACATAAATAATTACAATAAAAATAAAAATAAATTCTTGAAATTACGAAAATATAGTCTAGTTAATCGATAAACACATTGGACACAGTATTATAATTCGTCATCATTAAAAATTTAATTTTAGGAATTTTAAACAGCTGTACAACAAAGTATACAACATAATCTAATATAAACAGGTTTGAAATGCATTATGAGCTTGTCTGTTTTATTTATACATTATTCGGTTTAAATAATGCTAAAGTATCAACAAAATTCATGCTCCTACTTCAATAAACATAAAACCTGTTTACCTTGATTGAAACTCTGAGACTAAAAGGAGATTTTAAAATGAAAAAATGCAGATATGTTCTTACAAAATAGCAACAAGATCTATAATTCAGTCGAGGAATTCATAGATGAATAAAATTTATACTATTAAATAATGTTCAAATTAACATTAATATATATTAGTTGAGGTATGAGCCGCTTGAGCGCGGATGCTTATTGGGGAAGTGCAGTTGCAGGAACCAGAAAAAGATAGAAGCTAGTATTTTTTAATATTTATATTTTCACTGAAGACCAAAAATATACTGTGTTTAAAACTGATAGGTAAGCATTTACCTTTATTATAAGGAATGTTGGAAATGATGCTCCTCAGTGGTAGTACATTGCAGGCATCTGTAAAGAAAATTCCTCTATTTTCGTAAATTTTTAACAAGTTTGTCTAGCCGATACACGATGCCAGAGTGTTTTCTTGTGAATCACCTTGCCGCTTATTTGCAAGAATCAGTAATAAAATCACTATCTTCCAGACTATGTTTTACTAGTGGCATAACTAATAAAGAGCAATTAACACACAATTTACACCGGGTGAAAGCACCGAGTAACATAGGAATGCACAACCTATAACTAACTAAACGCTGCTACCTGTACATGCATTATACGGCTTTGACGACTGGCTTATTCTAATATGCAGCCTCGGTACTGCTCTATTATTATATTTGACAATTTTTGTATTGCAACTTAAATCTTTTGTTACATACATGAACTTTCTGAACGCTTATATTTGTAACATTTAATCCTTATAAATGTAATAAATCTTTATATTTTGACTTGATTTAAGTTCTGAAGTATATTCATTGTGCAAAAGTTCATAGGTTGAATAAAATAAAATAAAATCTGTATACGCTACCCTGGTACCTGGTTTCCTAAACCAGGACGTGCATATTCAAAATTCTATTTATTATTATAAACTATAAACTATACAATACGGTAATCTCTCACTACAATATTTTACAGATTTTCCTAATAGCTAGATTAAAATAATATAATAAAATAGTAAAAAATAACTCAAAATAATTCAATTAAACCAAAAAATAAATTTACTAAACTGCTTTCCAATTTAAGCTTCCAAAATCTACAAAATCTACCAAATTAACAAAATTACTGGGAACCAGTAAGAATTATAGCTGGTAGCCAGCTATTCTATCCTAATTTATTACATTGCTATACTTCTAACCACTGATTACCAGCGATATGTGCTGGTATCCAATACTTTTGTAAGAATTTCTCTAAAATTTACACTCAACATTTAAACATTGCACTTATTAATCTTTCAAGTCCCCTTAACTCATCTCAATCATACTAATCACCTTCTCTTTAACAACTTGCTTCACTTAAAGTTCATTTATCACTATTAAACTTTCCTGCTCATTTAATTTATTTATCCCAACATTTAACTCATTAAACACTATCACCTCACTTCCACCATATCACTGTCTATTTTTTCTTCCCAACCGTCCCTTCTTCCATCTCTCTTGATCCTCCTCGACTCCTGGTTACACCATTTCACGCGCTCTGCTCCTCCTCTCCGGACACTTCTCCATCCTACAACTCCTCCCGCCACTCAATCCCGTGGATCTTCAAAACTCCTTAATCTTCTTCTGTAATCTTCCTTCTTCCATCTTCTTCCCGGTCACATAACTATTAAAGGTAAAAGTCTTCACCTTCCTCCCCATTCTCTACTTCAGGTTGAAAATCAAAATTATTCCCGTCTATTATAAATTAGGTATCTTCATCTCCTTTATCACTCCCTTCTTCCTTGCCTTCATCTTCTCCTCTAACTTTCTCTTCCTGTCGATTTAATTAAAGTTATCTTGTATATTTTCTTTTCTTGTTAATTATTTGTGTTTTGGGGTTGTCTTTGTATACGTATGCGTTCTGATCTTCTAACTTCTTCCATAGAGTGTAAATAAATCTTATTATTACTCTTAGCCGTTGTTTTAAATAATAAACGTTCGAAAAACAAACAAAAAATAGCCTTGCATTGTATTTTTGGGCACATTTCAAAATAAAATTGAACACAGCATTGTGATAAAACAAATTGAAACATTTGCTTTTTTGCTTTCCTTTTAATTTCGGAGTTCGTCTTCAGAGTTACGAGAAATAAGCCCATACAAGACTTGAATATTTTGTGTAACCATGATGTAACTTGTAACCAACCAGAAAAGAGCATACTGCATCTCTATTAAAGACACTTTATTGAAGGATACTAACTGGGCAGTAGACATGAGCTTTGGTCACATTCGTAATAACCTCGCTTGGCCACTGTTTTCTGATCCATAGATTTTTGAGTGAGGAACAAAATTTTGCAACCTCCAGGTATATCAGCCACTAGAACCCCTACGACCTCTGAACTTTTCGTCAGACATGAGTGAGGTTAAGGAAAATGTGACGACGCAGCTGATGGCTACGCCGATAGAGAACTTTGCAGACTGTTTTGTAAAGAGAACGGAACGCTTGGACGAGTGGAGTACTTGAGTACACTAAGTCGCCAATGTGTAGATGAGCTACATTTTTTAACATTAAATTAAGGAGTACTCTCGAAACAAACCCATAGCCATAGAAAGGTTTCTCCAAGGTATTTTTATTTCAAGTTAGCTTAGTTTTAAACAGTGGTAGACACAAAATACAATGAAATTAGCATCCTGTTTTCTTCAAAAGTTGAAAATAACTGCGCAAACGTGCAAAAATATTTTCAAGGACTCAAATTCTTTCCTTCATTCTTGGAGTTTATTGGGATATATGTTTGGGTCCTAAAGAAACAATAAAAATCTTCATATCTGACTGTTTTATCTGGGGTAATAAATCCAGAGCTCCAGATTCTGAAACTCCATTTGTGTTTATTTCTACTATTTAACGAATAAAATTATAAACATCAAATAATATATCCATAAAGTGAGGTTAAGAGCTATGTATGTCTAATTTGGCATTTTAATTTCCACTAATAGTCGAACAGATGAAGGTCACAAACAAATGCAAGTCAAAATTATAACTATTTACTGGTTATCCTGTTTTATTTATTTATTTTAACTCTTTGGTAACAAATTGAAGACAACTGAAGCACCTACATATACGATTATGAAAAACACAGTTTTTAAAATCAAATGGCATTGGTTAAATTGGTTCAACTCACTATTTCTATTTTACTTAGTATATTTTGGCTTATAACTTTGCATTATAAGGTCAATTTTGCATCTGACGCCTTGCCAAAACGATTTCAATTGATTTCTAGTCCTCACTGTTGTTTAGGCTAAAGAAACTATAAAGGTATTTCAATGCGCTGTTCTGATGAATTTTTATAAAAATAATTACACGTTGGTACGATAAAATGAAAGTGATAAAACGGAAGTGATAAAATTGTAGATATAGGCAGCTGTGATTGATTGGAATTCCTGATATTCTTATACCGGATTGGTCACTGATTCATGGGGCAAATGGATACTTTAATTGGGTAACTTAATATTAAACTTACAAATTAACTGATAAATAAATATAAGCCAGCAGAACCAACCAGTGTTGACCTTGAAAAAAAATTCAATTTTAAGGACTCTCCATCAATTATATAATATGGAATACTTTAAAAAAATGCCCGATCCTAATAAGTGATTCTGAATATATCTAAGAGAAAATGTATTACTAAAATAAATATCATCTTTCTTTCCTATATGTGTAACCTCAAATCTTAGCTTATTTTGTTTGTCTTACAAATGTTATTTCTGTCACTATATATTAGTTCTATTGTAATAATAAGAACAAGAATATGACATATGTCACATAGGGTTGAGTTACAACTGCAATTTATTGTGTTAATGTTTTCGTTGGCTAAATGATATAAGCTTGCCATAGACTTAAAATTTGTATCTGTGTTTTACACACTTTTTGGATAACATTTAAATAAATTCAACATGAAATAAACTCAGATTAAAGACTTAAAATGAACAAAATTTACAGAAATGTGTATTAAACATTTAAGAACCAATTTAATAATAATTTTCCATCAAGTTCATTTTTTAAAAAGCTAACATGTTGAAATATAAGAAGAATTACAGCTAGTACTATCGAGGAGGCCTTTTGAGAGGTCATCCATCCTTGTTCAGTTTATACACAAAAACTGTGTTCCCTCAAGCAATGTTGGAGTGCTATGTTGCTCTCAGATGTTTCTGTTAAAATATCAATGAACTATTGGTCAATAAACGTGTGGAACGGAATATCCCATAAGATAATTTTTCATAGATGGGACACAGAATTAGAAAAAAAAAATGTGTAAACTTCCTAACACATGAAATTTCACCAATGTTAGAGACTAGGACTGTTCTTCCGTTGCAGGCTAGAAAAAACACGTGGTACCAGCATAATGGGTGCCCAACTCATAATGATATACTTGGTCATGGTTACCTTGACTAGATGTTTCAAGATCTTTGGATTGAAGAGAGCTGAAAAATATCTTTAGGGAGCACTAAAGCTACCGAAATGTCCTATAAATAATGCATGTTGTGCAGCGATGTTTGCTTCCAGCAGTATAAACCAAAAAGTCATTATTTTAAACCAAACTATGAATATAACGTAACATATAAGCGGGGATGGGCGCGGCAATCTATGGTTCTTACTTACCCTAGTAGTTACAGTTAAATATAGCACATAGGCAAAAATTTCGATGATTCGATTCTAATATCTGTTTTTATTTTCTAAATAAAAAAACGCAAACTTAGTGCTAGATAAACATTTGTATGTGAACCCTTCTCTCTCTCTCTCTCTCTCTCTCTCTCTCTCTCTCTCTCTCTCTCTCTCTGACGTCATCACATCATTTGCACGTCTCATTTCGAAAATATTCGTGGTGGAAGCATTAAGCTATTCACCTAGTATATGTAGAGTGTTTCGGAAATACTTTTACAAACTTTGAGTGGCGGGTTTCTCACACCAAAAAAAATAAAATCCATATAAACATACGTCCGGAAGTTTTTAGTTTTTGAGTTATTAATAAAAGTTTACCAAAACAGGAAAATATAAAGTTCATATAAACATGTCCGGAAATCCTTAATTTGAGTTCTTAATTAAAATTTACCTCAGAGTTAAAATAACTATTTCTATCCCATCTTTAATGGGGTTGTTACCAAATCACATAAATGGCTAACCTTCAACAGTGCTATTGCTGCATTTTGCGAATAATATTTTGTCATAGAAGCATGATGCGCCGCCAATTGCACCAGCAGTCTTATGTCGATAACACCATTCGATCTTCAGCAAAAAGATTTTATTTTCGGTTACGAACTTGTGTTTTTAGATTGCACCTTGAAATGTGTTGAAATAAACTTTCATTAATAACTCAAAAACTAAAGATTTCCGAAATACGTTTATGTGGACTTTTGTTTTAGTGTGAGGAACCCGCCACCAAAGTTTGTAAAAGTTTTCCGTAACATCCTGTATATAGGTTCTTATTTCGCTATGCAATCGGAAACTGGTTTTGCCAAAGGGAAGTTACTGCATAACATCCTCGCTACCTGCCGAGAGAAAAGAGGTCGCGCAGTTGGAACCATGAAGTGCATTTTCTGTCTCTTCCAATAGTAAGTAGTATAGTGTTCTACTCACCACCATAGTAGATGTTCCGTGCTAGATGCTTGAAGTGTGTGCTCTTCGTGAGACTCCCTGAATCCATTTAAAATATTCTCAGACACTCGCGCAATTCGGCCTCCCGAATATTGCAAATTACTTGCCAGATATTTTGTTTCAGCACCTTCACAGTATTATTTCAGATATAGCAGTAATTTTGTATGGATGAAGATACAGTAACTAAGTGTCTCTATACGCACTGCCAACAGATATACCAACTTGCTGGGCGAATCGTGTTAAACACTTATTTGCTCAAGTTTTTCCTCTAATAAAACTTATTTATTGTTTTTTTTTTTCTTCTTCTTCTTCTCAATAAAAATGCCTTGGATTCGAACTTTGTTCGCGAACCTAAAAATTATACCTCCAGATGGAGCTGTTACTACTGAAAATTTAGCACAAAGTTCTTTCATTCAATATGTGTAGAGTTTATTTTACATATAATCATAAATAAATATTTTTCTAGCATTTATCTCACTCTGGTATACATTTAACGCCCGTTTTTACTACTGAGGCACCACAGACGGTGAACACTGATGATACATGAGATGAAATGATATATTGGGAAAGGATTGTTTTTTAAGGGAAGGAAACGTTCCAGGCCTAAGTTTATGGTAACTCCCCGGCATTTGCCACTTATTAGGACTGAGGAATCCAGAAAAAACCTCAGACAGGGAGGACGGCCCTGGCTGGATTCGAACCCCAGACCTCCCGCTCATGAGTCTGCGCCTTAACGCCTCGGCCACCCGTGGCGGTTTCATAATACACAAACACACAGTAGAATGTCTTAATGCGCGCTTCCTACAGAAATGCAACCGAAACTGTTGTTCTGATAAACACGACCGAGCAAGTTCAATTGCCTGCAGAACTTTAATTCCAGTCTTATCCGAAATCGCGGTTCCGCCGAATGTCAACGTATTTCCACTGGCATACACAAACTCTGAATGCGTAACGAAATGAGACCCGATTATAAACGTAATAATTATGTAAGTATAATTGTTGTCAATTAAGAACTGCTTAATTAAAGCAACTAAACTAAAGCACGTCACTACTCTAGCCTATAAGAGAAGTTTCATTATAGTTTGTTATCTTTACTTCATCCATTGCTTTTTAATCTGTCCATTCGCAATAAGAGAGAAAACATTTAGTTCAAAGCAAGGATAGATAAATTTACATTTTAGAATGCAAAACCGTTCTTTGATATACCTTATACAGCAGGAAACCGGTTCAGGAAGCATAACATACATCCTCATTGCCGGAACCAAACAGGAAATTACATGTGCATACACGGAAGAATTGTGTAGCCCTTGCGGAAACGTTGGAGGGAGTTAGGAGATAGAAGTATCGTAAATACGGTAGGTGAAAAGGAAGCGTTGTCACTTCGAAAAGTACGAACATTGAAATATCTACGTACATCGGCACCATAACAGCATTTCGAAAATCAAAGCATTTTTCTTTTCTACAACATGAATCTGAAAATGTTTCATCCTTGCAAACTGTATGGGGTGGCAGTTTCATGAGGTTACTGTGAAGTATATTTATATTTAATGAATTAATTAATTCTTTAACTCAATTCTGAATAACGTTAGTAAATGTTGACATATGTCAAAACGAAATTCAATTTTAGTCCCACTCTAAAAACGTGTAGAATAATTCTTGCACTTATTTCTCTAATTCTTGCTTGAAGCAGTCAAGATTTTCAATTATTTCGCTATAACCCTCATTCCAGACATGACCTCACAAAAAGAGAAGCCTAATGGAGTGAAATAATTCAACTCTTATCGTACAAAGTGTGAAGTGGAGCGGCGCTCCATCATGCTGGAAGGTAATTTGCAACTCAGCGTTAATCATTTTCATTTGTTCAAGTGACGAAAAAGAAAGTTCTATAGCAAGTCTGTGTACGCAATGAAGGTGGTGGTAAATGGGGTTCAAGGAAAAAGAATAAAATAAAAAATAGTGTGAATTAAGTCGCAACGGACGTTGACCTTTAGAGAATCTCGAATGTGTTCGTGTGTCACATGTGGGATTTCCGAGCCCCGAATTCGACAATTGTGCTAATTTGCACAATATTTTCTATAAATTCCGGATCATCAAGTGTTTGTACCCCTAGTACAAACAGCAAGTAAGCTAACAGCAAGTTCAATGTCTTGTTCTATGGTTTGATTGCATGCAAAAGTTGTATGTTATATGTCCATTTTGCACGACGTCATGAATAGTTGACTTAGGAAGACTATGTGTAAACTATAACTTCTGAGTCTCCGAATACAGGACTGTCGGATTCTTTCGACATTTATTTCTTATGTTCTAGACCTTCCTGAGGTTTCTTTTTCCTCCCTTTTTGTACACTACCGTACGATCGTCTTAGATGTTTTCATACGATAGACCTTGTGCTCTCGTCTGAATTATTTGTACCAGAATCATTGATTTCGTGCGTTCTGCCAGTCATAAGACGCACATTTTTTGTGTGGTAAACATCTAAAATAACATACCTAACACTTCTACCTCGACTGTATGCAGGTTTATTCATTTTCATGAGATTGTTTTATTTTTCAATGCCCTTGTTTCGGCATATACCAAGAAACTTATAAATTTAACAACATTAACTTTATTATGATGACAACAACGTTCTCGGAGACCCTGTTTATATGTCCGACAACAGTACAGAAAGGGTTTTCTTACCATAATATTCCTCCTACTTCCCCTCCTTAACTCTCTCAAACATTTCCATGACCTTTAAATTGCGACCAAAGAGATGGGCAAAGTGAATGCATTAGTTCTTTTATTTTTCAAACTTCTAGTGCCGTATGAATTTTATAGACCACCATAAAGTGTAACAAAACCCAAAGAAAAATCGAATCCTTTAATCAGATACTTCCATTCGGGTCAGTATGAATTAGACATGAATTTATTTGGTCAAACAAATACCAGTGTCAAATTATACACCGGCATCTTCTACTTTTCGATTTCACAACCCATTGTGGGCTTATTTCATTGACATTTAATAAAATAAAGGTGGTGTATTTTCAAATAAATCACTTTGATCTGAATCTATAATATTTACAAATTAATAAATTGTTAGAGCTCGTATTAATTAACCAAATTTCTTGTTCTAATGGTTAAAACAGAAATATTCGTGGTACTTATTTGCATTCGTTAGGTTTTAATGTTGAGTAAAGTTAAATGGCTGTGAATATTTGTATCTTGATTTAAATATTGCTGTATCGTCAAACCTATGTATTATTTGTAAATGGTTACAATTTGAAATTCATACATAAATTTTATAGCCCAGCTTAGCATGCTAGTTTTCGTGCCTGATTTTCATATAGTTAGTTAAATGGACCTAATATTTTGTAATTTTTATTCTGAAATATTCATATGTAAAATATTCTTTGAGTTTTTATTGTTCTGTTAAAATCTTTGCATGCAAATAATTCTTTAAATATTTTTTTATGAAATTCCCATAGTTAATAAGCTTCGATTCAAGCAGCAGGCATTATTGTATTTATTCTGTGGGGATAGTGTAAATTATTTTTAAATGTTATTTATCAGTCGTAAATTCCTAGTCAATAATTCACCCACCCACCGTTCCTTATGAGCTTTATATTTTCCTTTTACAGCGCACTTCCTGAACAACTTACATTGCAACTTCAAACATTGCAAAGTGGTTAGTCATTACAAACTGAAAAAAAGCAATGTCAAGTTCGAATATAAACTTTTATTTCCACCCCTTATGGAAATGCAACAGTGCCTTACAGGTAAATTTTTAAAGAGGAATCCTACAATTTGATACAAACTGAATGAACACTCAATTTTTTATTTTTCGTGTTCCAAGAGGAATGAAATTAAGGAAGAGATTATTTTGTCCAGATTTTAAGATAACGTATATGTTTTTCTCGTTTTTAAAGAATGTCTGCAAATAATTGTGTTCATATTGATCTCATTTTAGGACTATAAAGTTAGGGAGGGACACGTGTACATATATTCATTTTTTTTTATGCAGTGTTTAATGCGATCTCACGGACAAATTTTAAGAACGATAGGTCACAAAGAAGGTATAACTTTTTGTTAGGGAATATCTCTTCCCCGACTTATCGTTAAAGGACCTATGCATCCGAAAAGTCAAATTTCTTGTAAAATGTTTTGTAAAAATTAAATGCAATTTTCTGAAAATTTTATGCAAAAATTTTTCTACAGTTGAACTTTTATCAGTCCATAAATTCCACTCTGTTGTCAACTGGGATGCCGTACACGATATTTTAACATGTCCCAAAAGAAAAAATCAACAGTTATCAAAAGTGATCACGCTGGCCACGGAAAAGGTCCTCCTCTCCCTATCCAACGGTCCTCGAATTCCGCAGTTAAGTATGCATGCATATCAATACTGAAATACGGGAGTTTCCAGCTTTCTGAAATCACATAATACTACGCTAGCAGCACGCAGACCAGGAACAAACTATTAGAGCTGTGTAGCAGAGCAAATAAGAAGAACTTAAGACTGACGCTTCTTGCACCGAATGACCTAAAACCGATGCAAAACTCATGTTAGCGAACAATATCCTTAACAAAAAGTGTGGGACCTTTCATTTCTCAAAGTTTGTCATTAAGTCCTTTTACACACAGTATATACTGATCATCGTCATAAACATCTGGTGGACCTATTGATCTTTTCCGACCGCACTGAATTTGTTAAGTCATCTTTCCATCTTCTTTTGGAACGTCCCTTCTTCCAGAGGTCTGCAATGCAAAAACTGCTTAGTAATTCGTTTCGCATGAGCTGTCGTTTTTTGTTTTGTTTTATTTTTTCATTTAATTTCTTTTCTTATTGTGAGGTTAGCTATATCTACTCATCGTGTGTATCTTGCAGTCTGCCATAGAAAATCCATCTCAGCAGATTCAATCCTTCAGTCCGATCTACATAATGCCCAGTTTTTCAACCATGAGACAAAGTAGGAATTTTAAAATGTTATTCTTCCCATTTCTGCTTGCCAAATGCGCTTGAGAGTTCCTCATAAATGCATGAATTTTCCCAGCTTATTTTATAAAGCTTTATCGTATGACACATTGCATTATATGTAATTAAAATGACTTGCCCGCTCTAAGCGTTTTTAATATTATTGTTATAAATACTATTAAGGAAATTTACGGATATTTACCTAAAAATGCCACTACTTTTCATTTCTAAGTTACACATTATAACTTTATACTTTACAGAGTATTGAACGACTACATGTGCTAATTAACTTGAATCATCTGCGGTTATTATAGTATTTAAATATAAAAATCCAAATTTAAAGCGAGTTGTCAATTTTATTTACTATTTCTCAATGGCTGGCTGCATCGAAATAAATGTTAAAAACAGTAGACATGCGCGCACGCGCAAAGGTGTGTAATTAGTCAAGCTCTACTAACTACGCAAGCATCGGCCTACATAACAAATTAACGAATTCCGAAGTTATCGATCTCTTGGCAGACGGATGAATGGGATGCGTTCAAAGGCTTAAAAGATTTCCAGATGAATATGGTAATAAATACAAATAAGTCAATACTTTGTGGCACACAAAAGCACAAGGGAAAATGTTAAACTGGGTCAGCCTTCGTGGCCTAGTGATAACGAATCCAGGCCCAAAGAGAAAAAATCTGGTATTTACCGGATTAATTGTAAGGATTGTGAAAAACATTTATGTAGAGAAGACAAAGAGAAATATAGGCATTAGATTGAAGCAACATTGGGAAAAAATCTGTCACAAACAAATAAATAAATCAGCTGTGGCAGCACATTTTTGGAATGAAAACCATGAAATAGAAAAAGGCATCAAGTTATTAAAAATAGTTCAACAACCAAAAGAACTAAACATGTGGGAAAGGATTTATATAAAAAAACATGAGCCTAATCTTGTGATTTTGACATCCTGGAAGCAGACAGCATTTTATTTAAGTGTAACACTAGACCACCAGAATCAACCCGGATACCTACCTACCCACCCAGCTCCTTTGAATGATCCAACAGTTGTTTAACAGCTGATGATGTGGAGAATAGTTCCGCGAATCATATATACTGAGTAAATATCATTTAAGTGAAACCATAAAGTGTGTTTTAAACGTATATTTTCCATTGGCTGGCTTAAATTCACCTGCTCTGCGTTTCATTCGCTATTTTTGAAAGTTTAAAATATTTTTTTAGCATTGACTGGTTTAAAGGGCTAACAGTACGACAGCCGGTCGGGTTCAAAGCCCCAAACGGTTTAAAAGGCCTTCAGTTTATTGCCCTGCAGTAGCTTTCCTTTAAAAAAAAGAAAGGGGCTTCATACACTACCTCGGTTACTTCCTATGAATCCTAGAGGTTTTATGACCCTTTTGTTGGCTTGTTTCCGTAACAAAACACTAAGCACCTTTCTCTTTTCAGTGTTAGCATTATGCTGTATTACACATTTTTGATATCTACATTACTAATTACAATATATGAAATGTTATGAATAGGTTTTCATAAATATATATTATACGATTATTACATTTCAGTGGAACCGTTACATACTTCAGACATCAAACAGCCCGCTACTATCCCTAGCCCAGTTCTGATCATTGTATGCTGTGTATCAGACGTATCCTCTACCCTTTTGTAAATATGTACATAGTGTGTCACATTGCCGACTTTTAGCAATATTTTCTCCGTATTACTAATGATATATGATAGAACAAACATGAGAAAACATAGTGATACAACTTTATTGCTTATCTTATATGTACTTTTGAAAGCTTTACAAAAAGCCTAATGAATTTAAACAATAGGTAACACAATGCTTATAAATTAAAATCTATATTTTGCTTGTTATCTATAATGTGTTATGGAATATTCAATATTTTAGTTTATTATAAAATTGCATACTTTAATCATTTGGATAGCATAGACTAGATATTTTTAAATACTATATGTTACAGAAACAGTTTTAATTATTAAGCCTTTTTCATCCAAATAAATAGTGAAAAACTCAAAAGCTTGAAATGCTTGCTTGAAAATAATATAAGTTAACGATATGAAATACCAATTTGAATGGCAAATGGCTCGTAACCTGAATAATTATGAAGCTTAATAGCCCAAGCATCGAAATTAAACTGGCAGGAATGAAAATTGCATTTAATCATTAACTTTCTACTGTACGTACTTCCCATCACAGACACTCACCAAATGATTTTACTTAAGGATAACCTCTAAAAGCGTCACTAAGCTCTAAAAGCATTTTCATTCCGAATATTTTTATTGTTTTTCCTTATTTTTCTCTCTTCGTAGTTGTTCACTTGAAGTCTAGACATAGAACTGTGTTTCAGCAAAAAATATAAGACTTCTTGGCACCGAGTTTCTTCTCAAATAGCTTTCCTTTCGTGGACGGCTTCCAATTAAACGCTTGGCGTTTCTCAACACCGAAAGGAATTCGGATTACAGCACTTCATGAACGAACTGTTAGCGGTGATAGCATCTTCCTGAAGTCCTAGCATTCGTTTGCAGAGCCATTCATTCCCTATACACATTTTCAAAGTTGAACTCTCGTCTTGCCCAGGCATTTGCACAAAGCATTAATAACTTCACTGTAATCTACAAGGTAATTGTTATTTAATGGCAAAATTAAAATATATGTGTATATAGATTAAGTAAAAATTTAGTTTAGGTGTGCCAGTTACCAGCACCGATGGATGGTAGTTTTAGTTTTAGTTTTTGGTAGTTTTAACTTCAGTTTTTAGTTTTGAATTTAAGTTTTAGTAGTTAAATTGTAGCTGGATACCAATTATAGTTTTGTTTTGTTAACTAGCTTTCAGTTAGAGAATTCTTTTAATGTTTTATTTTGGGTTTGTTTTGTTCATTTGTGTTTTGTTAATTATTTTGTGTATTTATTATGGATATAGTCTGTAAAAATAATGTTAATATTTAAGAGACAAGAAAAATATAATAAACTATAGAAAATGTAATACGAGGGTAGGTCCGTAAGTTTTCGGCCTAATCATTTGCTAGGTATGATAAAAAATAAAAACTATATTTCACTTTTCAATATAGTTACCCTTTATAGCACTACACTTCTCATTCTCATATCTTTGAATTAACATTTCAATCACCTCCCCCCCCCCCACAAATACTCAGAAGTTTGTCTGGGCATAAACAGCATCCATAACTTCTTCGTCACACTCAAGTTTCCTTCCTCAAAGATTCTTCTTGAGTTTTGAGAACAGGAAATAGTCACTGGGAGCTTCATCTGGGATGTAGGGTGGATGGTCGATCTCCTTGAAGCCACATTTCTTCATAGCTTCCTTTGCAACAAGAACTGTGTGCACAGGCGCGTTGTCGCAAAGAAGGCGCACACAACCACTCAGCTTTCCTCGCCTTTTCTCTTTGATGAAAGCACTTAGTCCTTGCAGTAGGCCAGCATAGTACTCCGTATTTACTGTGGTGTTCCTCTCCTTTAAGTCATTGAAGATTATTCTTTCACAGTGCCAAAAGATGGTGACCATGGTATTCTTGGTTGACTGAGTGACCTTGGCCTTTAGAGGCGGTGCTTCGCCAGGTTTAGGCTACTGCATTGATTCTCTTTTGAACAAGGGATCATAGCAGAGAACCTTCGTTTCACCTCCTGTAACAAGGGTTTGCAGAACTTCTCTCTCGTTGCCACGGCAGAGCTCCGAAAATGCCTGAAAACAGATGACTCGTAGCCACTTTTGGATTGAGGAAAGAAGTCTAGGCACCCATCTTGCACTAACCTTATCCATGTTTAAATTTTCGTGAATAATTCGAAGGGCTATTGTTTAAGAAAGGTTCAACTTTGCTGCTATTTCTGTAACTTTGAGCGCCGGTCTTCCATAATTTCTCCTTTCACAAGAACCATGTTTTCAGTAGTGAGCACCTCCAAGGGCCGACACTCTTGTCTTCAATGCTTTCTCGGCTCATTCGAAACTTGGCCCATTCTTTTACGGTAGAATATGAGGGGATGCTTCGCCATACACACCGTCCAATCGCTGTTAATTTCATTTGGAGTAAGTCCTTCTTTTGTGTAGAACTTAACATCGACACTTCATTTTGAACATGTCACAATCTTCTACACATAGCCTTCTTTATGCAACTATATCTGTACAAGTGAACACAGTGGAGCGGAAGTTACAGCTATAATTATTTACTTAACAGATAAGGTATGACACCAGATAAGGATGTTGTGAAGGCGGTATTCCTTATCGGCGAGGCCGGAAACTTATGGACCTACCCTCGTATATGTCGTGGTATAGGCATCAAGGTGTATGAACGGCGCATTGCACATTTTATTATTATTATTATTATTATTATTGTTGTTGTTGTTGTTGTTGTATGTTAAAACAAATATTTTATTCAACTTAAGTTAGTACTTGTTTATTCTACACATTTTACTTTATATTTATAAAGTCATTTTAAGCTAACAAAATCGTCTTAGTCTACAAGCCACTCTTCCATAGTACTTTTGTGCCTAAAGCGATTTGGGGACTCCTTGTTGATTTAGTATAAGAACGCTCTTTAACATCTGAGGTCATCAACGTCCCATTCAATTCAGGTCGTGAAACGGCCGATAAATTTCGCTCAGAGGCCACTTCTTTTGAGGTTCTATTACGTGCCGTAAATGTACGACACGGAACCCACAGCTTGATTTCCTTCCGAAGGAAGCCATACTTAGGATTTTTAGGCCCGAAAAAATCAATCGACCCTGGCCGGGGATGAACACCCGGTCTTGGGTATACGAGGCAAGTATGGATACTCATAGAAACACAGACGTTATATAAATAAAGTACTTTTTGTAAGTGGTGAAAAATAGGCTGTCAATCTAATGTTGGAATTTTTGTATGTTTAATTATTTTGCTATATTTTGCTTTACTCTTTATCCGAAAGAAAATAAATTTGTAATTTATATGCTATCATTTCATTTTTAAATGTATGAAAGTCGAAGTTTCTAATAATGTTCTTAAAATGTTCAAAAGATAAGTTTAAATTTGTGCTACCCTGAATATCGTGTACAAATTCATAAGATATTTTTCTTTTACAGCTATTGCAAAAAGTAAACCAATTTCAGCCATTCAAGTTACTAACAAACATCTTGCTACAGTTATTTTAATAAAATAAATTATTCCAATATATACTGAACGGCTCTCTAAAATATTGTATAAATACACGTGATAAAAACTATTATATTTTGAAAAGTTTAAAACTGCAGATTTGCATACATATATTTCTTTTTCCTGTTAACAAAGTACAGAAATTCTGTTGAAATGAGGACCAAGCTCAATTTATGTTTGGCATTTCAACCCATCAATGTAAAAGCAATATGTCACTGCAAAAATGGAGAGTTGTCAAGTACTGAATAACGGCCAGAGGTATATCTGCATCAATTTATAATTACAAAACTGCTGGTAGACTTGTGGAATATATAGAAATAACATTGAACGCCATTGTTAGTTCATGGCTTAAAGTTAATGATTTTCGTGATTTTTTAGAGAAGTATATATTCTGTTAGCAGGGATGTAATTCATTGCAACTGCTGCGGAAATAGTAGTCTTTTATTTCACTCGCAGTTCAAATTATAATTTAATTTAATTCAGAGGTTATACCGTACTATTGTTATAACCTTACATTTATACATATTTACTTATAGCAATAATGGTCTAATCCTTCACATTTACATAAAGAACTATTTAAAGGAGATTAGGAACTGTAATGTTCCATATATCTCGATGGTGTCCCCCTTTTTGTCTTTTGTTAGTTTTTTGCTGGTAATAAGGCTTAAGCAATTTTATTAATAAATACCATAGTTGGTCCTTTAAAAGAAACAAAAAAGAGAGAAAAAGGGTAACTCATTTCATTTCTCTGTAAAGAAAGTTAGTATAGACCGCCTCTCAACCTTGTTTATAATAACAAGGTCGAGTGCTGTTTGCACTAGCTTTTGTTATACCTGGCGACGCTTTTCCTTTTGCGGTTCTTCATTAGGTTGAATATTGGGTCTGAGAAACTAAACGCGCACTACACGTTCGTTTTATGCATAGAGCGGCCTGCTTACTAAACGTGCTCTGCATATAGGTCACAAAATAGCTCTTGTGCTAACGGACTTTATTCACGAAAGGGAAAGAGCTGGTATTTGTGGAAGCTTAAGAAGTTAAAATTGGAAAATGGAAATGGAAATTGGAAATGGGTTGATACCATATTTTCTCGATACCCAATATCCCATATCACTTCATGTTTAATCTCAATACTTGGTACTTCGATACCCGTTACTTTCACATTTTTGTCCAATTTCTGTTTTTAGTATTTTGATAATATTAACACATCAAATATCTAGATATTAATGTCTTTCGCGAGTATATTTTCATTATGGGACACTTAGCATCTTTAAATTATATTAATCATCCTTTAGATAGATCGAGATCCTTAAATCCATCATTTTCGACATTGCCAAATGATTGATTGTCTTTGCATATCGTGTATGCTATTTTCCTTGTAATTAGCTTTCATTGATTATCTCCTGCTTTACATCTGGACTTACTATTCAGAAATATGCACTTAATTGTATACATATTTATATATTTATTGAAAGACAAAAAAATAAATATAACAGATCACGTATTTGGCCCTGGGCATTCTTACTATTAGATGTAATCCCCGCTATACAATTTGTGCAATACAGTAAGTTTCGTTGTTTAATTTTAAATTAAACATAATTATTCTTATTCCAATTCATAAAATAATAACATATAAAATACTAGCAACATAAATCGTGTACTTTCTCTATAATTTCTATATTTCTTGCTAAAGTCTGTCTTTGGTTCATTAGTAGTCCCCTGTTGGAATTCCAGAAAACAGGAATCACTTTAGGTAATTCTTTTACATCAGAGGATTCTCTTTCCATTCTTTTCCTTATTTATTATCCTCATCGTTGCTCTCTTTTATGCATACACTCTGTTCCAATTCTTCTTGAGTTCATCAATAACTAATTAACAAATAAACTTTCATATTCCACTTTACTGCGGTTCAAAACAGCATTTGCTGATTAATTAATTAATTAATTATATAATTTTTGTGGCGACGGTGACACCTTGAGGACCAAATTTATAATGTAATTTAATAATGATGATGCCGTAAACGTTGGGTGTCAAATTTGCCTACCACCACAATATCCTCAGTTAGTTCACTGTTTAATATATTATAGCTGGATTTTTCAGATTGATACTTCTGGGGTGGAAGGAGTGTGACAAAATCACACTGGGTAGGAATCTACGGAATTTATTAATGTGTTAATACACAACAGACACTTTTCTGGTTAAAAGTGCTCTGAGAATATTATTAAATGTGGACTGAATACGAGACAGACATGACGGAATTTATATTCTCTTTCGACAACCGTGCTTTAATAGCAATGTTCCTTTCGGGGTTGGTAATACTGACGATAATCTATTTGGTTTTATTTGATACTCCGCGTAAATTCTGTTTTATCACTAATATACATTTTACACGCCATATTTTGTCTTTGTCCTGGTATAATATTTTCCTATACGGATACTATTTCGAACTCTTGACTCTATCATTTACCACAACTAATAATTTTGTAACTTCTTCCCACGAAATATTAATCGCCACTTCCCTTTACATAATTTTAAATGCAGCTTCTCTTTACGGAGTACGAACCAGATTTCTTCTAATGGAATACAAAGCACAACTTCTCCCTACGGAATACAAAGCATAATTACTAAACATTTTTAAATATAAACTGTCACTTATTACAATGGATTGTAATAATACTATTCATTACAATACATTATTTCAACATAAGTATACTAAACGAGTGAGATTCGTTAATTTCTATTTAGTCTCAACAAAGTTGTCTGTCTCGTGTTTGGTACACGTTATTAATGCTGTTACGTTTGTCATTTGTTGATTCTCTTAGTATTAATATTTTCTCTATCTGTAGTTAATCTTTTCATATTCTTGGCTATGTATGTGATCCTTTGAGTCGTTACATTTACATTATTAAGTATTGTCATAAAGGGTAACAAACAAACATTAAGACATACATTGTAATAGCCCTTATCTGATACATAAAATCTATGCAAATGAGCTTACTAGATTTATACAATTTAAAAAATATTACCAACGAATGTTTGTTATTTGAAGCCCCTATTTAACATAAAAACATATATAAATGAACTTATTAAATTTATTAAAAACATAGTATCAATGAATGTTTGGAGCTTTAAATCGAATATTAAAATCTTGTGTAATAACATACACAAATATACTTATTAAATTAACACAGCTAAATTGCTATTACCATAAAATGTTTGAGGCTTTATATTGAATATTATATCCTTTACCTAATATAAAACATATGAAATGATCTAATTAAATTAATATAATTAAACAACTGCTATCAATGGATGTTTAAGGCCTTAAGTCGGATATTTTCCGCTTCACCCTAAATTTATTATATGAATGCCAACAATATTTAACAAATCATCGAACAATCATTTGTTAAGCGTCCACATCCATTTATTTTTAAATTTATATAAATTTTCTCTTAAATTTCTCATTTGCGATAGATCCCCCAAGATACTACCTCAAAATAGAATCGATCTAAATGGTTACATACATAACATCACATTGCTTTATAATCTAATAAAGCATAATTTAGTTATTTTAATTCAATTTCTAATTTTTCTCTACTGACCATCTCGATTTCATCTTTACCTCCCATAAAATTCCCCTAATTTATATAACAGAATTTCATCTTCAAAAATCTTTCTTAATATAGCTTCTTTATCCCCTAATAACCATTTCTTGCTTATCAAATTTACCGTTCATTCGTTCGTTCCTCTACATTGAAAAATAAATAATATGCATTTCATCTTGCTTCTCCCTCAGATAGGGCATGCTCCTGGGATAACTTGCACCTCAAATCCCTTAATTTCCAATCACCTAATTGACATCAAACTATCTCTTGCCTTTCAATCTTCCTAAAAATTACGGTATACTTTTCCTTGTCTGGACCATTTTTATGTCCTTGTACCTCTTAAAGAACTTTTCTCTCTAAATTGGGAGAATAAATTTGCTTATTCGTATCTTTCATTCTTATTCTCACTTCCCTCTAAAAATTCCCGAATTCTGAAATTAGCAATTTTAACCCAGAAATTTCCTATACTGTTTTAAACGACTGCTCTCTAACTTTCCCTAATCAGTTGAGTAAAACTCAACTTTCTGCTTATTATCTCAGGCATATTTTTACAATATTAGTTTCAGGTGACTCTTGAACCCTAAACAAATATTTAAATGTCCTTTCCATCACTAACCCTCTCACACCATGTGGCATGTGCACCATTCTCCATCAAATCCATGCTGATCGAGGGTTAGTGAAACAACGCGATCAAGTTTTGACCGTGGTGAAATTGTAGTTGCCATGCATCATAGTTAACTCTCGTTCAACGAACCGCTATCAGCTGACCGGGCGCTAGGTTGCTCAACGATCACTTTTTTTTTTTTTTTTTTTTTTTGAGTAGTGTTTAACGCCCGTTTTTACTACTGAGGCACCACAGGCGGTGGACACTGATGATACATGAGATGAAATGATAAATTAGGAGAGGATTTTTTTTTTAAGGAAGGAAGCGTTCCAGGCCTAAGTTTAGGTACCTCCCCGGCATTTGCCAGTTATGAAGACTGAGGAAAACCTGGAAAAAACCCCAGTCAGGGAGGACGGTCCTGGCGGGATTCGAACCGCAGACCTCCCACTCACGAGTCCGTGCCTTAACCACCTCGGCCACCCGTGGCGGTTCAACGATCACGATTCTACGATATGCAAGTAAGAAGAAATACCATTATAATTTATTAAATTGCCAGATTTTCATATTGTTTGAGCCAGATTCAGAAGAAATAACCAGAACATGGATAAGTGCTTAACCAAAGGACTCGCTCGAAAAGAAAGCCCCGTACACAAGCAAAACGTAATTACAATATAAGCTGTTCTGTTGTTAATGTGGATTTTCTTCTCTAATTTATATAAAAAAAAAAAAAACAAGTACAGAAATTAGTTTAATGTTGATCCTGATTTAAGACTAAAATTAAGTCAGTTGAAACCAAAATTTAAATACTGTATTTAGCTAAAAGCACAATTTCGCAATGAAACAGAAGTATGAGCCAGAAATTAGTTAAATTTTTAAAGTTAATAGCTTTTACTAATTGTAAGTATGAGTACTGGAGTACCAGTATCAGAAATGTATGTATGTCGAAGTTTTTTATGCATTCATTCACTATTTTAACCTTAACAAAATTAAAATTTACACATTTCACAGAACAATCCATTGAATAGGAATAGATTGAACAGTTTTTTTCTCCAATAAAGATCTAAAACTAAATACTGAATACAGGAAATAGGTAAATATCACTAATGTCTTTATAATTTTGATCTCTCTACCATAAAAGCATGCATTTCCCTCATACAGTTTACCTAACGATACATCTATTCTGCGTTGAATGTATACTGGTACATCACTGAAAAAGGTTGAGAACTCCTGGTCTAGGAGATAGATGATGTTCAGGAATGTGTGTACGTTCTTCCCCACAAGTTTTTTTATATTAACTGAACGGTATTAAGACTGTTGTTGCTTCGAAGTCTAAACTTAAACGTGCAGATGAGCTTGTCGACAGTGTGCTCCTTGTAATTTACTAATGCCAACTTTTTGTCGAGATAAATGTTTCCAAGTATAAGTAACGGTAAAAATAGGATCGATTCTCGAATAGTTCTAAGAGCGCTTACTTTGTTTTGTTTTTGTTTTGTTTGTTTGTTTGTTTTTGTTATTTTTTTCGTGGATGCAACAAGAACATTTTTTGATATTTAAGTTAAATAGTAATCATAAACAAAACACAGGTAGGTAACTCAGAAAATATTTTATCATTCCGAGAGATAATTTCTCAAAAATATTTTTAATAGTCAATTGTTGACAACTTCTAATATTTTAAAACTGGTGAACCGCAACCTAAGAATAATATTTGCTTTTACATCACTGTCAACCATGTTTAATAATTCACAAATCAACGGTTGAAATGTTTTGTAATTTTCAATAACAGTTGTGATGAACGGAGTTGTTTTTGAATTAATCAAGGAAGAAAAAAAAAGGCAGAAACAGAATTACAGAGGGCATTATTCCCACGTGACATGCAAATGGTGGGCTCTGGTACTGCTTCCCTGCACTCTCTAATTTCATTACCAGGTTAGTGCAACACATTTATGCAGGCGTCAATAGAGGCTGGGTATGTAATTGGGTTCAAGGCCAAAAGTGATTCGCACGTGCACTTTCTCCAAGTTCAGCTAGGTCTTCTTTCCCTTTATTTGCTGTAGGTAGAGAGAAACAATTGTAGTTCCTCTTTAAAGCTTCGCAAAACCTGAATACGTTACCTCTTTAACACTGCATAACTTTTAGTTTCTTTTCTTTCTTTCTTTTTTCTTTTTCTTTTTTATTTTTTTATTTGTTTACGCTTCAACTATTCAATACCTGTTTGAGTGTGGAGTTGTGTTACGCATAAAACGGCACGAACAAGCCGCCCTTCCTCAAGGGGAACTGTTGAACAAGAAAAGGTGAGATTTCGCACTTAAATTGCATTATAGCGAAGCTGTTAATATTCCTGTTTTCCTACTGAAAGGGACGGAAATGGAATCTTAGTTACGTTCGTACTTATGAAGTTCATTATGAAATTCGCTATCCATGTGAAGTCACCCATCTTATTTTGAAATGCATGGAGAAACTTTCAAATAGCTAACTAATTTAATTATGAATCTTGTTGATTAATTTTGCACGTTAGTGCTCTATTGCGAATTCGGGAGGGTTTTGTTGGATAAAATGTTTTCCGTAACGTGATATATAACGTTAAATCTGAGAAAAGCATCGCAACGGTAACAGCAACAGCATGAAATAAATATCAGTGCTCACCCAATGGGATTACGTCATAAGCAATTAGCACAAATTGTATGTTCGGTATATCGTTCGTCAATTTTTCTTCTCTCCGCCTACCGTTCTTCCGTTTAATTGTCAACAAATTCAAAGCAACTGCAATTAGCCGGCAGATCACCCATATTTTAAAACATTAAAACCTCCGAGTGGTTGTTTTGACTACTTTAAAATTTTTAAACTGCAATTGTTCCCATAAATATTATTTTATTGTGAATTTATGACTTTTCCTAAGTTGTTTAATATATTTAGGCACTGTCACTATTGACTGTCTTATCTGCCGTTTATACCTTATATAATTACGTACCTATATAACTGTTTATACTATATTATTTTATAAAGGAAAATCAGCACCAATTCCCTCTCAGGTGCACTATTCATAGGCGCAACACTAGATATCACACAAATGAGCCCTAAAATACATATATCTAGGTATTTAGGTTTAGTTCTATTTAACAGACTTCCAAGCACCATATATTCCTTCCAACAAATAATTTCAAATTACTCCTAGATAGTTGGTTGAAATCTAAAACCTTCTATTCGATTGAAGAATTTGAACTTACGAGTTTTGTACTTCCGCATGAATAGAGTTTATCAACACAGAGTTGATATGAATTGTAGGATTGCTATTGTATAAATATTGTAGTATTATTCCGTATTTTGTAACACTTTGTTATTACATTGATTGTACATAGTAATTTTTATGCAGTGAATTTATAATTTTATTATTTTGACGAAACTCATTGCACATGTAAGTGCCCAAAGGCCAATAAATATCTGAATCTGGAAGGGAAAAAGAACACCAAGTGCTGCCCCCCCCATCATCATCGCTATTACCGTTATTATGTAATCGGATGTTATTAAATGCTTAACTATAGGAAATTGTCTGATAATAAATCCTATACACATTACTTTTTCTAAACAATTACTCACCCTGACTGTTTATCAAGAGAAAAGAAACAAAACGGTTTTCTTTACAGTTCAGTAAATTAGATGTTGCGATATAGAATGGTGAAAAACGGCTTTCAGACACCATTAGCTTCTGGAATAAAACAAAGTTTGCAGATATGTACCAGATGGCGAGAAAATGGGCAGTTCGTTATGAAACACGTTCGTTGATAGACATGCATGTTTTCCACAACAAGTGGAACTTAGCTGACATTATTCCATAAATTATTTTCAAGACAATAGCCGGAAGAAAGATTAGCTGCAAAATTTGTTTCCGGAAATTCGTAGAAATACTCACAGATTATATGGAAACTAGAAAACAAACTCAGTGGCAAATGAAGAAATGTCGAAAAACGCGAATATAAATTGCAATAAATGCAGAGAGCAGATTTGAGAACCCTTCGCAAAAGAAATATAAAAGTTATTTGTATTAACTGTAAATAGAACATTTATATCTTATTATAGTGCTACATTATTGATTTTGTGATTTTTTTGTTTTTTGTTAGACTAATTTAAATATACTGGAAAATAATGTAGAACATTCCACATGCACCAAACAATATGTCACTTAAGGCTTTACACATACTATTGTGTTTTATTCCGCTACATCCCTACGTATTCATTACTAAATATGTTCCAAAACGATACATTAATGTTTCATTTAGTATAGAATTAGTAGTAACTATATTAATATATACTTAACACTGGTGATCTAAATGATCGCATTGGCAGTTCCAGTGCTAGGTAGATATTCCGGGCATTGCAGTGAACATTAGCATTAACTGTGCTAACACCTCGCCGCCTTTTCTTCTTGTACTAGTATGTGTTAGTGAATGCAAATAATCTATCGATGATATTTCTTTACTGAAAATGTGTGCGATTTATACACTTATAAACAAATATGCTAAATAAGATAAAAATCACATTTTGAAACATTTTTGTGAGTAAAAGGCTTGGACATAATGTTTAACACGCATGCGCCATGTTTGAACATAACAATGTAGAGACGACAAAATACGAGCACAATGCGATGGATATGAACTAATGTTGATTTCTGATATGGAAATCACATAACATAAAATTACCCTGTTAAAAATGTTCTGAGCCAGACACGGCAATCATGGACTTCATTTGAAAAGTGGCGATTTAACCTGAAATTCAGGCTGTTCCAAAGTCAGTTTCCAGTTTAATTGCCCCTAACTTTGGCATATATTTTCGGTTCCGCAGAAACAAAAACACAAATATTTTCGTAAAGAAATGCATTTTATTATAACAAATACAAAAATTACAAAATAATAAACAAGAAAAAATGTATGACCACCATCGTGTTGTTCAATGAGAAATAGTGATTAAAGTCATTAGTATATATCTTCCAAGGAATATTTTAGTGGCATCCGATACCGATTGTTTCAATTTCTCACGAGTAGTAGGCCCAGTAAGAAATTTTTGAACAATTAGTCCGGCTAATTCACATCTGGTGCCAGGAGATCAACAATTTGGAAAATTGTTACTAATAATACATCACCAATGTGTTGCCTAGTAGTATTTTTATAGTATTGTTTATGTGCGGTGCAGCGCCGTCTTGCATAAAAACATTTTCCATATCATGATTCAGTAATGTTAATATTACAGTGTCTTGCAGCATTCAAAATATCGCTGCCCATTTACCGTTACTACTTTCGTTTGTCAATGTTCCCTATCTCCATAGGTCCTATTATAAAATGTGACGTAAAACCACACCAGACAGTAACCGTGACATCATGTAACTTTGCTGAACAATTGTGTTGGGATTATTTCCCGCCCATATCCTGCAATTGTAAATGTTGACGCTTCCATTTAATTCAAATGTGCCTTATTCGTCAACAAGAGTTTTGTTTAGTCATTCAACATTATTCTGAATTTCTGCTAACATTTGCAAAGTAAAAGTGCCACGAATATGCTTATTTTCCTTTTTGAGTTCAAAACGCATTTTCATTTTATAGGGATAAAGCCGAAGCTGTCTTAGAATTCGGCACATTGTTGAATATCTTCAAACGCTTTATAAATCAATTAAGACTACAAATACAGTCTGAACTTCTGTAAAACTAGTGATGGGCTCACTTCGCTTTCTATTAATTCGATCGTTTCCTCAAGTTTGTTTAATAGATTAAGAAATTATTCTCCAACATATTCTCAATCCATATAGTCGCTCCTGGTGGTCTATTGGTAATCATAGATCGAGGGTTCAATCCCGGCCAGAGTCGTTGGATTTTTTCGGGGGTAAAACTTTTAAGTATGGCTTCCTTCGGAAGGGAAGTAAAGCCGTGGGTCTCATGGCGTAGATTTAAGGTAGGAAAAAGAACCTCAAGTCTGGGGGGGGGAGACTCTGAGCAAAATGTATTGGTCGTTTCACGCCCTGAATTGAAATGGACGCTGATGACCTGATAAAAGAGCGTACGTAAATAAACCAAATCAACAATCAATCCATATAATGTTCGAAATCCTCTCAGGGCGTTAGAATATTGTCTACTGCATTTAATTGCAACAGATGCAATGCGTACTTGTAAAGGCAAATCCATTTTGAAAAGTATTGTTACAAAATTTCTCTCAGTATTCTAAACCGCAAATCTATACAAGCGTGATAATTATCATGGCAATGAAAGTTAAGGAATGCATATGGAAAAAAGCACTAATCCCTCTAAAGCGTAATGGTATCTATGGTTAATATATACAGAAAATACAGACATTTCAAACTAGGAAATTAGGTATTTAAGAAAGTCCTATTACTCGTATATGATATCTCTTAAATAACTGAAGCTTCGCACTCTAAACTTGTTAGCTGTGATATAGATATTAGTATATTTTAAATGTGAAAAGTGAATTACATTACTGGAGAAACCGTTGTCATAATGTGATAAAGTGCTATGGATTTCCCCACTAACACAAATGTAACGTTGCGTATGCTTTAGCGCAGAAGTAGAAGACAAATGAACTTCTGCACGCGTTTGTTTGCTTTATCCGAATACTATTATTAAGTTCTATGGCTAATTACTTTTTACGCTCTCCATTTTTGTTAGTACTGATGTAAATATACTACATCTGCTTCATATGCATAATTCTTAAGGTTTAGAGGAGAATGCTCAGAGGAAAACTATCACAACATAATGAACTTGCGGTGAACAAGAAATGATGTATTATAATAAATAATATAACAGTACAAAAGTAATAGTGAATGGCAGTATCTAATTTTTTTGATGTGTAGAACGCTGCAAATAACCTCTCTCGAACGCTAATGAACTAGCCTATAAATGGAAAAGATATACAGACTCTATTTTATACTGCTACTGGTGGCCGAGGTCGTTAAGATGCGGACTCGCGAGCGGGAGATATGGGGTTCGAATCCCACCAAGACCGTCCTTCCTGACTGAAGATTTTTTCCAGGTTTTCCTCAGTCCTCATAAATGGCAAATGCCGGAGAGATACCCTAAAGTTGACCTGGAACGTTTCCTTCCTTAAAAAACCCTTTCCCAATATGTCATTATTTCATCTCAAATATCATCAGTGTCCACTGCCTGTGGTGCCTCAGTAGTAAAAACGGACATTATTAAAAAAACTATTTTATAATCGGGCAGATAGAGCAAATGCTCATTGCGCAAGTGTAAGCATTTTTAAAGCTGGATTTTGTAACAATTGTTTAAACAATTCGTAACTGGCACCCTGCCAATTGGTCGAATGGTAGCGGCGCTCCCAGTAATGTGCTAAAATGTAACACCAAAAACAAACTTCTTTGAAGTCATCTACAGATTTGCTCAGGGCAAAGCTAAGAAAATGTATTTGATGCAATTTTTAAACCAATACTAATTTCTATGAATCTCCCTTTGCTTTGAGTTATAACATGCCCAACTAAAGATGTATGTTGATTAATTAGTTAATTAATGTGTTATTTTAATAATAATAATAATAATAATAATAATAATAATAATAATAATAATAATAAACACAGCTTTTTCTTTGGTAAATTGACAAAATTTTTGTTTCACGCCTTTGTTAAATAATAGAAAGAGTAAAGTTATAGGAACATACGCCAAAATGTACTTTTCCAAGGTGCCAGTGACCTAAACTCAGCGCCTGGTGGTAAGGTCACTTATCCACTCCCACACCAGAAGACATATATGGCATAGAAATGAATGAAAAAAAATCAATTTGCTGCAATTATAAAGAGTTCATGGTGTCTAGGTGTATCTTGAAAGGAACATAGCTCAAACATGATGTCTCCAACAACTCCGAAACACTTCAGAGGAATTTTCATTAGCTTTAGATTTGGTACTGTGCACACGCATTGCATGTAAATGTGTCTCGGTATGATTATGGCCCCTCATGGGCTCTTAAATGGGTTGGCTTCTAAAATGAAAAAGAATTATAAATTACACACAATAAATAAATAAATAAATAAATAAATAAATAAAAATAATAAAGCAATGCACAAATTAATACAAACAATGCATTTATAAGAAGTAATATATCTGTTTGGCAAAGAAAACTGTCCTGTTATTCTATTTTTCGTAAATGACAAATTCGCTTACATTTGTAGACATAATTACTTTTTGTTTAAGTCCATCACGCTGGTACATAGAAATCTTTTTATAGAAGTTTTTATTGTCAATAATCAAGCAATCTTTAAAACTAAAATTGTGAAAAGAGCAATTGTTTAAGTAAGCCAAGCAGCCAAAGGCTCTATCGCGCGCTGCAAACACAAATTGAGAACGATGTTGTCACTAAGAAATTTCAGCGCAAAAGGGAGACATGGTAATCGTGATTCACTTAATGTTCATTTGAAACCGACGAAACGGATGAGGACAAGACAAAGAGCACGCATGCGTGTGACGTAGCGAGGTCACGTGGCCGTCACATTGATCTTGCTCGCAAGCTCCAGCGACGACGGGTCTGGACGTAGCCTACCGCTTCAGCGTTAATGTCGTAAAGGGCCAAGAACCCTGTCATTCGCACAAGGTCTGCTGTGTTTGTGTGCAGCGCGTTACTATGACAGTCTAATGCCGCAGAAAATGGAAACAAGGTACAGATTTTCACATAAACGGAAGCGAGGATAAAAATAAGCAAGCTGCCGGCCGGGGTGTACTGTGTGCCGTGTGGTGTCAGTCAAGTGATAAACACAGGTGGTCGGGGAGTTTTCACCTCGCCGCTATATGTTCAGTTGTTTACGTCGCTTCTTTTGTTTTCCTGTGAAATGTCAATCCTTAATATTCCTTTGTGACCGTTAAAATGAAGTGGTTTGTGTTAGATAAATGCCCGAGCGTTGGGTGGAGAATTTGCACGGAGAGTGTTGATTTGAGTGTACTGTGAGCGCGGTATTAAAAGTTATATTTGATGGAAGTAATGGCACTGTGCGACGATGAAGCGGTTGTTACGTGCTAGTGGACATGGGCTCGCAGCATGCAGAGTGAGGCGAGCACTCTACGGCGCGTGAGGACCAAGTTGGCCCGCCTGGGAGATCGGTTAAGAAGAGAGGACGAAGTTCAGGATGGAGTGGACGTTCAGTCAGTGGAATCCGGTGATCAGCAGCAACAGCAACAAAGGACAGCGGGGGTACCGCGACATTTGTTGCGACATATTTTATACAGAGGTTCCACCGTTACCTCTAGCACGGCAAGCGGCTCCGGGGGTGGTGTTGGGGCGGACGATGACAGTTGTGAATCGGACACGGATGGAGGGGGTACTGGGGCACAAGAAACGGAATATCCTCCCGTCTCCGGTGACGATAATACGGAGGACGAGTCGCCAGCATCCCCGCCTCCGCCGCCTAGGGCGTCCACCACGTCGAGATTCGTCGGCGGGAGTATTCGGAAGCCAATGATGCCGCCTCGCGCCGCCACCTTGGCCGAATATCCGGTGCCTCCTCCGCCACCTCCGGCGATGCCTCCATCGAGTGGAGGATCCGGTGCAGGCGACGAGGGACCGAGCTCTGCACCCGAAGGGACGCTTCTCCCCGAGGGAAGCATTCTCGAGAAACTAGGGCAGAGACTTAAGGAGCGCAGTGATAAAGTGCACAGGGTAATTAAGTTTGAGAATTATTATGCAAGCATCAACATACATGTCTGCATGTGTAAACACACACACACAAAAGTCAACACACAGTGCAGGGTATTTGCTGAGTATTTTATTTGGAATCAGGGGATCTTAGCTAATCTAATTTTGAACAAATTCTAAGATTAGCTGTAGTTATGTGTACTCTTCTTATATAAATATACAATAAATACATAGTTTCAAAAATGAACCAATAATCATTTCTTATCTTTTCATTTTTCTTGTTGGCAACCTTCATGCTAATTTTAATGGTAATAAGCTCTAGCAGAACACAACTCAGTGCAGTTTGCAACTGAACCAAGATAAATTAAAAACAAAGTAAAAAACTTATTGATTCATAAATAGGTAACTTTATTAATATTCACGAAGGTGATGTACAAAAATTAAGCATGAAAATTGTAGGAACTTGCCTGTGGGAAAGCAGGCTGGCATGTTTATTGCCTTATGATGGTAGAAAATGATTTGCATTGTTTCCAAGAGAGCAATATCAAACTTTGACAAGTATTGAAAGTAAACAAAATAATTTGCTACCTAACAAACTAATGTTTAAAAACTAAATCATAATAGACATCATCTCATTACATTTGGGCTGTCAGGAACCTCTTTGTATCATACCACTGGTGATAATCCAGAAAATAGCTGTGCTTGTAATTGTTGAAACTGTGGCTACAGTTGTTTCCACTTTGTAAAGAGCATGCATTAAATGTTTACTGATAGCTTTGTATTTGTGCCATGTTGCATTGTTGTGTGTATGTTTAATAGTTGAACATACTGTCTAGTTAAATGTATCTCATTTGGGATAGAGGAGAAACAATTGCTTTCTTAATGACCAACAATGTTTCATCCTGAAGCAGCATTAGCATCCACAAGGAACTGGTTAAGGATGTTGTAATTAGTACATTAGGGTAGGGGATGTAAGAATTTCTCTGAATAGAGCAAATTTTAATGAGCATTTCATACGGAAGCTTCATTTCTTCTATGATGCAAGAGATTACCACTTAGAACAGGATTCTGAACATATTCAAAAGTCACAGCATGAAAAGTTTTGTGTCAAAGTAATGAATTTTCACCTAAATGAAATTAAGCTTTACTTGATACAGTTGACACATGAATCTTTACAGCATATTGCCTTTAATGCAGCACTCACACAATTCTAGCAATTGAACACAATTAAAAATGGCTATCATGTTTTCAAATTTTCTTGAGAGTATATCTTGGAAGACAAATTGTCATCATCTTCATCAGTTTGTGAAAATGCACAAAGAAATTTTAACCTAATTGCCTATCATTCTAATATTATAAAAATATTAAAATAATAATAAATAAACAATGCATTTACTTAATTTTTTATCAAATTTGTCATGAATTAATGATTTTTTATTTTTTATTTAGTTATGAATAAAGATCAAGAAAAAATTATTAAATGGTACACATAACAAATATATAAATACACACAGCTGAAGGAACTGAATAAAATATTACAAGACAAGGCACTGGGGCATGGGTTTCCTATTAAAAATTTTACAAGACGTGCCAAACAAGATGTCCTCTTAAATAATTCTATTAATAACAATATTAACTTGATTATTTAATATTTAATAACCTACAGTAATGTTAAAATTAAATACAGAATTTTGTCACAGCTTAAAAACCTTCAGGAACATTTTCCCCTCCCAAAACAAACTCTTGTACCTAATAGCTAAAGTTAATCTAGTAACCATTATTTTACCATTAATAAAGTTTTATAAAATGTATGTAAATGAAATGCTTTGGAAACATTAAGCTGATTGAAATAATAAATTAAAATTAAAGAAAATATGGTAATTTTACATCATCCATTAATTATTTCCATTTATTGAGCAGAGTAGATTTTTTTTTTTGAGAGAGAGTGTTTAACGCCCGTTTTTACTACTGAGGCACCACAGGCGGTGGACACTGATGATACACGAGATGAAATGATAAATTGGGAAAGGATTTTTTTTTTTAAGGAAGGAAGCGTTCCAGGCCTAAGTTTAGGTACCTCCCCGGCATTTGCCAGTTATGAAGACTGAGGAAAACCTGGAAAAAACCCCAGTCAGGGAGGACGGTCCTGGCGGGATTCGAACCGCAGACCTCCCGCTCACGAGTCCGTGCCTTAACGACCTCGGCCACCCGTGGCGGTGAGCAGAGTTGATGGCACCCAGTGGTTAATTGTGACTAATAGCACAAGTTAGAGAAAAATTAGGCCACATTATTATTCACAGTGATATTCTGTTGTATTAATAAAAAGAAAAAGTTGTACCTTGTAAAATAATTTTGCTATGACCACATTAAATATTTTGAGCATCCTTCTGAATGGTTCATTTGTTTGATATATTGTCAGATTCCACAACTCATTTACAGCAGATCTGGCAGTAACCCCCAGTATCTACCTAAATAGAAGCACAATGTATTTTCACTAGTGCTATGCAGCTAATCTACAATAACACACAGACTCTTCTTCGGAGGCCATAGCTTCTTGTTTTAAAGGTTGCTCTATCAATAGCTCATCAGAGAGATGCCTATTCTTGACAGTGATTTTCATGAAGAAATTTCAAACAACCTGTCGATATCTCTCTTATAACTACAGGATCTTAATTCAGAGACTGCATTCACAAAATTGTAAATTCTCTCAGCCATAAGTTATGTGATGACTTTTACCTTAAGGAAAGAGTGAGCTATTGCCTTGAAAGTTTAGCTAACCTCTCTCTTTCTCTACAGTCCCTGCCATCAAAACTATAACCTTTCTTTCCAAGAAATTTTAAAACTATATGATATTTTTCCTACATTTATGGTCCATAGGATGAGTAGGAAGCTTGCCAACCCTTCTCAGTAAATCTTTTTTTCTATCTGCTATTTTGTTTCATCTTCTTTTAATTCACAAAGTTTAAATAAATGTGCTTATGATATTTCAGAGTAATAGAACATATATTTTTATTCTCAAGATTATTAGGAGGAAAAAAATTGTTTCAGTATATAATAATCATAACACTAGAGTTATTATGTTTTCTTTATTGACATACTTAGTGGCATTAAAGTGAATATTAACATAGATGGCCAAGATAGTTAAGATACTGTGAAGTCTGAGGTTTGATTCATACCAGAACTGTTTTCTCCAACTGAGGTTTTTTCCAGATTTTCTTCAATCCTCATAAATAGCAAATGCTTGGAAGGACCTAAATTAAGGTCTGGCTTCCCTTAATTAAAAAATATTCTCTCCCCAATTTATAATTTTATCTCATACATCATCTAAGCAGTAAAACCAGGTCTTACACTCTATTAAAAAAAGTAAATAAATAAATAATCTTGTTTCCTAAGTTTTTTTCTCAAAAACAAATAGTATCAAAAGATACTATTTTATACAGGAGATTCCAGAAGTAGGTAATTATAACTTACATTTTGTCTATTGGTCTGCATGTTTACACATTTCTTTGAATAAAAGAGCATCATAATTCACTTTTAGTAGTCAAAAAAAAATTAATAATAATAATAATAATAATAATAATAATAACAACAACAACAACAATAACAACAGTAATAATAATAATAATAAAATGAAATAAAATTTTGAGAGCTACCACCATTTACAAGTCTTCAGTTCTTACATACTTTGTTAAAGTATAGTGTTCATTAGCTAGTAAAAATTAATTAACCCATTACTAGTGTGAAATGCTAACTGGAACTTGTACAGTAAAGCTAGTGATTTATTAAGATCATTGTATGATTCAGTGGAACTAAACACTCTTATTCCCTCCACTTGTTTTGAACAGGTGTTGCTCGCACCATGTTTTCCCTAGCATTGATATATCTTCAAAATTTGTCTTGATAATTTGTATGTGTTTGTGCAATAAACTAGCTAACTAATCAAGGTAACACTACTTTTTTAATGATATTAAAGTTGCACAGAGCTTATATAATACAATAATTGATGACTTTGACTGTGTTACTTCACATCAATAAGAATTCTTCTATGTATATACAGATGATATTACGTTTATTTATTCCATAAGAACATTACAAACTATGTAGGATGCCATACAAAATAACTCTAAATATGAGTTAACTGGTATTGCATCTTAATGGAACGTACTGTTTGGTTCAATGTTCCCTGCATCAAGAGATCAGTCAGTCCTAGGGTGTAGTTGCCTCCTAAACCCAAGATAATTGGTTCAATCTGTTCAGGCATAAAAATCTTAAGTATCACTCCCTTTGGAAGGGAAGTAAAGATGTGGGTCCCCTGTCATACATTTACGGCACAGTAAAGAACCTCAAGCCTGAAAAAAGAGGCCTCTGAGCAAAATTTGTTGGCCATTTCACACCCTGATTTAAATTGGACGCTGATGACCTGAGATGTTAAAGAGCGTCCGTAAATAAGCCAAATCAAATCAAGAGATGAAGCAACTGGACTGAATATATCAAGTATGCTTATTAACTTGGAAAATGACTACATCCTCTTAGACCTTTTATTTTGATTATGAACAATATTTATACACACTTAATGGCATAAAATAATAAAAAAGTATCATCGAAGAAGACAAAATTAGTTATAAATTAATGTTAAACATAACTTGAATCACTGAAATTCTTTAAAGCATTGCACTACACTGAAGGTAAATCTTTTAAAGACATAAAACTTACTTAACTTTAGAAGGCTAACAAAATTATAACTGGTTACAAAACAAAGGATTCTTATACTAGTCTCAGGAATTTAAAATAAATAAATTAGTAACTAAATATACTTGTAAGATTTATATTTTTCAGTTTATGCTACATCTTTGGATTCATGCTGCTAACATTTTGCACAGATTTATTGTGTGCTTTCTCAAACATCAGCAACATGGATCCAAAGATGCAAATAACCCAGAAAACATTAAATTCCTAATGACACTGATTGCAGAAACCTGGAAGAACATTTAACTTGCATGTAATGTTCCTTTTATTGATAACTGAAATTCAAATAAGGATTCAGTTTGTTATTTTTTAACATTTGGTTCAGAAGTTCTTGAAAAAAAAAATTGTTTAGTAAATCACAGTTCATTTATTCTCTCTATAACCCATTAATACTGGCAAATTATTCAAATAACACATTTCTACTTTGATGATCGCTAGAAAGCCACATGGTCAAAACTTTCTAAGCATTATCACATGGAAGGATTTACAAATGTGCTTACTAAGTACTATCACTGTTCATGGCCCTTAAAAATAATAAAAAAAATGGATATTAAATAAATAAAATAAAAATTCAATGTTAAAGGTTATTGCTTTCCTGTAATATATGATATTACAAAATGCATGTATAACTTAGTCTAATTAATTATTAATCAGGATCATAACCTCACAGTGGTTTGTTTTGTAAACAAACAGATGAAAGGTTTTTTTTTTTTTTGAGAGTGCCAACATTAAAAAAAAAAGTGCCTTATAACCCTTCCAAAATAGGTGCCTATATGTTTTTTATTTACTTATTATATTTTTTTAATGCCCGTACAACAGAGGCATCACAGGCGGTGGACACTGATGATACATGAGATGAAATAATAAATTGAGAAAGGATTTACTTTTAATGGAAGGAAGTATTCCAGGCCTAAGTTTAGGGTATCTCCCCTGCATTTGCCATTTATAAGGACTGAGGGATACCTGAAAAATACCTCAGTCAGGATGAACGATCCTGGTGGGAATCGAACCCCAGACTTTTTGCTCACAAGTCTGCACCTTAACAAGTGTCTGCATATAATTAAGATGCACACATTAGGGTTTTATTCTCTTTATGATGTTCTTTCACATTAATCCTTATGATAGCATTGCAGATATAGATTCTTCCTATCTAAATTAGTCACTGAGTACTGGAAAAAAATTGCCTTATGTCTCTGTATATAGCTTCCTTTGGTTATTCAAGGTTATAGTTATAGTAAATGAGCATGTGTGTTTCAAGGTGATATTAATATAAAAGAGGTTATACTCTGTTCTATGTTATGTAGCTTGAATGATATTGCATATATTAATGGTTTAAGTATATGAAATTCTCATACGTATTTACACAAGTTAGTGTTAGGCAAGTAAATGTGGATTGATTGGTAGTTTAATGGTAACCAGTTGCTTAAGAGTGGTTCCTCCTAGACTCAAGGTTGCAAGCTCAAACTTGGCCAGGGTCAATGGATTTGTAGTGCTTAAAATCCAAGTATGGCTGCCTTCAGATGGAAAGTAAAGCCATTGGTCCTATCTCATAGATTTATGGCATGCGGAAGAACTTCAAGCCCTAATGAAGAAGGCTCTGAACAAATTTATTGCTATTTCATGCCCTTAATTGAATGAGATGCTAATGACCAGAGATGTTAAAGACATCTTTAAATAAACAAATGAATGCGACTTTTTATGTATATTTGTTTGTATCCAGTATCAACTGTTTGTACAGGGTGATCTTAAAGGTTCTATCTATTTAGTAAATAAAATACATGTACTCAAAGGGAATGTTGTTGAAGTAATTCTTCCACTGATTGACATAAACAATCGCATCATAAACAATGAGCAATGCGAACTTCACTGCATTACTCAAATTGGCTCAGCTTTTCACATTTTTCAGCATCCATGAAGAAGTTATATGATTTTAACATTTGCAGACTCTTAATTCTGTAGTGATATATATACCTCTCCCTCTCCAAAAAATGTCTGTGAGCATTAAATCTCAGGATTATCCAACATCTATGTCAAAATCTTTTGTTTAAACTTGTCTTCAGAATTTTGTGAACAATTGATGTGGAATTTACTGGTAAATTGATGTACTTACTTATTTTCAAAGGACTCATGTGCAATTCAGTACACTACTGTGGTGTTCTGCAGCATCCAGATCTTTCCCTACTATGAACTAACATTCTGTAATTTATGAGTGGCTTTATCAGTAGAATTTGGAGGGTGAAATCATCCTCACGGCCTGTCTCAAATTATCTTTATTTTGACTGAACATAAGTTATTTTATCAGTATATGTTCTTCTGCATTCATTATTAATCTACACCTACCTGCAACATAAACATTTTATAACCATTAAATTCAAAATATTGATTTGAATGTATTTACATCTATATTTTATGCGTATATTTATTCAAACATGTTCTTACCATCATACTTACCACTATCTTTAATGTTGTTGTTTTTTTTTTCCTCCCCATATACAGCCACTAACGCACAACACTTATTAACATGATAGTAGACAAAATTATGAGCAAGTATTATGCAATAGGCAATACTTTGCTGAAGGATGGCTCCCTTCATATATTCTGCAAGACTACTTGCATCTTGAATTTTATCAATGCTCATAGTGATTTATTAATATGTAAGTTTTTTTTAATGTTCAATTTTAAACAGTGAATATCTTTATATATTTGTGAGTGATAATATTTATGTTACCTATACATAATTGTTTTTAACATTGTCTATGTGTACAGTTTTTATTTAATCTCTCAGTAAGTATCTTCTATGACTCCAAATAGCAGATTTAAGTCTTCCAATGATAATCAATTCCACAGATTTTTCTTGTGACTCATAGAGATCAATTTGATTCCGTACGGACCTTTGGTTGAATCTAAACGTAACAGATCAGACCTTAGGTTCAGAGTACTGCAAGTTAAAAATTGAAGCTCTAAGAACTCAACTTAGAGTACCTTTTACATTATATGGATTATTTGAGATCCAGGATATGTAATATAATGTCATCATGGATCACTGATCTCTCACTATCAGTATTGCTGGGAGTTATTAGAAATTACTTCAGTAACTAATTTTTTATACTGATTTTTTGCAATATAATAACTGTAAAATAATAGCTGCACAATTCTTGCTATTCAATTTTTTTTACAAACATTTGTTATTTGTTTTTCTTTTGCAGTTCATAGTGTGAATGCCTCAAATGTCATTTTTATTAGATTAAGTTTTTAATCTAGCTAATTTCCTAGGATGCCCTTTTCGTCATCTTGTCCAAGAACTTTCTCAGCGTTATTTCTTCCCTGCTAATATAAAATTACTTAGCTAAAGCTATTATTAGCATAGTAACACATCTTTAACAACTAAATGTTAAGGTGACACCTGTGTGAGATGGAAATAAAGTGACATGTTGAGGGGAATGGTGTTCCTCCAGGTCTGTGCCTCACGGATGTCACGTCAGGATGCTACAAGAGATGGCAGCTTGGTGTCTGGGGTGTGTTGTTGTAAACAAACACTATATTTTGTAGTCTTGCAAGCTACACTGCCAAAGATTTTGAAAAGATACAGACAACAAACAGCAGCATAAAACACTTCAACCTGCCATATATTTAGCTGCATGTTTTATAAGTATTGTTTTAATGAATAATAATTGCTTTCATATGCTTGCATTTTTTTAATGAAGCTTTTTTATAAAATTTCTTTGAAAATAATTGTGTGATGGTTTGTTATAGATTATTAGTATGTACTAAAACTGGCTGCATTATAATAGCTTGAATTCCTTATTTAATTCTATTAGATGTATTTATACATGCTATTTTTGTATTGTGCAAACATTTAAGCTTAAAATTGAGCATGTGATAAATGTAAATGAAAAGATGGTGCAAAATAAGCTGGAAGTTCCATTTTATGTAAACATTGAACTAGAAATTTTGTCTGCAATGAGAATGCATTATATATTTTTTTATTTTTATGTCCTAGTGAATGTTAGATTGAGAAAAAGGATTGATTTTATGTAAGCTATGTTTTACCTGTTCTTTAATATTATATTATGCTTTGATTGTTCCCTCCATAATAAAATGTACTAGCTTTACTTTTATAAATGCCTATTTAATTTTCGTGCTTAGCTGCCATATTAGAGACCAGCAGAAATAAACCTCTTATTCTCATTCATTTTATTTAATCCTATGTTTACATAGTACAAGGATATGCCAAGCTTTAAAAACATTTTTCATTCATATATAAAAAATGATCAACAAAACAAAATACCTATAGCTTTGCAGCTACTGCATTCTAATAAGAGTAAAAGTTAAGTTTGGAGCAATTGAGCTTAGATTTAGTTTTATACAGTAATTGTGAAATGGATATTAACAGCTTTTTACTGAAATACGAGAAATGCTATTAAGTAGCTTGCGAGCATAGGTTTCAGTGCCAAAATATTCCAAAAATATCTGATATTGCCTGGGACAAATAGTTTTTTCCAATTTTCCTTCTTTTCTGTGCAATTATCTTTTCTTTACCATTGTTCCCTGCCATTCATTTTTAATTTTATAACATTATTATTCCTTATTATCTACATTTCATGATGATTTCATTCTTATGTGCAATTTGCTTCATCGATGTTCATATAACTTTTCAACAACTAGTTGATGCCATTTCCCTTTGATACTCATTTCCTGTCTTCCACTGACCATTATTTCAAAGCTAACACATCGCATAATAAAGGTGATCCCTATATATAAAACAGCTGTTCTAATTTTTATATAGTATAATTATATAAAAATTAAATATAAAGAAATATAAGAAAGCCCTGCATGTGCACAAGTATGCCTCCTTCACTATTTTTCTAGCAGTTTCTAAATTTAAACAAAAAGCATATTACAAGGTAACCATCAAATCCTGAAGATTCTTGAAATGAGGGTGAATAAATCAATATTAGTCTATTAATGCTTGCTGATACTGCTGTGTATAACAAGAATTTTATTTCAGAAAATAGCATGTTTATTAATATTGAATGTCATAGTTTAACATTCAAGAATGTGGCTTCTTAGAGCTGTCCGCATTGGCATGCATAAGTTTAACCATATTAATTTTTATCCTGCTTACAAAATAGAAATCCATACTATTTTACATAAATCCAATGACATCCCAGTTATACATCTCTTAGAAGATGAGCCCCATCTTCCAATATATTATTAATAGTTACAGCTTTGTTGCATTATCAAGCAGAATACAGTGTTTTCATGCAGCGGTACTGCATTCATTCCACATATTACACTGGTGTGCATTTCAAAAAAAATTTTCTAAGGCCAAATGCTTTATAAATGATGTTTTATATGCATGCCGGATTAAAAAAAATAACTAATTTTGCCCAATTAGGTCAGAATTTTTACCTCAAGTTTTCAGAATGTGGGTATATTTTTATGGAAACAAATCATATAATAGTCATGAAACTTTGGTGTTTTTATTGTCATAAAGCAGACTTACTTTCACATCAGATGTTTATAAATATATGATATAGCACATAAATACAGTTAATATAGAAGAAAGGGCTTTTTCAAAAACTTTCTTTCATGGTTCTGAGCTTGAAAATCATGCTGTAGGCACCAGCCATAGCTGGTAAAGAGGAAGCTGCATATCAAACTTGGTCTTATGCAAAATTTTGTCAAGGTACACAACAAATAGTAGAGCTTTGGCTTTCCTAAATAAAAAATTCATGCATCAGTGCAACAGGTATTGTGATGGTCCTAAAATCAGAAGCTTATGAAAGATGAGAATATGGAGGATAATGAGAAGAATGAGCTCATTTTCAAAAACTTTCTGTACAACCATAGGAGTATAAATATGCTGTTGAGAAACTCCTTTGGAGCTTCCAGATCTTGCTACATGCATGTCCATAAAGATGCACATCCTCAGTTTGCATTTAGATTATTTTCCTGAAAACTGGGGGTTACAGTGAGGAACAAATTGAGTGCTTTCATAGGGGTGTTTGAGTGAAAAAAAAAGGATACCAGGTTAAACATGATTGCAGACTATTGCTGGTACCTCAAGAGAAATTTTTCAAATGCACAATACACACAACAGCCCTTGAAAAGATACTTTACTTTACACTAATGGTGTTTATGTATTATTTTATTGTAGGTATATATGAAAATGTAGGTATGCTTTGTAACCATAATCACCATAATTTTTAACTATAATTTATATATGAAATATATTTTAAAACCTGACCAAGCAATATGGGTTAAATTTTTGAATGCAGTATGCACTAAATATAAAAGAGCAACTATAAAAATAATGCAAACCAGAGTTATAAACACAAATACCATGCAGTACATGTTTCCTGTTATACAGCATAATTTGATTGATGATATACATTTGTTTTTCATTCAAAAGAAGAGGAATTCAGAACTTGATTTGATAATATAATACATTTCATCATATTGAGTGATGTTACTTAACATTGACTCCATAGTTGTGTCAGAATTTGACTCCAACATTGATGTATATGCTGAGAGAGCTCAAATCTAGCTTATTGCTCATCATTTATTAACACTTATGTATTAACTTCCTCATATATATGGGACATATTCAAATGTAGTTATAAAGAAAATTTACATAATTGGATTTTTAAGATTTAAAACTACACAATTCAGCTTCATAGCACAGTATTTATTAAAGACTAAAAGAACAAGTCTCAGATGCTTCTACACTAGCAGATCAAGTAGACACATATAATTTAAGTGCCAAAATGCTAACTATTGCTAAGATATGATCTAGATGTTACATTGAAAAAGTAAGAGTGGGAGAGCACATTTGTTAGTGTACTATTAAAGAACATTTCCTTATCTGATTTTTCATCCATTTCATCACTTACCCATGGCAACTTCACTCTGAATAGCTTCCAGTTTTTATGTGAAAAAGTTCATGCAGATCTTTTATATATGGCTTTCAGGATAAAACACTTTTCTTGCACTTTATGCACCAAGGTATTATTAAGACACTGTAATTTCAACTTTACCTAAAACCACATATCTCCATTGCCAGTAATTTCATTTTTTTTTATGGATGTGTAGCACTCACAGTCTACACTTTTATTAACATATTTTTATGGCCAGAGCTACGAGGATTTCACCTAATTAATGTTTCAAGTTTTAATAAAAATTATTAGTGCATACAACTTAAAACAATCATAGTTGTTGTATAAAAAATTTATAATCATAGTAATGTTGTATATTTTCATTTTTTTTAGATATAAATGGTTTAGTATGTTTCAAATTATAATAAATTGAGATCTTAGCCATCATATAAAGAGAAGTATCAAATTAAAATAAAAATTATTATTCAGTTTTAATTTTTCATAGCAGATCACAAAGAATAAATGAAAAAGGAATGTTAATGCATTTTTTTAACTGTTTCAGTACTTCCAGCGAAATACGAAACTATGTGATGTAAACAGACGCCTCAAGAGTCAGATCTGGAGTTCTGTAGTGACCATTGTACTTGTGGAGGGCAAGAATCTCCTGCCAATGGATATTGATGGCTACAGTGATCCCTATGCAAAATTCAGGTTTGGATCTCTTAATGAAATGTATTGTATGAATGCAGAAAATTTAAACTTATTATGTTTAATTCTCTTAATTTTGAAATATTTCATACCAGATTACTTCTCTATTATATTTTAATTCTTTTTTCTTCCTTTGTATCATGTTCCATGACATTCAGCACAGGTATCAGTATTTATTTTTTAACTCTTTAATTTGGTAGGGAGGGGGGTCAGGGAAGGTTTACAGGATTTTCCAAGCAATAACAAAGTGGAACAAATTAACTTATTATTATTATTATTATTATTATTATTATTATTATTATTATTATTATTATTATTATTATTATTATTATTATTATTATTATTTCTTTGTACTACATCTAAGTATATCAGTTATGGTTTGGAAATCATCCTAGGTCTTTTACACAACCATAAATAAATAACCAAAATAAACAAAGAAACACTATAAAGCATAAACTAAAATATTTTATACAATTCAATAATCACCCAAATTAATAATATATTCATTCTTATTTATAGAACTCCTGCCCTTAACTAGTTTACATCCATATACATTTACGCTTGTAATCTACTATATTTTATTTAAATACCTATTGTTTTTAAGGATAAGTTTAATTTTAGACAAAATATTTAAGAAAAAAACAATAAATTAAGTAATGAATGACAGCTTCAAAGGGACTTACATTAATTGTTTAGTGCATCAGCAAGCAGCATTAACAAACAAAATTAAGACAGTAAATAACATGGATAAAGGATGTAAACTGTCAATTATTCAGGTTATAATGCCTTACTCATTGGTAACATTGGTCATTTAATAAAATATTTTATATTAATTTTTAACATTTAATGTATATATTTTTGCTATTAAAATAGAGCTAAACAAGTAGATGAACATTTTGGACCATCAGTTCCATAGTTGTTTGCATTTAATCAGTTTGTTACTCTGAGCAACAATTGATTGCATATGCAAAGACAAATTCAGGCACCATAATACTTGCAAGTATTATAACACTATTGGAATTGAACTTAATTTAATGAAAACTTATCTTGATAACTCATAAATATTGCATATAGGTAACTATAAATCTAATATGTTAAAACTTATCCCTGAAGTATTTCAAGGCTTGGTTGGTCCTTACAACCTTTTATTTTTTGATATGCATTAATAATTTTCCCAGTAGTATGATCTGTAAAACTATGTTATAAGCTAATGGCACTATGTAAATAACTTCTGATAAGGACTTCAATGTTCTACTAAAAATTATGGTGTAATTGCTGAAGCTGGTAACTAGTTATCACACAATAAACTAATATTAAATCATAGTAAAACAGAAAATGGTTTATTTCCATTTAAAAAAATTACCTGATGAAATTAACACACTCAAATCTGATAAGCTATTATGTATCTATTTGGATGAGAAACTTAATTGAATTGTACATTATGATCAGAATGATTTATTATCTTCATAAGTTAAACTCTTGTATTAATGGACATAAATACTCTCTACCTTCTATGCTTTTTTCCACACACACACACACACACACACACACACACACACACGCATGCACACTTGCTATATAGTATCATATTGTAGGTTAATTCTTCTGGGACCAAAAGGACATTTATGTGACCAAAGAAAGCTATTAGATGTATTACTACATTATCACTGAATCCTTTACATAAAGGATAATTTACAAACTGTTTAACTCACATAATTTCATACATAACATGATACAAAACAATAAATGGCCTGAATGTTCCATACAAACAGATTGTCTAAATTACAATTTAGTTAAGTCTCAGATGCTTCTGCACTAGCAGATATGATCTAGAAGTTACATTGAAAAAGTAAGAGTGGGAGAGCACATTTGTTAGTGTACTATTAAAGTAACATTTCCTTATCTGATTTTTCATCCATTTCATCACTTACCCATGGCAACTTCACTCTGAATTTTCAAAGGCATATAAAAAGTGACTTATTAATTAAGCTATGCACAATATTAATGAATTTGATGATGATTTAAACAATCTATAATTTCTCCAACAGTTAAAATATTTTAAAATGCTAAAAGCATTTCTGTGGCTTCACTTCCAATGAACAGAAGCAATCTGAGTTAAAAACATTTAAAATATTGTTACAATAATAAAACTCTCTTAACATTTCACTCTCAAAATTAAAAAATTCAAGACAGGTTTCATAAGACCATTGCTCAAAAAAAAAAAGTCTATAATTTATTTTCTTGTGAATGTACTTGCTCATCATCAGTTGATTTTCTTTAGATGTATTTTTTATGTTTTGAATGTTATGGTATTTGCTAATATCTTAACTTAATATTATTGTCTTGTTGATTGTAATTTCTAGTTATATGTGTGCTTTTATCTGTAGAATGATAATCTGTAACTTATAATAAAAAAACTATTGCAATGAATAGAGTAAAATGATGAATAAAGAATTAATCACTATTATTATTATTATTATTATTATTATTATTATTATTATTATTGTTATTACTGCCTTTGGAATAAAAAATCAATTATTACTTTATGCTATCAACCTTTCAGATATTATAAAATTTATGGAAATTTTTCTTTTCTGCATATATCTGTTCAATAACTGTTACTTATCTCAGAAGTAAATACATTTTGAAAGCAGTAATAGGAACTTCTTTGGAATTAAATCTTTTTTATTTAATTTTATCATAATGGGTGATAAATGGATACAATTATCCTCTATCACACATCCTGAAATTGGTAATAAAGATATATTTCTTTCTGATTCTTCTAATAATTTAAATAGTAATTAGAGCAGTTTTACAAATTAATAGTAGCTGTTGCATTAATGATGTTGCTCTTCTGAGACTAAAGAAAAGTATGCTTGTAAGCAGGCTGAAATAATAATAATATATATATATGAATTCAGAAAAATCAGTTGCCATTTATAGCAGATATGTTGCAATTTATAACATTCCACTTTCCACAGGTTAGGGAATGAGAAATACAAGAGTAAAGTAATATACAAGAGTTTGAATCCAAGCTGGTTGGAACAGTTTGATCTCCATTTATATGATGACCAATCACAGGAACTGGAAGTTACTCTCTGGGATAAGGATCGCTCAAAAGATGACTTCATGGGCAGGTAATAATCATCTCCACAATTTAAAAGAATAGCTGACCATTAAAAGTGCATTGTATTGTTTAAATATGCCAAAATAAATACATAAATTAAAAGTAAGACATTTACTAATTTTGTGTTTTGTTTCTTCTTCAAATGAAATTATATCTTTTTATTTGAACCTCATCCTGTAGTAAGTTACTAAAGTAAAACTAAAATCATATTTCGTTTAGTTAAAATTTGATCAAACGTTTTAATTGAACTTTCGTGGTATTTTCTAAGACACTTATTATATTTGCTTTAGCAGAAAGCACAGTTTATTTTAGTGATTCTTTATAATGTGGATATGTGTAATTGGACTTTGCAGGTGCACCATAGACTTATCACGCCTGGAGCGTGAAAAAACACATCGCATTTGGCAAGATTTGGAGGAAGGGGCAGGATCCATCTTCCTACTTCTCACCATCAGTGGCACTACTGCTTCAGAGACTATTTCTGACCTCACAACATATGAAGAAAACCCCAAAGAGCGAGAGATGCTAGAGAAGAGATATGTAAGTATTTATATGCACAAACGTAATTGTTATTATAGAAGGCAATGATTAGGTTAACAATACATAATCAATAATCTCTTCTGAGTTACATGTTTGAAACACTCTTTGTGGTTTCACTTAAATGAGATTTACTCAGGACATATGTTTCATGGAACTATTGTCATCATCATCATCATCATCAGCTGTTAAATGACTGTTGGATCTTTCGTAGGAGCTGGGTAGGTAGGTATCCAGGTTGACTCTGGTGGTCTAGTGTTAAATGTAAATAAAGTGTTGTCTGCTTCTGGGATGTCAAAATTTATAAGGTTATGCTCTAGTTCTTTTGGTTGTTGAACAGTTCTTAATAAATCTTAAACTAAGGTATTCATTTTTCACACTAAACTCCACTTACTTACATAAAGTAATGGAGTTTAGTGTAAAAAATGAATACCTAAGTTTAGAATATATTACCACTCCATGGTCAACAGCTTTGTAAGTACAATATTTATACTCAAATAAGTGTACTTACGAAGCTGTTGACAATGGAGTGGTATATATATAAATAATGTATACAGTTTTTTTCACACTAACTCCATTCACTTACATAAATTTGGAACAAATGTTTCGAGAGCGATCCCTCCCATCTTCAGCCTGTTGACAAACTGTTGTTAAACGTGGCGGTTGGGTCTCTTGATGTTCTTGTGGCGGCATCTGTTGGTTCTATTAGGAATTTGCTGAGTTCATCCAATGGAGGGATATCGAAATTCATCAAATTATCCTTATTTTTTGTAATGAAAATGTTTTGTAATGAAAACATGTTTTGTAATGAAAACATTTTCATTACAAAAAATAAGGATAATTTGATGAATTTCGATATCCCTCCATTGGATGAACTCAGCAAATTCCTAATAGAACCAACAGATGCCGCCACAAGAACATCAAGAGACCCAACCGCCACGTTTAACAACAGTTTGTCAACAGGCTGAAGATGGGAGGGATCGCTCCCGAAACATATGTTCCAAATTTATGTAAGTGAATGGAGTTAGTGTGAAAAAAACTGTATACATTGTTTATAAACAATATTTATAGTTCTTAATAAGTTGATGCCTTTTTCTATTTCATGGTTTTCATTCCAAAAATGTACTGCCACAGCTAATTTATCTATTTGTTTGTAACAGATGTTTCTCCAATGTTCCTGCAACTCAATGCCTATATTTCTGTTTGTCTTCCCTACATAGATTATTTATAATTAAGCTGGTAAGTACCAGATTTTTCCTCTTTGGGCATGGAATCTGTTTTGTTTAATTTCAATAAATTTTTTACACTGTATTGGTTTTGAGGTGCTAAGATGAAGTATTGCTTGAACCTTTTTTGAAATTTCTTGTTGGCTGATGGGTGCTAAGTGAACGTTTTAAATGTTTTTCCCCTGATAATCACTCAAAGTTGTTATTTGTTTAGTTCTTTTATGTTTCTGGAATCTTTTGGTTAATCATCTGTTTGTTGAACCCATTGGATTTAGCTGCTGCTATTATGAGTAGATATTCATTCTTATATTCTTTGCTCAGTGATACATTATGCATAAATCAAGCATTTTTTATATTTGAGGACAAATTCTTTAAACAGAAAGCAGGACTTGTAATGGGCAGTCCATTATCACCTTTCTTAGACATCTTATTCATGAGCTATTTTATGATGCACATCATTAAAGCTTCCGCACATTTTTAATGTTTGGCACAGATATGTAGATGATGTATTTGCTATTATAAACAATAAGCACATGGAAGATGCACTAAAACTTTTAAACCTGCAAGAGCTTCAATTACTCTCGGAATGGAAAGAGATAATATGTTACCATTTTAGATCTGAAGATAATAAAATGTAATAATAAACTTGAATTTGGCATATGTAGAAAGGACACACATACAGACAACTATATCAAAGCCCATGGTTTCAATCCAAGATCACATAAAGAAGCAGCATTCAACGGCATGATATATAATAAATATACCACTGAGCAAAGAAGAATGCAAGAATGAATATCTACATATAATAGAAGCAGCTAAATCCAATGGGTCCAACAAACAGATGACAAATCAAAAAATTCCAGAAACAAAATAGAATTAAACAAATAACTTTCCAGGTCCAAAAAGAAAAAATGAAAAAAACTGTATACATTGTTTATATAGAAAAAATGGTATTTACCAGATTAATTGTAAGGATTATGAAAAAATCTACGTAGGGAAGACAAAGAGAAATATAGGCATTAGGTTGAAGGAACGTTGGAGAAACATACATTACAAACAAATAGATAAATCAGCTGTGGCAGCATATTTTTGGAATGAAAACCAAATAGAAAAAGGCATTAAGTTATTAAAAACTGCTCAATAACCAAAAGAACTAAACATGTGGGAAAGGATTTATATAAAAACGCATGAGCATAACCTTATAAATTTTGACATCCCTGAAGCAGACACGCTTTATTTAAGTTTATCACTAGACTACCAGAGTCAATTCGGATACCTATCTACCCAGCTCCTACAAATGATCCTACAGTCATTTTACATCTGATGATGTGAACGATAGTTCCACAAAACATATGTCCTGAGTAAATCTGATTTATGTGAAACCATAAAGAGTGTTTCAAACACCCGACTCAGAAGAGATTATTAATGGATGTTTCACTGTGTTCGATTCCAAATTGAACTAATATTAAAAAAAAATACATTATCACTTATTACTAGGTATTACTTATACAATATCACTGCTAGTACATTACAGTTTAAGCTAGTTTTATAGAAATATTAGACAGATATAATCTTATTAAATTAAAATGTAAATAGAATGAATGAATAGTGTTTAACACCCATTTTTGCTACAGAGGCACCGCAGGCGATGGACACTGATGATACATGAGATGAAATGATATATTGGAAAAGGATTTAATTTTAAGGAAGGAATCATTCCAGGCCTAAGTTTAGGGTACCTCCCCAGCATTTGCCATTTATGAGGGGTGAGGAAAACCTGGAAAAAACATCAGTCAGGGAGGACGGTCCTGGCAGTATTCGAACCCAGACCTCCCTCTCATGAGTCTGTGCCTTAACGACCTCAGCTACCCGTGGTGGTAAAATGTAAATAGGAACTTGCACAGTGAAGCCAATCATGTAATTGATATTATTGTATGATTTAGTTGAACTACACACTCTTAATGCTTCACTTACTTGTCAAAATATGTAGAACTGGTTTTGAGAACATTTGGTTCTCATTGTCAGCCAGGCTAAAATTCAATTGTTGGATAATTTGTTAAGCTGTGGAATGTGCATTCTGCTCTGGTGGCAGTGTGATAAACTTGTGGTTTATGTTTTCATCCCAAACAATGTCGAAATTCATTAGACTTTCTTGTGTTTGTAGATGTAGATTTTCTCCCAAGTTGCTAGTTCTGTAGGTCCTTGTACTGATTTTAATAATTTTGCTTTATTCACTGTCGTGATTTTCTGTCAAAAATGATTTGCTACTGCTGATTTCTCTACAGCTACATCTACAAATACAAAGATAGTTTAATTAACTTCGACACTGCTGGGGATGAAAACATGAACTACAAGTTTATCACACCGCCACCAGAACAGAATACACATTCCCACAGCTTAACGAATTATCCGACAGTTGAATTTTAGCCTGGCTGATGATGAGAACAAAATGTTCTAGAAACTGGTTCTATATATTATGACAAATAAGTAAAGCATTAAGAGTATGTAGTTCAACTATATCATACAATAATATCAATTATAGGTATAATCTTGTAAATTTAAAATTCATTTTGTTAATATCTGTAAATAGCAGCTGTAACCTATATTAAATATTTGTTTATATTTAATTCGAAGATAATATTTTATTAAGAAATTGTGGCTGTTTGGACATGGCCTGTATCATTAACATGATCAAAAGGTCGAATAAATAATGATTAATTTCATTGTTCAAACAATAACACAATAGATCAAAATAGTTTTAAAAATGAAATGAATATAGCAAAATAGAATAGGTACTAAGCTAATGATTATATTTGCTGTGATTAAAATTATTATTATTATTATTATTATTATTATTATTATTATTATTATTATTATTATTATCTGAGAGCAATAGATGCACGTCAAATTATTGATGAGAAGTGAAACGATAAAGTAGAACTTTAGGGGAATTTTGTTATGAGTTTATTAACCCCAGTGCATTTCCTGTACATAAATAGCTGTACAGGTGTGTGAATTGAGTATGCAGGTATTAATTTTTTTCTATAGCAATATAAATCAATTTTCAAGTAGTATCCTTACATAGGCCAGAGTAGTGGTGAGTACCATTACTGGCAAATATTTCCTGTTTGAAATGCAGTTCAATCTTCAGAGTATATGAAAAATAAATGACGGGGAATATCCACAAAATTTAATACATGTATCTCCATGGCTATAACCAGTTCTTGTTTCATCAGCAACTAATGTCCATTATTTATCTCTCTACAAAGTTTTGTTACTTTATTTATCAAAAGAAAATGTTTAACTGAGAGGATTTCAAACTCCATATTTTATTAAGATGCCTTATTTCATTCTATTATAAATTACTAAATATGCTCACATTAGCTCCACTTACTTATCCAACATTAGGACATGTTTCAGCAGCAATTATTTCCATTATCAGCTGTTGACCAACTATTCAATGAGGTGGCTGGACTCCAATGTGCTGTTATGGTGGTCTCTGATGGTTTGAATAGGAACTTGCTGAGTTTATCAATGGCTGAAATAACATTGTTCCTATTTTTCAAGATGAACAATAGAACAGAAATCAAGAATTTATGAAATTAAATTGTGATAAAAAATAAATTCCAAAAATGAAGAGAAATTTAGAAATTTGAATAAAGGAACATTTTAGGAATATTTGTTTTAAATAAATTGGTAAGTCAGCAGTGGCAGCTTACTTATGGACCCAAAATCATGAAATTAAACCAGAGGCTAAGCTTCTAAAGAACTTACAACCCAGTAGAACTATCAACCTGGGAAAAAATTTTCATCTTGAAAAATAGGAAAAATCTAATGAATTTTGATGTTCCATCCATGGATATACATGGCAAGTTCCTATTTGAACCATCAGAGACCGCCACAGAAGCACCTTGGGATCCAGCCACTACATCGAGTAGTCTGTCAACAGCTGATTATACCGTCATGCATGGCCAAGGTTAAGGCACAGACCCTTGAGTGGAAGGTCTGGGGTTCAAATCCTGCCAGGACCATCCTTCCTCACTGAATTTTTTTTCAGATTTTTCTCAGTCATAAATGGTGGCAAATTCCAGGGAGGTACCTTAAATTTAGGCCTGGAATGTTTCCTTCCTTTAAAAAAAAAATCCTTTCCCAGTTTATCATTTCATGTATCACCTGTGTTCACCGCCTGTGGTGCCTCAGTAGTAAAAATGGGCGTTAAACACCTTTAAAAAAACAGCTGATTACAGGAGCAATGCCCTAATGTTGGATAAGTAAGCGGAGTCAGTGTGAACATATATAATCATTTCTAATAGGGTATATTACCAGTCCATTGTCTATAGCTTCCTAAGTACAATTTAAATATTCTTATTTTACACTCCAAAATCTCAGATGGCAAGATGATTATTGGCTGGATGGTCTGGAATTCAGTTCCAGCAATGAAGAGTGAAACTGCTCAGATAATGGGCAGAATTCCAGGATTGTTCCACCCGCTGTCTAAATGTATACATACTTGGAATGTTTTCTTTTGTAAAAATTCCAAAGGAGAATGGATGAAGGCAATTAGGGCATAGTACTTACTGTAAGTGTCCTCTAATAATAAGGGTTCACAATGCTTGGATGTCTTACCATCCAGTGCCCCTAGCATGAACCCTTTTACCTTTACCTTCCTTCATTAAAAACTTACTGGAAATGAAAATCCTGAGAGATAGCCATATTGTATCTGGTCTTTCATGGTTAGTTGGCTGTTGTATGGCAGTAGGGTAATACCTCTCAGAAAAGTGAACTGCAACTGATTCAAATTCTCAAATTAATATACAATTATAGTGAAAATAAACTCATATGATAGGATATTGTAAATGTTGCCCTGCTAAATCCACATATTTCTGACATCTTTTTAGAAAATTGTCATTCACATGCATTCTGAAATTGAGTCAATTTAAACTTAAAAGCATACTAAATCATCATATGAGGTTATCCTGATATTCAGGAAAACTTCTCTAATTGGATGTTCCAAAACATTAATGATAGAATAATAAAATTAATCAATGCTTAATATATTTTACTGACAAAGTATGTTTCCATTTGCATCATTGTATTTTGATAGAAAATAACAAGCACTGAAATACAGAAAAACCTGATTTTATAAATAAAACCCCCTTGCATTATAATAAAATCAGTGTATGACGTGCAATGAAGACATACAGTAATAGGGCCTATCTTTTTAAGAATACTATAAATGCAAAAAGATATGCCATGGAATGACAGCATGTGATTTTCATTTATTGGGGAAGTTGAAAAATAAAGTATAAAGAATAAATCTCCACACATTAGAAGCACTGAAAGACAATATCAGGTGAGAAATTGCCTCAATATCACAAGAAGAACCAGTGATTTGAATAATACTTTTCTAAAAAGATGCCAGAAGTGTGTGGAATTAGCAGGGCAGCATTCCCACTTCCGTCATAACTCATAAGATATGTGCTTATTTTCATTTTAATTTGTAGTTGTAGTGAAAGCTCTAATTAGTTGCATGGATATTACATCTACTTTGCTAGAGAGTTACTACTCTGACTACTGACCTGCCAGCTACTGTGAAACAGGTGACAAAACTATGAAAGTACCAGTTATTTCTCTCTAAAGGAAAAATCTTATAGCAGAAAGGCTTCCTCAGCACATCTTTTTTTTTAAAAAAAAATAGCGTTTGATGTTTTTTTACTATTGTGGCATCACAGGCTGTTGATACATTAGATGAACTGATAAATTGGGAAAGGATATTGTAAATTAAAGGAAGCAAATATTTCAGGCCTAAATTTAAGGTACCTTCCCAACATTTGCCATTTATGAGGGCTGAGGAAAATCTGAAAAAACCTCTGTCTAAGAGGATGGTCCTGCCTCAGCATATCTGAAATATGTAATAGGTGTAATAGAAAGGTAATCAAATGCATAATCATTTTCATGTGGTAAAAGTAAAACTTAAAGTAAAACTATGGACATTTTCACTAGTGTACTGAAAAGTGTTGCACTGCATGCATTTTGTAATTTACCAATCACTTCATAAGGGAATCCACTGTTTATAAGGAATGTTTATGCATTTGCCACATTGCTACACTACAGTTATGGTTTCATTTATTTGCATTTGCTTAGAATATGTATATGCATAACAAGGTATATTACACTAACATAGCCTCTTGATTTAGAGATGATTATTATTCCTTATGTTCCATGTTATTTTTATTATAAAGTACAGCATAAATTGAGTTTGAGCCATGGATCTTTGCTTAATGCATATAACCAAAAACATTGCCTATCATTTTTAGATAGTAAACCTTTTACTCTCTCTATTACTTTTATTAGTGTACATTATTATAAAGTAGGATGCATAAGTTGTGGGAATGTCAGAGTGCTTATACGTTTGCCTTTTGGCATAAAGCATGGCTTTTAAATATAGCTATGAGTATGAGGTTAGATTTTTTTAGTTCTGTTGGTGACCTTTGGATAGTCATTGGTACATAATAAAGTTTCTGTAGAATTTTTTGTATAATTTCAACTAGGAAAGTATATATTTTCTAAACATGTAATATCCTCTATCTTCATTGGTATATCTGACTTCACCTACAGAGCTCTCCTTTGGATGTGTGGCTTGCTTAATAAGGATTTGCTTGGCATCTAAAAGCACTCTGTTTGCCAGCAGATATTCATAGACTCTTAAATCCAAGTGCATATATTTCTGTAAGCATTCACACCAATTTTTTGGTCATACAATGATATTTCATACACAAGATCAGATTTTTTTGCACTCCAGTATCAATTGTTTTGTGTCACTATATGGCCATGCAAATAAAACTATGCCTTCATCCATAAAAAAATTAAAGTTAGTCAATACAGCGAACATTAAAATTACCCAACACCAAATTGCAGAAATTAACTCTACTCACATTATCACATGGTTGCAATTCCTGAACTACAGTTATCTTATAGGGTTTTAAATTTAATTGAATGGTGACATTTCCATGTGAGATTTGCCAAATTCCTGATTCCTTTCTCAGAAATTTCTTTGGACTTAGTTCTAACTTATCTCAGATGTAATCAAGTTTTTCCTCTGTAAGAACAAGGTATTTTACTTTTGGTTTCTTATCAAGAACAGATCCTGTATCCCTAAATTTATTCACAAGATTACAAACCATTTCTCTGTGAGATGCATGAATACCAGAGAATCTGTCTTTAAATAAATTCCTTCACATAAGAATTATACATGAAGATTCTGTGCTAAAGTATACAGGCTTTTTGGCATTATAACAGCACTAACACACTATAACACTGAAACACATGGTCTCACAACGTTCAACTCCTATATGTCACAAAGACTTTGCATAAACTGATTAGCCAGCACACAGAAAAACTGTAAAGTGGAAGGGTGGAACAGAACCGGTTAGAAACAGGGCAGCCAAATCCTATTAAGCCAGCCATGCATTCAGATGAAAGCTCTGTCATTTAATAGACAAATTTATTATAACTATACATTAAGTTGCACTCAGTAGCTAATAAGGTATACCTTATAATTAACAAGCACTATACATAGCATTATTTCTGTTTGTCCCAAAATCACAGTGAAATTTTTAACTTTTCGTAACACAACCAATTCATGCTTTTATTATAAAAGATTCATAAGAAACATTTCGCATTTTTCAAACTGCAATATTATATCAAGATTATATTTAAAAGAGCAACTACATTGGAGAGGCTGAACAAGTTTTTATTGTTCATAATCTGTCAGCTGTTATGGGCAACAAAGATATGCACTCTAAATTGTTCTTTAAGTTTATTATTCAGCAATGCTAAAATATAGTTAATGTAATAAATATATATTGTAATTATTATGATATTCCATTGGAGATTATATTGATAAAGACACTGTCCAGAAATAAATATAAAAAAGGAAAAAGCATACAGAAGGAAAAATCACACTACATAGTAACTCAAAAAAGTATTCTTCTCACGATATCCAGAATTTTTAAACAATCATTGCTGTAGAAATAAAAGTATAAAATATCAATATGCACTATTAAACAGTTCATTTAGATAGAAAATGTTAATACCAGGGCTTATTCAATGCCAATCTAATATATTTCTTCACTTTTATGGATTCACCCTAAGCAAAATCTGCTTTAGGGTTTGGTTTTGGTAAATAGTTGTCAGGTAGATAGTACCTCAATTGAAAAGAGTATGTATGAGTGCAACAGTGAATATGCGACATAAAGCAAGGAAGACATAAAGCAAGCTTGATAGATTTGTCATTTTAGCCAAAAGTATTATTTACAAGTTATAATGCAAAAACACTCAAAGTGCACAAGCTAACTGAAAGAAAATAGTGTCATATAGTAAAAAAGATTCATAAGTGTTCCTAAGGTAGTTTTGGAGGTAATAAATGTATTTTGGGTAAGAATTTCAGCAGATACTTCATGCAACTTTCAACAGAAGCTGTGTAATATGGGTGAACAATCCACAATCAACAATCAACAATCCACCTTATATAAGTAAGGCTAATAAGAAGAAGCATCTTGCCTATGCCAAAGCTAATAAAAAGATTGCCTATGGTACTGAAAGAATATAGATTCACAAAAAGATAGCAAATTTAGCCTTTATAAGTCAGATAGATGGTTAATAGAGGGTAAGAAGAACAGAGAGCTGGATGAACAGAAGCATGAAGGAAGTTTGGGAGTCCATGGATGCAAATTGGGATATAGATTCATATTTAATGGATAGCATTATGGGCAATAAGATATACCTATATAATACATTAAAACTCATCTTTGTAAATGTAAAAGACATGAGTCTCTCTAAGGATTATATTTTATGACAAGATATGGCCCTTGATTTGAGATTTTGGTTGTTATTTAAGATGCCAAAATGGAATCAACTACTATCACAATTGCAAGATATTAATCCCATTGAAAATTTGTCGAATATTTTAGAAAATATTCAGTCGTAAAGAAAAAAAAACAGGTGGACAAAAATTGCAGAAAAATTGTTGAGATTAACTCCAAGAAGACTGCAGAAAATTATCACCAGAAAAGAAAACACTATCAAATTGCTAACACTAATATAATTTCAGATACAAAATATATTTAGTATATCAGACAATTTTTTTTAAGGTAAAATATGACTTATCTAGTTTTTCTTTGAGCATTTTGCTTGTTTAAATGACTGAAACTTTAATTATTAATAAGTTGTAATACATAGGGGGGAAAAAAGAAATTTAGAAACCTATACAAAAGAACATTTCAGAAATATTCTGTATAAATATACAGAAAAATTGGCAGCGGCAGGCCATTTTTGGTCAAAAGACCACAGTTGACAGAGAAGCTAAATTACTAACACATATTAGGAGCCCTTCAAAACTAATAATATGGGAAAAATGTTCATCATTAAAAATAAAAACCAAATCATGAACTTCGGGATACTGAGCCTGTACATTTTCAACAAGTTTCTCCAGCTACCTAGAGAGCATGCTTCCCACAGCTAGTTTCTGCTGAGGATGAGAATAAGTGCTCCCAAAGCAGGTTCAACTAAATAAACCAAGTAAGTGAAGTATATCTGTCATCAAAAACTAATTCTACACCAAATTTAAAGAAATACATATAATACAAGCAGAAAGATTATGATCATAATAACACAGATAACTGCCAACTCTGGAAAGCTACAGAATTGTAATTGAATTTGCAATTTGGACATTTGTCCATTACGGTTTTCCTTCTCTATTTTGTCCCACTTCCCTAGATGAATAGGCAAACTGAAGCCAAAACAGAGATAACACAAAGATAACAGATAAAATCCTTTGCTAGAGCCTGGTCAAAGTGCAAACTTGTTATTAAATTTGTTATCTATGTGTCATCTCTGTTTTGGCTTCAGTTAGCCTCTTCACCTAGGGTAATTGTGATGATAAGAATTTTTATCCACCACTACCCTAGGACAGAGTGGAAAAGGAAAGAACGCAACAGATAAATGTCCAAATTGCAAATTCAGTTACAATTTTATAGTTATTTTTATACACTTCCATAGATGCTATTCGCATAGTCATTTGACTTTATGCTTGCAAATGTCTGGAAAGCTATTTATGCATTTTGGAATAAAATATAAACTCCCTAAATCATTGAAAACATCGTCCAATAATTTTTGAAGCATAACTTTTTATGGCTTTTAATGTTTCTTTTTTGGTATGATTTTTATTTCTTTTGGCTGCCTACTGTATTTCCCTATATTTCTTGAGTCCTTTAGACAATGCACTAAAGACATTGGCAGCTTATAACAAATTTTAATTTCACTTCTCTTATCATTCAGATATAAGTGTGAATTATAAATAAGTATCAATGTTTGAAAAAGGAAATGTTCTGAAATATAAAGTATCCATGAGGAGCAAAATGCCACTACATAAACAAGGAACCAACATGAGTAGCTAAAGTGAACTCGTGATTAGAAGCTCTGATTTGGTTTCTACTAGAACTGTCCTTACTGAGTTTATTCTAGGTTTTCCTGAATCCTTGTCAATGCCAAATGCTGGAGACATGCCCTAAACTTAGAGCTGGAATGTTTACTTTCCTCCCTGACAAAAAAAAATCATTTTTTAATGTATCATTCATTTTGTGTATCATCACCACTGCGTGTAATACTGTAATACTGCATAATGAAAATGAGCATTAAATACCATGACAGAGAGAGAGAGAACTGGAAAAGGTGAAACTTTTATATTGACATAGTGATAGGGCTAGTAGCACTAGGTTACTATTTTTGTTCCAATGAAGCTTTCAAGTGTTAATCTTAAATGTCAAGTAAACCTTGAAATTAATCCACCGATTTCCCAAATGGTCATGGAAAAAGGCTACTACTTTCAAGACAGTTCCTTAATTGTTCATGTTCAAATTAAATATAGCTATCTAAAATCCAGAATATTAAATGCTAAATATGAGGTATTTTCAAATATTAACCAGCCTTAGGCCAAGAAAATAAGTATTTCTAGAAGGCTGAAGATATTTTGGACTGATTTTCAACTTTACTGTTGTGTTCTGAATGATAACCTCACAGCTTAAACAAAGCATTGGTTTTTGGGTCATACCATACACTAATGTGTCATCACCAGTGATAACTGTATTCCGGAACTCATGACCCCATGTTGACATACTCCAGCATGTTTGAAACTTCAAGGCAAAGTTGCTTTTGCTCCTACAAATACAGCTTGAGCAACAGATTTTGCTACAGCTCTGCACATATCCAAATCTTTTTGTGCAGAGATCAGTCACCCCAAACTTAATCAGCAATTTCTTAGTCAAACAAAGATGTCCATAAACAAAAAATGCAATTTCTGAATAATATATAGAATTTGCTTGTTCTTGTGTTCCCAGAATATTGGCTACTTCCTGTTCATGTGCATCCATCTTTAACTTATGTTACCCCCATTGCATTGTCACTGAAAGCCTACAAATTTCCTAAATTATTGTTGCTTAGGAATCTCCAAGTTTCTGACAAAACAATGCAGCACCAATGCTTCACACATTCTGTCATCTCAGACAAAAGGAAAGTGTAATGATGGATACAGATCCTTTTCAACACTTGAATCAGTTTTTCCTTCTTACAATCATTGTTTTGCCTCCTCCCCCCAAAAAAAATTAGATACCACTTTTTGAAAATGACTTATACATGTAGTAAAAGGACTCATTTCTTGACAGAAGCAATAGAACTGTTATCATTAGAGATTTATATATCTGTTCACGACTAAATGTGAAAATGCTGCAGGCTTTCATGCAACATATTTAATCCATATTTTAATTTGTTATATTTGGCAATTTTGTGCTAATCATTAACAAATTGACATTGTAAAACAAAAGATCCATGGCTAATGCAGTATGCAATTTGTATTTGTTGACGTTACCCTGTGCTTCAACTAAAGCCTTACATTCAAGCACATTCTTATATTTGGTGTGAAAGAAATTAAGGGATTTCCTCACAAATGCTTTGTTTTTGTTTGTTTGTTTTTGTACTAGAGCTCTTCCAGTCCCACATGGGTGGATTACGTGAATCTCTGTAAAAAGTGGTACCACGTCGGACCACATGAGGTAATTGTGCCTGGCGTGGGACATGCTTATATTTTCTGGTTACACTATTAACATTAATTAACTTTCTAAATATTTTCATTGGAGATTTGGAATACTTTTTTTTCATAACTGCAAGTTACTAACTGTTTTGAGCTGTAAAGTAAAATTGCATAATAGTTACATTTTTAATACTAATAGAGAACATTTTGAACATTATAAAGGTTTTGGTATCTTCTACAGCTAAAGAATTTCCAGTATATCAAATGTAAAACTACAAAGTTAATGATAAATATTTATAGCAATGGTTTTATTAAGATTATTTTTATGATTTAGTTGAACTACACACTCTTATTGGCTTCACTTACTTTTTTAAATGTAGAACATGTTTTGCAGACCATTGTCCTCATCCTCAGCTAACATCAACTGCTGGATAACTCACGTTGCTTTTGGAATGTATATTCTGCTCTGGTGGAGGTGTGATGAGCTTAAAGTTTGTATTTTCATCCCCTTAAGTGTCAAAAGTTCATTAATCTGTCTCTGTATTTATAAATGTTATTTTCTCCATGCTCTGTATTCCCTGTACTGATTTTATTACTTTTGATTTAACATTAATTGTGGTTTTCTGTTCAGAAATTAGATGCTACCACTGATTTCTCCATTTGTTTGTATTTTATGTTCCTGATGTGTTCTTTTAACCTTGTGAAAACAAATTTTAAGTTCATTACACCTCAACCAGAGGCAGAACATACATCCCAAAGCAACCTGAAATATCCTGCAGTCGATGGTCAACTAAGGATGCAGATGATGGTGTACGAAACAGTTCTACATTTAAACAAATAAGTAGAGCAAATAAGAGTGTATAGTTTGACTAAAACATACTTCGACAGATAGCTGAGGCAAACAATGGTTCGTGAAACTAGCACTACATATTATAAACAAATAAATGGAGCAATAAGAATATATAGTTCGACTCAATCATACATTGATCTTAATTATATGATTAGCTTCACTGTACAAGTTCCAATTAACTTTTCTAGTTAATAATAATTTATGTTTAATCATGTTTATTCTTTTTCAACAGATCATAATGTAAACACTCACACATGTTCATTTTTTCATAATTTAAAGTATTACAAATTATGAGAGCAGTCTGAAAAGTTTTCACTCTTGACCGTAAGTGGCAAGATAATTTTTTTTTACATTAGCACATATGTCTTAAGCATTGATTTGAAATACCAAATAATTGTTTCAAGTAGTTAATTTAACACAGCTTTCTAAAACAGGCCATAAAATGAATAAAACTGAATATTGTGCAGTAATAAAGTTCTTTGTAAAAAATGGTTAACACCAAAGGAAATTATATCAAATTTATAAAAGTTTATGGGGATTCTTTTTCTTCATTTGCAATGATTTTAAAAAACACACTGCTAATTTTAAATGCGACCATACCAGCCTTAAAGATGACCATATGAAGGACATCCAAAAAATGCAACAACAGCAGAATTCATTGCACAAATGCATGATATAGCATTAGATAAAGTATTTGAAATTTCTGTGGCTGTAGGTATTTAACAGGAGTGTGTATGTTATATTTTGCAGGAAGGATTGCATATAAAAAGTTTTGCACTACATAAGTGCCATTCATATCAAAAAGCATTTATTTGAGAATATCACAACAGTATTTGGAACATTTTAACAGCAATAAAACTGATTTTTTTTGTAATATGACAAATTATTGTTACAAAATCACTCAAATTTTGCTCCACTTACTTGGACATGTTTCAAAGACGATTGCCTCCATCTTCAGCTTGGTGTCACTGGCCACTTTCCAGTGCGCTATTAAGATGTCACTCTGTGACCTTATTGATGAGGTAGCTGTTGTTTGGGAGATCAAAGTTAACCAAAAAGTCTTTGTTTTTGTTTATAAATATATTTTCCATACTGTTAATTCTATGGATTTTTGAAGAGCTTGAATAGTTTTGGTTCCTTTTGGAATTTGTGTTCCCCCCCCCCCCCCAAAAATGTTCTGCCACTACTGATTTTTCTGTGTGTTTATATTTAACATTTCTCATGTGTTCCTTAAAACATATGGTAGTATTTCTTTTTTATTTTGCCTATGTATTTCATGTCACAGTCTTTGCAACCGATTTCATAAATGCCTGATTGCTTTCCTGGTGGAATTTTGTCTTTTGTGTTGGTGTTTAAGTGGTTTTTTAAACTGAATTTATTTACTGGGGCCAAAATGATGTTAGCCTCTCTAAAAATCTTCTAGAATTTTTGGTGTGATAATGGGTGGGATGTGAATTTTTTATATATATGATCTCCTTTGTAACCTTTTAGTGTGGTGATGTCCTTTATTTGTTTTTGTTTTTTTTTTTTTTTCCTGAATTTCTCTATTTTCTTGTTGACAAGATCTATTGTGTAGCCATTTTTCTGTGCTATATCTATGATTTTTGGTACTCCAATTTGTATTCTGTCTTGCTTATTGGCAAGTTTGTTAATCTGAATGTGAGGCTGTTGATTATGGCTAGTTTATGTTGTTTTGGATTGTGGCTGTTATTTTTTATATAATTATCTCTGTGTGTATCTTGTCTGTACATGCCAAATTCCAGTGTATTGTCATTTTTTATAATTTTTATGTCCAAGAAAGGAAGAACCTTGTTGTTTTCTATCCATAGTGAATTTAGTGCTGTCGTGTATATTGAGTAGTTTTATTCCATCCTCTTTCCATTTTTCATTTTCTATTGCAAAGACAACATCCACATAGTGGTACCAACATTTATATATATGTGGAAAAGCCTCAACTAATTTTATTTCCAAAAAACATGTACATATCCACCAAGAGTGGCGAAAGTGGGTTTCCCATTGCTAGACCCTTCTTTTGTATATAACTATTGCCGCTGAATGTGAAGTAGGTTAGATTTATGCAAATTCTGGTGAGGTTCAGATATTGATTTATGACTTCTCCAGGTAGGTTTATTGAAGTTAGCCATTTCTTTACAATATTTATGAGATTTTCTTTGGGGATGCTAGGAAACAAAAAGACCACATCATAAGAAACTAGCAAATCCCTCTTTTCTAGTTTTACACATCTGATTTTATCTATTAATTCTGATGAGTTTTATATAGTTTCGCTTTTGTATTTTGATAAGGTGTTAAATTTTCTTAACAGGCAGTTGGCTAAATTGTACATGGGTGAATTTTTTGTGTCTACAATAGGTCTCATTTTATTACAAATTTTGATTTTTTTGTGTTGATTTCAAACTACAGATGAGATTTGGATCCATCATCACACACCAGAATCAGAACAATGGACAGAAACCAGTTGTTCATTGTCAAAGAAAAGTCAGTTCCATCAGCAGGAAAGATTATGTCATCAGTAACACTAAAGAAATTTTACTAATTTATTATCTTCAGAAGAAACCATAACTAGAGATTACTATTCACATTTTTTTAAACCAACTAGAAGAAAATTTTGTGAGAAAAGACCTGGTTTGCAGAAGAAAACATATTTCCCAGCAAGACATGCACCTGCTCATAAAAGTTTTTAGCAATAGAGAAATTGTAAGATTTGAAGTATAATTGTTGGAGTATCCAAATCTATTTCCCAGCTGCTTTGGATCTCCCTGACCTCCATCACTTCCGAAAGTTCAAACTGTTCCTTACTGGTCAGCATTTTCCATCAGATGAAGAGGTGATTGCATCTATGGAGTATTTTGTCAACTATTTGGAAAATCACTTCAGAGATAGAATAACAGTTTTGGAACATTGCTGGGATAAATGTATTGAAAATTAAACTAATGTTGAACTTAAAAATTGTTCTTTCAATGTTAGGCTAAGAACTTTTCACACCTCCTCATAATTCTAGTTAATCACATCATTTCTGACATTTATTAATGGTCACTGTGAAATGAGTATACAGTATAGGGCTAAAAAATCGTAAATAGTTATAAAAAATAGTGAACTTGTTAATAAAAACATGATTTTATTTGCAGTGCATTGAAACTAATATCACTTCTTTGCTTTTTTCAACTTATTTTAAGATGTGGGATATTCTTGCATAAATTCTTTCATTAGAATAAGAATACCATTTAGAGCAAATTTTAACATCTTGATTTTTCAAAAAATGGTCATTTAAATTTGCATTAAACCAGTCAACATATCATTGTACACTCAGTATCTGGTATTACCACTCCTGATTTGAAAAATTGCTTGCATCCTAGTTGATATACTTAAAACTTGGGTACAATATTGACTTGCTGAACTGAATCCCACAAGAAGAGCTTGTAGTTCATCCAGGAAGTGTTAAAGTTGTTTAAGAGTAAAACTTCCAACCATATTCCACACATGCTCAATGAGCTTGAGGTCCGAACTTTGACATAATGGAACATACAAAGTAGTATGGGGTTAGGCATTGTGCATAAGCACAAAGTTATTGCTGAATTTGATAATATAGGAAATGACTCTGGGATAACTTCTGATATAACTGTATACCTGCAAAATACTGTTTTCAACAAGCACTCTCAATACATGTATTAAAGTTGGAGGCATTCCAAACCATGCTGGGGCCTTCACTTTGTGCCATCCTTGACAAAAAGGTTTAAAAAACTTGATGCTGCTGTAGTCTTCTGCACAATCTTGTCCATCATATCTGGAGACCTGAGGTTGTATCTTGGCTGGTCTGTAAGAGGATCTTGGCTTCACCTAGCACTGCCTCTACATAACAATAACTGCACTTGCAGAATTTTCAGGGCTCAAAGGCATCTCTAATTGAATTACAAATCTTGAAACTGCTGATTTTACTAACCAAAAGTCATTAAATGTGAACACAACAATATCCGTTTTCAAACACAACAGAATTGGAAGTATGCAATGTAAAATTAAATGTAGGGATGTAATAAAGCTGCAAAACAAATATGTCATAGCAAAATGCATGGAGGTAGTTCTTTGAAACCAATATTTAGATATTCTTATACCCAAAGGTAAGAAACAAAATGTTATCATTTCAAACAATATAAAAATAAATTGCAATAGTAAATATAAGATACCAAAATGTATCTCTACAACTTTCCCTTAACTGTTACACTTTTCTTATACCTGACAGTATTATGAAGAATTTAAATCATTACAGTTCTTTTGTAAAAACTGCAAATATGTAGAACTCTGTATGGAAGAAGTGGGATCAAAAAATATTGTTTCAAGTAATGAAATAATTTGTTGTTTTATGTTCCTGTAATACATAAACTACTTTCTGTAAGAATAGCAGTTTTTTATTAAGATCATTGTGAAATAGAGTTGAATTAACACTCTTTTGCTCCACTTACTTGTTTAAGTATATAGAATCAGTTTCATGAACACTTCGTTCACATCGTCAGCCACATTGCCAAATGGAGGATTTTTTTTTTTTTTGATTAATTTATTATGGATGCTATTTAACATCTCAGGTCATCAGCGTCCCACTCAACTCAGGGCATGAAACGGCCAACAAATTTTGCTCAGAGGCCTCTCTATCAGGCTTGAGGTTCTTTTTCGTGCTGTAAATGTATGACACGGGACGCATGGCTTTACTTCCCTTTCAAAGGAATTTAGGATTTATACGCCCGAAAAAAATCCATCGGTCCTGGCCGGGTTCGAACCTGCAAACTTGGGTTTAGGAGGCAAGTATGGTAACCACTATACCACCAGGACCGACCAACTGGGGGATAAACCTTTGGGGAGTGTAATCTGCTCTGGAGGTGTGATGAACTTGAAGTTTATGTTTTCATCACTGAAAGTGCCAAAGTTCATTAAACTGTGTTTGTACTTGTAAATGTAGATTTTCTCCCATGTTGCTTATCGTGTAGGTCCTTACACTGAATTTAATATTTTTTTTTTTTTTTTTTTTCATTATGTCATTTTGTGTCCAGAAAAGCGATGCCACTGCTGATTTCTACAACTGCTTGAATTTTATGTTTCTGAAATGTTCTTTTAACAACTAACAATTTTAGTTAATAGCAGTTTCTGTTGCAGTCTACTAGTGTTTCCAATTGTTAATAGAGGTGTCCCTTATTAATTTTGCTGCATGTGTTATTTCTTTCTCAATTACCAGCTACTCATACTCTTGAATACAGTATTTATATTGTAATCTTCCTTTTATAACAAACATACATTTACAAATAAGGAATAAAAATGAATTACAGGGGAATTAATTACAATGCTTGTTTTTTTCCCATTCAAGTGTGAACCAGAAAATGTTATGTCTTTCTCGCATATAATTTTAGTAATTGTAACTAGTGGTGGGAAGAAATAGTACCAGCAGATCCAACAACACTTTGATGGAAAATCTGTAATGGATAGTCTGTTATCATCTTTCCTAGCCAACCTATTCATGAGCTATTTTGAGATGTACATCACTAAGGCTTTCCCTCACATTTTTAAAGTTTGGTGCAGATATGTAGATGATGTATTTGCCATAATAAACAAAAAAACAGGTGTAAGATGCTTTAAAACTTTTAAACTTACAAGTGCCTTCAAAAGACGTCAGTTAAATTCATCATCAAAACTGAAGCAGAAAATATATTGCCATTTTAGTACTGAAGCTAATATAATAATAAACTTAAATTTAGCATCTACAGAAAAAACATACACACAGAAAATTATATGAAAGTCTATAGGTTCAATCCTAGATCACATAGAGAAGCAGCATTTAACAGCATGACATGCATACTAGAAAATATACCACTGAACAAAACAGAACATAATAACAAATACCTACACATAATAGAAGCTGCTAAGTCAAATGGGTTGAGCAGAGAAAGGATTAATGAAAAAAAATTAAATTCCAAAAACAGAATTCATTAAAGAATTAAACAAATCATAACTCTGAGTGATGTAATTGAATGATATACCAGATATACTAGAGACAAAAAATTTTAAAAAGTTCATGTACCACACCAGTAACCAATCAGAAAATTCAAAAAAGCTTCAAGGATTGCAATATCATCTTATCAACTTTGATACAGTGTGAAAAATGTATTGAAATTAAAAAAAAAACAGATTCCAGACCCAAAGAGAAAAAATGCAGGATTTACCACATTAATTGTTAAGATTGTAAAAAAATTGATGTGGGAAAAATAGGCATAAGATTGAAGAACAATGAGGAAACATTCATTAACAAGCAAATACAAAAATCAGCACTGACATTACATTTTTGGAATGAAAACCGAGAGATATAAAAAAGCATCAAACTATTAAAAACAGTTCAACAACCAAAGGAATTAAACATAAGAATTCACATAAAAAACACAAGCAAAACTTAATGAATGTTGACACCCGTGAAGCAGATAGCTCTTTATTCAAGTTTACCACAAGACCACCAGAGTCAACTCAAACATCTACCAACCCAATTTTAATGAACATTCCAACAGCTGTTTAGCAGCTGAGGACAAAATTCCACAAAACATGTCATATGTAATCTGCAGTAAATGAAAAGCCAGAAATAGTATGTATAATCTCTTTTAATTAGAGGAGATTATTAATCACAAAGATGTACAAGCAGATCAATGATATTTCCACATAAAAATATAATATGCTAAAAGGAAAATAAACCCAGAGTCTTGAAAAAATGTAAATAAATCTGAACAACCTTTCTCTCTCTAGTTTACATTATCAGTTTCAAACCTAAAATTGAATTTGTTCTTTGCAGCAATATAAATATAGAATTTCTGGTAGATCGTAAATAAAAGAAAGTTTGACATAAAGTCCATAATTGGTAGTGTATTGCCTTATACAGTGTTTCCGAGCTGATGATACAAATTTTGAGGGATGTTGGAGAAGGGCAAATGTTTTAATTTGAAATTAGGAACCCTGGTCTGGAAACGACATTCATAAGTTATAGCAAAATTCATTGTGTGTAGATGTAATAATCTTAATTTATCTGTACAATACTCACAAGATACTATATTCACAACAGATGTTCCACCAGCTTTGGTGCAGACATGATATCATTGCGCAAAGTTCCATTGTACCCATTAGAAAACCATTGTGTTCTTCAAACAATGTTACAGGCAGCAACAAGTCTTGCCAGAAGATCCCCTTCAGTCTCAACAGGGTCTTGTACACAAGACTTTTCATAAAACAAAAATTTGTAGCTTCTCACATTCTATTGTTACATGATATCTCACAACAGTGTTGGCTTATAACTTTCGACTCATTTGCAGATGAGGGTTTCTGATCCCAAATTCATGCATTTGTCTTCTTCCTCCATCCCTGAAAGTGTGTATCATCAGCTCAGAAACACCCAGTATATGTCACAAGCAAGTGAGCTTTATGTAACAATTGAAAAAATTGGTTTTACATGCAAAGTCTTCATATATTCTTAGATATTTCTATAAAAGAAGAACACACAGTCAAACTGCTGTTAGGTACTAGTTACAATCCAAGATCACACACCTCAGCTGAGAAATATCACAAATAAAAGTATTTTGCCATTGCAATTTACAAACAGAGTAACAAATAGGCACATAAAAGAACTGTGTTTTGTACTAATATTATAATTAAATCATTGACCATTATTGGGTTTATTAATTTAACATTTGTGTACACATTTGCTTTTCCTATGCTGCTATGAAATAATTTTTATTTTGTCTATCTAATCATCTACAAGTCACATCAGGAAATACAACAACATCAACTCAAATTAACATAAATCTTACATTTTACAATTAATCAGATGGGGAAAGAGATCAGATGTAAATTTGCTACAGCTTTTTAGTTATGTTTATTAATATCCATCTGCTAGATAATGATAAATATAAAGAATATTAATGTTAATTTTTTTATACATGCAAAAATAAAACACTTTTATTGTATGAATGTTTGTGTGTGAGAGAGAGAACAGAACAATTGCTTTTTCAGAGTAAAATCAATTTTATGTTATATTATTCCTAAGACAGCATATGATTGTATTGTTGACATTGTGGCAGAAATGACTAAGTTCAAAATTGTGTTTTTAGATATAATGATTTTAGTGGTTTCAGCTTGGCTAAACTGCCATGGGTGGCTGAGATCTTTATAGGGCATAATTGTGAGTGAGAGGTCTGCGATTCAATTCCCTCCAGGACTATCCTCCCTGATTGAGATTTCCTCGGTCCTCACACAGGACAAATGCTGGGAAGGTACCCTAAACTTAGGCCTGGAACATTTTCTTCCTTAAAATCCTTTCCCAATTCATCATTTCATCTCATATATCATCACCTGTAATGCCTCAGCAGTAAAAATGGGCATTAAACACTATTAAAACAAAAAAACTTTACCAAAGAATGTAAAATCTGTATTTAATAAGAATATAAGATATACATTACATAGAAACATACAGGACTTCATCAGTTCTGCCAGACTATAAAGCTTCCTTTCCTTAATATAGTAATGTTAATATCTCAAAACAGCCAATTTTCGACTTTGCGACTTCTGCCAGATAAGAATTTTTTATGGTATTTGCAACAATTTTTTAAAGGAGAAAAATGTAACATTAAGATGTTGTGTGTTCTTTCTGCTTTTTTAAAGGCATTGATACACTCTCTGCAAAACCTGCGTGATGTAGGCCACCTTACTGTGAAAGTCTTCCGAGCACAAGGTTTAGCTGCAGCAGATCTGGGTGGAAAATCTGATCCTTTCTGTGTTCTTGAGCTTGTGAATGCCCGATTGCAGACACAAACTGAATACAAGACCTTAACACCTTCCTGGCAAAAAATTTTCACATTGTAAGTATACTGTATTTCATCTTTCTCATTGGTTGTGTAATTCATGTTTCATATTCACTATTTTCATCTCAGTCTTTATCTTCATATTTTATTTATTTTGTCATTGTACTGCATTTAGCTTAAGATTTTATTAAAATATTTAAAGTTTTATTTTGTCTTCATATAAAGAATTTAATGTTATAGCTAGAATAACAAATTAATGTAAGTTAATCACAATTAATATTCATTATGTGTATAAAGCAATATCAAATTGAAACTTGTATCTTTTAAAATAATACTGGGAAACAAAATTATATACAAAAATTTTCTCTCTTATGAAATTAGCAATGTATTATATATTTTGAGATATCACAATAGAAATGCACAATTGACAATGGTTAATGAGAGATCTGCAATAGTTTATGACGTAATAGAGTTATGATTACATAACACACGCATATGGGCCCTTGTCCTCTTTTACATCCAATGTCTTCTTGCCTGCTGCTTATATAACTGCTCTGGATTACCTACAGTGATCATCTATCAATAGTCTGCTATCATAGAAGTGGACCACTTTCTCTGGTAACTTTCCTCCATTGTTGCTGTTGCCTAATGGAAATGTTGCCCATGCACATCTCTAACCATCCTGCAGTTAGCCATAAGAAAAAATGGAAGTAGGAATGGAACATGTATATCTTTAGAGTCATATTGCAGTCCAATTTGTGTTATGCATACTACATGTTCTCAGTCAGTTCTTTCCTGACATTTCTGGGAAAGTTATTGACATCAAATGAAACACATTTCAATCTTCTTTCTTGACCTATGTAGCAAGCTGTTAAACTTTTCATCAGTGAAGAGTTTTCAAATATGAGAATCCACCAAAACTCATTCTTTAATTTTAGCTTCATTGAGTTGAGGAAATTCATCAAGGAGAAACTTAAAAGCTGGTCCACGGTCCATGGCATTTATAAAGTTCATCAGGCTAAGTTTTATGTGGAGAGGCTGTAGCAGGATTTTGTGCTGCTCTACCAGTGTGTTTCACATTCTTTTCTCTGACATTAATAGATTTCCTTGCAGGCTTGTCTTTCTTCTTAATAGTGCTGTATTGAACAGGTGTTTCATTTGAAGGCATTCATAAGGCCATCTACATTGTTACAGAATACAAGGTCCTCTTCTTTTTGAAAGTATGGCACAAACTACATATGACGAGTATTATATGAAGTCATTTGGATATTTTCTGCATGATACTTCCACTCTTGAAAACTTGTTTCTCCTTTGACAGGTCCAGATCACAAACAAGATCATTAAGTTCTTTTTGGATTATCTTGTGTTGAGCAGATGACATACAGACATCCTGATATAGATCATCAGATTCTGGAGACATTAGTTTGCCTCTCTCCTCCTCATCTTGCTAAATTCTTTTTGGGGTTCAAGAACTGGAAGATCTTCATTATGCAGAACTAGTCTAAGGGCAGACAGTATATTTGGGTACAGTATTATCCATTTCTTTTCCTCATAAAGTCTCCAGAAGCAGATGGTACCATACAGAAGTAGCAGTCACTTAAATGACACCTTGGCTCCCTCCATACTATCAAAACAGACTGCACACTCTTAATGCTTCACTTACTTGTCATAGTATATAGAACCGGTTTTGAGAACATTTCATTCTCATCATCAGCCAGGCTAAAATTCAACTCAGTTGTTGAATGTTCTGGAAACCGGTTCTATATATTATGACAAGTAAGTGAAGCATTAAGAATGTGTAGTTCAACTAAATCATACAATACTATCAATTATATGATTTGCTTCACCGTGCAAGTTCCAATTTACATTTTAATAACAAAAGTTATTCGGATTAAGACAGCTACAAGGCATCACTTTTGTAGCTTTCTACCACGATGTTAACTTTTAAGAACAAAGAAGTAGATGAAAATGTAGCTTGGGAAATACACAAAGGACTTATAGAAACTACAAGGCAATACTCAGTACTAACCTAATTGCAATGATATACAATACATTTCTTGAGAAGACAAGGTGAGTCATGGAGAAATATAATATGGCATAGTCATAAGCTTGTCATCAACATAACATTGAAATAAAGAGTTGATAAATGATACTTAAGTATGCAATGTGGATACTTCATTAAGAGAAGGTAGTTCTGGAGTGATGTAATAAGGTGGAACCAGAAACTTGTTGTCAACATAAGATTGAAATAAAGAGTTGATAAATGATACCTAAGTATGGAATGTGTACCGAGTATTCAGAGGTATACTATTGGCTGATCTAGAGCTAACTGGCAGTTTTATGTTATTATGGTGTTTAGTACCTCAAAATTAGTAAATATTTAATATTTTTATTTCAGGAGCAAAATAGCATTTACCAATAGCATTCATTCATAAAATTATATATAAAGAACACCCTCTATAGGGTAATGTAGCCTAGTTTTATAAAGTAAATAGACTCAGATATATGCAAAATAAAACCATTTCTACTTAGTTTAATTTACAATTATTAAAAAAAAAACCATTCAAATTTAAAATGATTACAGGATAAAATAAAGTATAGACAATAATTGTCTAATACATTTGGTATTTGGATTTGGGTAATCCTGGATTATCCTAACAAAGGGGTATTTGTTACTTATAAAGGCAAATGCCAGACTAGATTCTTTACAATGAATTAGCAAAATCTTTATCTTTAAGAAGAACAATAAAAATTAACAGATAAGTAGAATAAGGCAATTTGTTATTATTGCCACTGTTGTACATAAAATGAACAATATATAAGTTCAGCCTCATGTAACCAGAAACCAACAGATAATTGTAGTAGTTTATTCATCCTATTGATCAGTAAATTTGATATGGGATATGTCATTATAAAAGAATATGAATCAAGCACTGATAAATACAATTCCTGCAATACACTAACCACAGCAACTAATACAATCCAATCACATTTTAAAGAAATAACAATAATTATTGTAATTAAGAATGCAATTGACCAGTATTAGGCACTACATATTATTTCAAGAAATTACTGTGCAGAATAAAAACAAAATTCTATTAAAATAAATTTCACCCTTCTTTTAAATTTTGACATACTGTTTACATTCTTCAATTCTTGTGGTAGCTTGTTATAGATGTTTATCCCACTGTATTTAGTTTGCTTCTTGAATAGGTTGGTATTATGTTGTATAATGCTTAAATGTGATTTTTGCCTTGTGTTATTTGAGTCATTTGTTGTGAATTCATGAATATGTGCTTTTATTTAAGTCAGTAATAGTGACTCAGATTTGAAATCTATATGTAATTGTGCACAATATTTATAATTAAAAGTCAAAATAATTAATGAATTTAAATTATTATCTGATTTGATAAATACTAACTTTAATGTGTAATAAAATTCTATTTGAAACTGAACAATGTGCACATTTAGAGCAGCAGGGCTGATGTAATTTAAAAGCTTCCATTGTTGTCACAAATTTCAACTGCTTACAGTTGCAGCTATTTTAGCGATTAGTCAGTCAGCAGCTGATTTCTTTTTTTTTTTTTTTCTATCTTTCTCTTTTGTTGAGTAGTATTTAATGCCCATTTTTACTACTGAGGCACCACAGGCGGTGGACACTGATGATACATGAGATGAAATTATATATTGCGAAAGGATTTATTATTTTTTTAAGGAAGGAAACATTCCAGGCCTGAGTTTAGGGTACCTTCCCGGCATTTGCCATTTATGAGGACTGAGGAAAACCTGTAAAAAAACCCAGTCAGGAAGGACGGTCCTAGCGGGATTCGAACTCCAGACCTCCTGCTCACAAGTCCGCATCTTAATGACCTCGGCCACCCGTGGCGGTTAGCAGTTTACTGTGAAAGGGAGATGTATATGTGAGGTCATTAGGTCATTACTGAAATGCAATGCCTAAATAACAAACATTGTTTACTTTCTTTTATAAAAAATACAGCATATTGAAGAAGATTCATTTAATGAAAGAAATGCTAGCTAAGTATGAATTGCTTAATGCTTCTTCAGTCTCTTTCTCAGTCTTTGAATGAAAAGTGCACTATTTCTGTTCTATCCTTAAATCATCATCCTGAACAAAGTGCAAAAAGTATTGAACATGACATTAAATAGTAGCAAAAATTGGAGTGTAAGTACAATTGTTAATTTAACCATGATCAGGGTGGGTTTTTTGAAATTGTGTGAAATGCATTTAAAAAATGATATTAAAACTCTACAAATAAAAGCTGATGTCCTCATTCTGTATCTGTATAAAAGCTGCTGGAAGCACAGGAAAACTAGAAAAGCACACCAGTTGCCAAGACAGAAAAACTCTTAAAAGCCATTGCACTTAAAAGTTGTAGAATACAGGATTAAACACTCCAGTTCATGCACAGATAATTCAGCAAAATGAAACTGAAAAAGCATTGAATCGGTAAGTTGTCTTCTTTAGTTCAAAATGTGTATTTTCTTAGTGAGGAAGTGATTCCCTACCCAATGAAATATGATAATTCATAAGACAGTACTGAAAAGCAGCATTAACTTTGAGTTGTGGGTTAAATTGCAGAGTCAAAGGTACAAAAATATACTGCTTCAGAATTATTAAATTGTATTGGTGAGATTCTAGACAATCAGGATGAAACATTTCTCCACAATAAATGGTTTTCATTAATGGCAAAGTAGCCAAAGTGAACCTCTTTGCTAGTTATCACGTTGTGATATCTCCATCTTTTGAAGTGAAAGAAATGTTTTGTATGTTTGATTGAATTGAAGAGTACTACAGCTGAACCTATATTCATAGCAATTGATAGTGAAGTAAAAAAATGAAAATTTTCTGTGACAAATTAGTAACGCGCTTTTTCAATGGTACTGCTAATTTTAGAGGTTCTCTCATTGGGAACCCAGTTGGTTATCAATAAAAAAAGAAAGCATGGGTTGCCATATATTCACTGCAGAGCACATGCTTTTGTCAAATGCTGTCACCAACTTTGGAATAAACACCATATAATAAAATGCACATTACATGTTTGTTGTTAAGGATATTTATAAACTTTTTCATGTTTCTTCTAAATGAAAAAGCATAGTGCATGAAATTCAATGTGCTTTAGGGTTTTAAAATACTCAAAACTGTTGACATACACTGGTTGAGTACGTATCACACAGTTCTTGCTATATTCCTGTGCTACAAGTCCATTATGATGCCATACACAAGATGGTGTAGATTTAACAAGTTTAGCAAGGGGAATCTTGTTAGAAATGAGTTATGATTTCATTGTAGGTTTAGTGATTTTGGACAAAATGTTATGCTTTCTGAAACTCAAGTAAAATTATGCAAAACATTACTCAAAAACTTCACAACTCCCTGTATTTGTTCTGCAACTCAGGATCATTTAAGAAACATGATTGACTTTGCGATGAGCATATACTAAATAAAATTTAAAAACTAGAAGTGGATGCAGCATATGGTAAAAGTATAGTCTTCATATATGACAAAAAACAAACTATGAGAAATGTAAAGAAATTTGTGGGAAGTATGATTAATGAAATTGAGCAAAGGTTTAATTACATAACTGGTAAAGTGATAGAACTAAGTGCATATTTTGAAAGTATTGAAACATTTCAAGAGTAGTAAAAATGATTGTAAAGAACTATGCTTGATGTTAGGACTTAAAAATGTTGATGCTGTTATTACAGACTTGAGTTCTTTTAAATTCATTGCTCATAATAAATCAGAAGATTTGTCTTCTGATGTTGCTTCTTTTATCTTAAGGGCTGATATCAGTTATGAAACTCTAAGGACACTCACTGAATGTACACTGTGCATTTCCGTTTATACTGCCAATGTAGAAAGATCATTCAGCATTATGAATAGGTAATGGAAAAATTGAATAATAAGAATAATCAAGATATACTTCAAGCTTGTGTGAAGAACCACAGAAAGTTTCATTGATGATGCATCCACAGATATGCTGTAAAAACTCCTCAACATGATAGTTGTCTGTAAATATAAGCTTTGCAGGCTCTAATATTATTTTATTGATTCTCATAATTTCATTCTTAAAGGTAATTACACTTAATTTAATTATTACCAGAGATGAAGGGAAATTTGAAAATATCAGAGAGTCATTTAATAGTTGACGATGTGGGCAAAGGTTTCACAAAACATGTCCTGAATTTTTTTAATTTTGAAGTGCAATGTTAAAAGCAGTTTATCGTTGTATCACCATTTTAAATATTTTTAACTCAGACTGTTTGCCTGTTCATTGGAAGTGAAGCCACAGAAATGTTTTTAGAATTTTGAAATATTTTATCTGCTGGAGATCAGTACTGGCATTATTTTATTAGCATGCATTATCAAAATTTGAAGTCTATGGCATCTCCCCCCAGAGGACAGCAACTGGATTCAGTACTGGTCAGTAATTCAAGAAGATAAATATAAGATGGTGGTATTGTATTTAGTTTCTTGAACAAAGGTTTGCAAAGGGTTTGTAGGTTTGTTCCCATGATTAGCCAAACAACTCTTTACTGTATCCTAAAAATGATAGTACTCTTATGGCTACTTCCCCAGAAGATTGTACTATATCTAATTACACTCTGAATGTATGAGAAATGCACATTTCATATGTTTGTTAGGATGCTTGTATTATATATTAATATTATAGCATAGCAAAGCTTTTTAGAGAGAGCATTGATATATTGCTCTCATTTTAAATTTCATCTTATATCTCCAAGAATTTTTTTCAAGAAACATATGTAAGTCCCTTGTTATGAAGCCATTATATTAGTTTCTTTTATGATGAAATGAGACAGTTACATTTTTATCTGTGTTTATAGATAATCTGTTTTATGTGAACCATTTTGAAATATCATGACAAGTTAATTAATTAATGCTGAGATTGCTTTTTTGATTGCTTAAACATTTGCATTGTCTGTGAAGAGAATAATATTAACACCAAATTTTGTTTGTAGAAAGTCATTGATAAACAACAGAAAGAGAAAAGGACCAAATATAGAATCTTGGGGCACCCTATATCTCACTATATTGTTTTTCAAGAAAGACCAATTAACAAAATTCAAATTTTTTGTCTACCTGAGACAATTCCACTAATTGTACGCTGTGGTAGAGATAAGATTTGAATCAATTGTGACCCACTCCTTTTAAAAATTTATTCAGCAGTATTCTACAAGATCAAATGCTTTGGTTAAATCTAAGAGAAGATCCATGCATGGATCTCCAGAATCAAAGAGATTAAGTGTTTCATCTATGGGTCTAAATATCTGATTCAGTTGATTTCCTTTTAATAAATCCAAATTATTTTGTTGATATGATCTTGTTTTTATTAAAAAATGCAATCACTCTACTATATATTGCCCTTTTTAAGACTTTTGCTATTGTTAAATGGAGGTGGTATTGATCTAAAATATCCAGGTTTGCCTTTTGTCCCTTTTTTTATAAATTGGTTTTATTATTCCTATTTTTATGGTGGGAAACACCCCTGTAGCCAGGGAGCTGTTAGTTAAGTGGCATTAGGGGCCTGTCAGATTATCTCAGCATATTTCAAAACACACAATTAGAAATCTCATAAATTACAACAGATTTACAATTTTTCATGCCGTTAAAATTGCACACTATTTTTGTGGAGTTATGGGTTGAAGTAATATAGTGCTACTAGTATTATTTACAATTTTGAGATCTGTACGAGTTGACTGGATGACCTTTAATAAGTGATGTGCCACATTAGTATGATACTCGATAAAATTATCTGCTATTTGTTAAGTATCATTTATAGCAATTCCTACATTATCAGTTAGAATATATTTCTCAACCCTAGGTAAGGCCCGTAATATTTTAACTATGCTGCACATTTCTGTAGATTTATTAATAGATTTGGCAATAAATGTCTCATTATGAAGCTTTTTGGCAGCAATTATTACATTATCTTACACTCTTTTATATTTCCCATAGTATCATAAATTCTTGAGAAATACAACATTTTGTGACTACTTAAAATTTTCAACTTCCTGTTTGAAATAATAATACTTTTGGTAATAGATGGCTCAATATTGACAGCTATTGGGGAAGCTGCTAGATTTAAATTATAAGCCAGAGTACTTGAGAATTCATTACAGATATTATTTGCATCTGTTTCTTTGTAAACATTATCCCAATTTTCTATGCTTAAAAGATTATTAAGGTTGGTCAAGTTCTAATGTTTCTACTGCACTTATACTGAACTCTTGGTGGTTGTAACCACAGAAATATCTCACCTTTTGGCCACACAGCTACCAATAGCAGTTCTGTCAGTTACAAGATTAAAAATAAATCTGAGTAAATCAGACCAGAGCTACCATTAAGTTCAGTTCTCTTGCACATTGGTGAAAATAATTAATATTTCAGTTAGACATTGTTTAGCTGTTCTGTTAGAATTATATTAATATTTTGAGTTTGTTGTTAGGAAAGTTGAATCATGTCCACCATGAGGAAAGGAAGAAATATTGCACACTATTTCAGTGGAAAATATTACTATTGCAGTTTTCATTTTGCACAAGTTAATGAAGTTTATGAGATTTGTATTTTGGAATGGATTCATCTAAGAAGGACAATGCTTTTCCTTGCATCTACATTAGGCAGATGACTAAATTAAGATGCAGGTCCAGAAGAAACTTCATCTGTTGCAAAATGAACTTTAATAAACATAGCATGGTATAAGAAATATTTGTAGGGACATAAATTCTTATAATTTTGTTGTAAATGTGTTAGACATAGTAACTTGCAAAGCTTATGTCTTTGTAAGAAACATATGCGCAACTATCTGTTTATATATATGTAATATTTTTATTTACAATGCTCCAAATATGCAATAATATTTCAATATTAATTATTAAATTTGGAATCTAACACAGTGAAGCATGCATTAATGATTTCTTCTGAGTTAAAATATTTAAACAGACTCTTTTTGAATTCACTTATATCACTCTAGTAAGTGAAGCCAGAAACAGTATTTAAATATTTTGACTGAGAAGAAATTATACAATAATATATTTCCAATGGTACCCATATTTGCATAGTATTTATTCAAATATGCAATACCCTATTTTTGAAAATAACTACAATAGAAAGTTTCTGATCACAAACTGTTTTTTTATATATACCTTCAAGCTAAATTTGAACATTGAAATAATACAAAATTAGATTCTTCAGCTCTTGTGCAATAGAGGGCTAAAATATCTGTTAAGTAATTCAAACATAATAGGGAATCAATATATTCAATGCTCTGTATCTTGTGATTCTTGATGCACATATTTTAATTGCTCAGTCTACTGCTGGAAGTTGTACTGGCACTTGCTTCACCTATTTTACCTCCAGCCTTCCCTCAGCTTCCCCTTCATTAAGACCCTTTCACTGCCACTGAGTATAAGGCTGGGGAAATTGCTACACATACATAGTGCTGATTGGAAATACAGTATCAGTTTTGTAAATGCTGGTTAAATTTAATGAAAAGTTATAACAATGCATAATAATAATGCTTTTATGTCAAATGAAGCTAAAACATGTTTTGCATAACGTTTTCATAATTCCCACCAGAAAATGAATGATGTAATATATTAAGTTGTTGTTCACCTTTGTTATTACTTGCTAATTTTATGTCACCAAAAATTTACTGCTTGATTTGTGAATATTGGGAAACCTATAAGAAAAATATGTGTACTTGAACTAAAATGACATACTAATGCCACTTTTTCATTTAAAACATGGGAACACATACATTGGCTTATTTATGCTGTGAATAGTGTGAGAAACAAATATGAATACATACTTTTCACCATTAACGAATTGATTATTGCAGTAATGTGAAGGATATCAACTCAGTGCTAGAAGTTACAGTGTATGATGAGGACCGTGATCATAAAGTGGAGTTTCTTGGTAAAGTAGCTATACCATTACTAAGGATGAAAAATGGTGAAAAGAAATGGTACTCTCTCAAGGACAAGAAACTTCATGGCCGAGCCAAAGGCAACTGTCCTCAGATTCTTTTGGAAATGAATGTGCTTTGGAACCCTGTAAGTAAAATATAAAGTAAGCCTTTTTATTATTGTCTTTTGTTAATTACACTGGGCAACAAAAAAATAATTTTTGAATGTTTCGAGCACTTCATGAGGCAATTCCTACTAATTTTGGGTAGAGAAAAACAAATATGACAATGAAAAAATTTTATTAGCTCTAGTTTCTATGATATACACAAGGTGGAAGTATTACATATTAACGGATTGAGAGAAAAGGATACATTTTAATTACATACATGCTAATAACAATGAAAGTGCATTGGATTTTTTTAACTGGTAATTACATGCTAAGAGTTCTAAATTGCTGGAAAAATACTTCGCAGATAGTCGTGTCTGAAGAGAATCATGTGGTGGCCTATTGACTTTGTCGTCTTTTAGCTTGCCTCTTGTGATGGAGTTCCGCAGAATCCCTATACAAAGACCAACAGTAATCCGCAAGCATTACTTCATTCCAACGGCCCTGATATATGTGCTGATGGAATCTCTCCCCATGTTCATCACTAACAGCTCCACAACTAGGAGGAAAAAAGTCTAGGTGGGAGTGGAGAAAATGGGTCTTAAGGGACATGTTGCATCCAAGGTTACGGTATTTTTGCAGGAGCACTGTCACCAAATGCTTGTATTGTCATCTCTTTTGTTGCCTAAAAAGCCATGAACTACACCCTTGAAGGCTTCCCAAGCTTCCTTTTCTTTCCCCTCCAAAACTTGGTCAAATGCAGGATCCTTTACAAGTTCTCTTATTTGTGGTTCGACAAAAATGCCTTCCTTAACTTTTGCATCACTTAATTTCGAAAATTTCTCTCTGATGTACTTAAAGGCCCGTTCTTCTCGGTGCATAGCTTTTACAAAGTTTTTCATCAAACCCAGCTTGATATGCAGGGGTGGAAGAAGAACGTCTTTTGGGTCCACAAGAGGCTTGGCAGTCTTTACAAGAGGCGTCAGATTGCGTTTCTATGAGGAAAATGTTATTTCACCACAAATATAACAAAAGTTATTCACCATATTTACACATTTTCGTGGCATTTTTACAAATTTTACACTAATAAAGCACTCGCGAACCAGAAATTTTGCATTAATTTGAGTAGAAACTACATGTAGTTCACAGTCACAGCAACAGTATCTATGTTTATGACTTACAAACAGCTGAAGAGCATTTGTGTTTTGTTATTTGACAGGTGTGCCAACTCCCAAAAAAAATTCCCCCAAATTTAAAATCTTCACTCTAAAAAATGAAATGCCACTTTATCTTCAAAACAAGAGCTAATCTATCATTTTCATGGTGATTTTTGAATTCAGCAGATGGAAATACATGTAAATTCACTATTTTTAAGCCCGAAACATTTTCATTGTTGCCCAGTGTTATTAATTTAAAAATCTCCTCCTCCTCCTCCGTCTTCTTCTTCTACTTCTTCTTCTTCTTCTTCTTCTTCTTCTTCTTCTTCTTCTTCTTCCTCCTCCTCCTCCTCCTCCTCCTCTTCTTCGAATGTGTTAGTTCCTGAAAAACAATATTTATAATTAAAACATATTATGATTATGTTGTTTTTTAATTAATATACCTAAGAAAGTTCCCTTTTGAGCACTAAAATATCATAATAATCTTTTGTTTATCTCTAAAGTACAAGTATATCTGTAAAAATTGTCAAATGCTGTGTTCGATTAAACACTAGTTAAAAAGAATAATATAGTAATGCCTGTTGTGTATTCTCCAGCATATAAGGTAGGTCAAATGAAAATTGATCATTACTATTAGAAGGGAAGAAAATAACAAATCATTTAATATTTAGCATTGGTAAGCACCTTCTACGTATGACTCAAGGTGGCAGATACTGGCTTCATAGAATTATTTGGTTGAAAACTAAACCTACATTAAATGGCCTTCTACTCTGAAGGAAGAACTCGTGGTGCCAAGTCAGGACTGTAAGGTGGATGCATCAACAATTTAGCTTCTTAAATATTGATATTGTGTTGGCAATGTGAGGGAAGCATATCATGGTACAAAATGTCCCTTAGCCCAGTTTTTGGCTGCAGTTCAGGGATTTTGTTGAACACCATACGAAGGCAGACTTCAATAATATCACTTTCCAAGTAACTATTTCCTCATTTTCTAGAACAATGATTGGCAGATGGCCATTTGTTCAAGAAAGTACCAGCCATTTTCAGTATTCCTTACCTTTTTGGCTTTCATTGGGTACCATTCAGTAGGGAAGACCCAAATGGAAGATTGGTATTAAGTTTTAGGATCAAGCAGTATATCCATGTTTCATCTTGCATGTCAGATATGCAATGAAATTCCCAATTGTTGAATCTTTGAAGCATTTTTATCATTTCTATCCTGTAGAATTTCTGTATTTTGGTTAAACTATGGAGCACCACCTTGAACAATTTTTTTTCACTCATAGAATGGTAGAAACAAATGAAAAACTGATTCATAAAGCTTAATCTAAATTCTTGCGACTCAACCTTGAATTTTCTGTGATTATTTGTGCTATAAATGAGATTTTTTTCTTCTGTCATTACCATAGTTGAACTGCCACTCCTCTATTTGTCTTTAAGAGATTGTTGTTCCTTCTTAAATTTGCCAAACCAATGGAATACTGTTGCCCTTGAAGGAGAGAGGTATCCTTAAGTGACTTCATCTCTTTTAAGACACTTTTAAAATCATACAAATCATGGCTGATAAATTTAACTCTTGATTTCCATAGCCTTATTGAGAATGTTAGCTCCTTATAAACTTCAGATCTTAACTATGCAAAGAATAATAACTAGAAGGGTTCCTAGCTGTTACTTTAATAATTTGCAAGAATGAGTAGTTTTCACTGATCAAATTTTGTATCTTAGGAATGCCCAGGACTTGGCAAGATTCAAAACTTAGCAAGATTTCATTGACTGATATCTAACTGTAAAGTAGTGAGTTAATTTATGAGAAGTGCTATCATATTTACTACATTGAACTTGATGTGTCACAGCATTCTTACATTTTTAGATAAAGTTAACGTTTTATCAAAATCTTACATGGTAAGGTATAAAATGTGTAGCACATAGGACATTATCTCAGCTCAGAATTTAAAACCAATTGTTAGTTTTAAGAGTAGCCATTAAGCAGAAAACTCTTTGAATGAGTAAATGTAAAAAATGTAAATTATGATCCAGAAAAAGCTGCTTTCAGCTTTGAAACACAGACATTTAAAGATTGTTTTAAACATCCAACTCAGAAGAGATTATTTAAATATGTATTAAGATCAATGCGTGATTGAGTTGAACTAACACAGGGGTATTGCAATTAAATTACCTCTTCTTTATGTGAAACAGATTCGTGCCTCCATCAGGACACTGAATCCAAAAGAGGAAAAATATATGCAAACAGAAGTCAAATTTAAGCGTCAGGTGTTTGTGAGAAATGTAATGCGGCTGAAAGCCATAATCATGTTCTTCATTGACATCAGCAAATACATCCAGTAAGTAAAAGCTTGCAGTGTTTGCAGCACTATGTAATTACTTTTATATTTTGAAAAATTAAAAAACAAGAAATGTAATCTATTGTGAAGTGAATCTAGATGATTGAAAGAAAATCCAAGAAGACTTAACAAGCATTTATTTTCTATCTTTTAACTTAGCAACAAAATCTGATAGAGCATAATTTGTAAAATAGGGTATTATGAGGAAGTAATTGATTGTATAAAGAAAGCAACAAACCATGAAAATGTAAAAAATGTGTTTTATACTTTACCCCTAGGCTAGGACTCCAGCATTTTGTGACTTCCTTTTTAAAGTATCCTAGAAAAACTCTTTTGGTGTTACAAACCATTCATGTACTGTTATTGTGTTATCCTCAGTGCTTGAAACTGTTCTTCTCTTGAGGTTATGTTTCAGATTAGGAAATCTGTGATAATCAGAAGGTGCCAATTCAGGCACTGAGTGTTTCATTGAAATGAAGATCTACCAATTTCATGTGAAACAGCTGTCCTGTAATGATTGGCATTGTCTGGAATAAACAGAGTTCATTTAAAAATTCCTTGGCATTTGAAGAACAATTTCTCCTTCAGTTTTCCAAGAAGTGTAACATAGTACTTTCTATTTATTTCCAGAGCCTATCTATTTTCTTGATTGTCCAAGTTATTGGTATGAATACTGGAGTTGCCACTTGAATTGGTCTCCCAGGACAGTGTTCATCTTCTCTGCTGAAAACTCATTGTTGATGTAGTTCATGACTATAGAGTTGTAGGTGCACTTGTCACCAAATGTGTATAGTAAATATGCTTTGCCAAATTAGGATAACATATTTTGTCATCACTCAGCATCCCTTTGCTATGAAATATCCATAATTTTGCTCATTTCAAACCTTCAGAAAAAATAAATAATTAAACTCCTGTTATGAAATTTAGGTAATATACGTGAAATATTAAGTTTTGATAATCTTAAGTATTATTAATAATTAAGGTTATGTAGGGAAAACCAAAAACCTATTAGCCTCTCTCATATAATCTTCAAAATTTTTATCTATTTAGTTTTAATACCTTTAGTTTTTAGATTAAATTTTACATTTGTTTTGAATGACAGAAAATGTAATATTTATTGCTTTTCCAGCATGAAAATCTAAAATGAAGGCAAACTGCAATTGCATTTGATTACTAATAAAGTCAAATGTGTGATTCAGTGAGAATCTTTTAGTAACAGCAGAAAATTATCGTTTGTCTGTTTTCTTAACCTGCTTAATTACTGATTGACTTTGCAATTTACATTATTAAGTACCATCTATGTCCCATCAGTAAGAAAATGAACTGTGAGTTTTAAAAAATAAGCATTTTCAAAGGTACTAAATGGACTGCCTTATTCATAATAAAGATGGATTTATTCTATATATGTGATTGTGATTCTGTAAATCAAATCTTGCATATTGACCAAGAGATCTTAATAACACATTATATTTAGTAGCTTATGCATCTGAAAATATTAGAATAGCTGTATTAAGATGTATATGCTTGATGTGAATTTTTAGAGAGCTGGTTAGCAAATAAACATTTACATACTTGTGAACTTTCTTTCTTACTTAGAATTACCATATTTTTAAAGAATGAAAGAATACCATGAAACATTTCTTTTTTACAGATACAATTTAGAAAATTTTAAATAGGTTATTTGCTTGGTTTATTGATATTTCAAAATAGGATGACTATTCTCTTTTTAGGAGCTGCTTTGAATGGGAATCAACACCACGCAGCATAGTGGCATTAGTGCTGTTCATTGTGTTGTGCTATTACTTTGAGCCATATATGATTCCTGTAGCAATGCTGCTTATTTTCCTCAAATATTACATTGTAAGTACCACTTTTTCTTAATTGCACTCTGCATTGCAATATAAAACACTACTTGATTATGTTGATGTTAGGCATTTTGTTTGCCATTTTGCAGAAGAATAGTAAGAATTTCAGTGCCTATAGGTTTTAACAAATTGAAAAAGTAATTCACTCTGAATAACATTTTTTGCCCTATCTGTCATGTATTTTAGGCATGAGATGCATGGATATTTTTAATTTGCTTCTTGGTTTTAAAAGGAATATTCTCATGTTATTCCATAGCATGATCTTAAATATTAAACAGAATAATAGGTAAAGGCAAAATGGAAATTAAAATTTCTTCTATAATGTAATAAGTAGGTAATGTACAGAGGGTGCCAAAAAATGTATACACACTTCAAGCAAAGAAAAAACTGTGTTAACACAACAAAACAAAATTCACACAAACAGAAAATGATGAGCACTAATCATCTTAGACTTTTACAGTTACAACAATAGTTCAAAATGCCCACCATTGGCATCGATACACTTTTGAATACATTGAACTACTGATTGAGCAATGTTTGTGAAAGTGTCCTCAGCAATTGCAGCACATGCCGTTTCAATTTCTTCCCGAAGAGCTGCCAGTGTAGCTGGTTTTCTATGGTATACGCTACCACGAGTCTCAAATTTATCTTGAATGCATGCATTTGTTACTCACATTGGTGGTTCTGAGCACATGTCTCCATTGCCTTTGAACTTCAATAACATTCTTGGTTTTCCAATAGCACTTCAAAATTGCATTCCACTGCTATATGATAATCTTGGCTGCATTTTGTTGTAGCAATGCTAGCATAACATAATGTGAGTCACATCTGTTTACAGAACATCACATGATAATCTTGGCTTCATTTGTTCATTGTTGATTTACCTTTCATGTAGCAATGCTATCATAATATATGTGAGTCACATCTGTTTATAGAACATCATACTACGCATTACTGTTGTTTTTCGGTTCAACTTTGAAATATATTAAATAGATATCTACTGTGAAAGTGTGTATACATTTTTGGCACCCTCAGTATGTATCTCTATAAAATTGTTTCAGTGGAAGAAAAGGCCCTGAGGCCTTAACTCTGCCAATATAAAATAAATAAAAAATAAAGTGAGAAAAGAGTGCATAAAATACCCATATACAATTTTACAATTTTTTATGAGGAAATCACTGAAATTTCACTAATTTTGTTCCACTTCGTTATTTTTTATTTCCTCAAATGTACCTACCTATACATTGTTTAATTTAATTGGATTAATGTTTTAATGGTATATTACTGCATGCTTTTTTTAAATGACTCTGCTTCTGAAATATATTTCTTTTATTTTTATGCATATTTAGTTTTAAGAATATACCTTGCAGATGTTGCTTTATTGCTGAAAACATTTTGTGTGATGTTTAAATGCATGCATCAATATTCTTAGGCTGCAGATTTAGAGTAAAGCATTTCATTAATCTAAAGAATTATTTTCATTAAATATATCATCTTTCAACATTAACAGTGTGCTAATTTTGCTCTAAAACTGAATGCATACATAAATTTTGTTTCAAGAAACCTGTGTGACAAAATATTTCTAGCATAAATATTGTACATACGAAATTGTTGACAATGCAGTGGTAATATATCCTAAACTTAGGTATTCATTTTTTATACTAAACTCCACTCATTTACATAAAAGTAAGACCTGTTTTGGGGGAATCTCTCCCATCTTCAGTTGCTCACCGAACTGCCGTTACTCAAAATGATGGCTGGACATCCAGATGTTTCTGTGGTGGCCCCTGTTGGTCTGTTGGTTGAAGTAGGAAATTCCTGAGTTCATCCATACGAGGAAACTGGAAATTCAATAGGATTTCTCTATTTTTTAATATGAAAATTTTTTCCCAAGTGGATAACTCCAATGGGTTGTGAAGATGTTTCAGCAGTTTAATTTTCGGTTTTATTTCATGGTTTTTGGTCCAAAAGTGAGCTGCTACTGCTGATTTATCCACTTGCTTAAGTCGAATATTCCTAAAATGTTCTTTCCTCCAAATTTCCAATTGGATAATATTAGCCCCAAAAAACAGATACAACATCAAGAATTTATTAGGTTGCACAGTAAAAGACTCCATACCAACAGAACAGATATCAGGAATTTATGAAATAAAATGTGCAGATTGTGAGCAGAGCAAAACAAAGAGAAATTTGGAAATTCGGAGGAAAGAACATTTTAGGAATATTCGGTTTAAGCCAATGGATAAATCAGCAGTAGCAGCTCACTTTTGGACCAAAAACCATGAAATAAAACCAGAAATTAAACTGCTGAAACATCTTCACAACCCATTGGAGTTACCCCCTTGGGAAAAAATTTTCATGTTAAAAAATAGAGAAATCCTAATGAATTTCAAGTTTCCTCCTATGGATGAACTCAGCAATTCCCTACTTCAACCAACAGGGGCCACCACAGAAACATCCGGGTGTCCAGCCATCTTTTTGAGTAACGGCAGTTCGGTGAGCAACTGAAGATGGGAGAGATTCTCCTGAAACGCGTCTTACTTTTATGTAAGTAAGTGGAGTTTACAGTAAAAATGAATACCTCAGTTTAGGATATTTCTAGTATGTTTTAGGTAGAGCCTTAGTTATGAACTTGTCCACTCATCCAGTTTATATATTGGTAATTAGGTGCATCTTAGTCGGCAGCATTCATAATTTAACTCCATTCCACTCCTTTGTCATGACCTGGAATGTTGTTTGCTGGTTTAATAGCAGTATGCATTAGACATTTAAACCTTCTTTGGAGTCAGAAACATTCTAATAGCTAAAATTATTGGTGCTAATTGAAATATATTTACCCAATATGGAGCCTGTTTAACTGAATTTGGTTGATTTTTTATTTACGAATGTTTTTTTAATATCTCCAGTCATCAGCATCCCATTCAGGTCAGGGTGTGAAACAGCCAACAAATTTTGCGCAGAGACCTCTTCTTTCAGGTTTGAGGTTCTTTTTCGTGCCATAAATGTACGACACAGCGCTCACGGCTTTATTTCCCTTCCAAAGGAAGCCATAGAATTTTTACACACAAAAAATCCATCCATCCTGGCCATGTTTGAACCCGCGATCTTGGGTTTAGGAGGCAAGTATGGTTATCATTATGTTACCAGGGCCAACTGTTTAACTGAAGAAGCTTCACAGTTCCACATCTTTTGTAATGTAAGATTATATTAGAATGTGGGAAAGCGGAGCAAGAGAACTGCTGTATGCAGATGCTTAATAACCAGGAGGCATAACACACCATATGAGCAGAAAAGATTTACTACTTAAGTTTAGTATATGCATGACATTGATAAAGACTTCTTGTATGGTATGGTGACCGACAAGAGAGACTTAAAAATGTGGGAAATGCTTTTAGGCACAAATGAGATCTAAATCTAGTATGATCATGGAGTTGTACATCAGAGGTACTGTATATAGCCATGTGCATGATCAGAATTTTCCTGCACTAAGAAAGTATTTTAGTGTATTTCTTTCATTTTAGTTATATATTGCATTATACTTTAGAATTAAAATGCACTTGTGAATTTGTAGCTATAGTTTTGAGTATTTTATTCTGCATACATTTTGATGCACCAGTTGGTCTTTGAAAACGTAATTTGAATCACCGGTAGAACTGAAGAAAGTCTGTGATTTCAGGTACATGTGTACTCGGATAGCTTTTCCAACATTATTCAGCATCTTATTTTGAATCTTATCAGTAGATGGAATGCCGAAAAGGTATGTGTTATAAAGCAAAAGATTTTGCACTCATATAAAGTTTAATAGTAACTCTTTAATTTTATACTGGTAATTATAACAAAGTAATTGCAGTTGTACCAACAGTGTTGATGTTTGTATATGCTTTTCTTGCTTCTCCCAATGCAATAAGTTCTTAAAAAGCAATGGATAACTACAAGAACCAGGTAGTAAATAGTAGTAGTAGATTTAAATATCAATAACTGTACATTCTACAATTGTAGTAACTGCTGCAATTTTTGTGCAATGACCAAAGCTCTAGTAATGAATAAGAAATATGTTTGTTTCTAAGTATTGAATTGAATTTATTTCTCTTTACAACAACATATAATTTGAAATATTACATAAGATCTATGTCTTCGTCAATTCCATAATACTAACTGACAATATAAAACTAATATATATCATTATGAATCTATTACAATATTTTAATTCTAAACACTGCATCCAACTGTTATCCTGTACTTGTTACATCAACCATCTGATCATTCTTTATCATTTCTCCCTTACCTTCCCTAAATACACTGCAAATCCATAAATTATTATATTTCTAGTTACATTTCTTTCTACATTTCCTTCCATCATCCTCTTTGTCATTCTTATCCATTTTTCTCTAACTTTATGTAAATAGCTGCCTATCATAATCTTGTTGAATTAAAAGTAAAACTTTTAAAATCATGTCAATATATTAAACTCTCTTAACATTTCACATTAAAACTTTTTAATAAAAAAAGTTTTAATGTGAAACATCAAGAGAGTTTAATATATTGACATAATTTTAGAAGTTTTACTTTTAATTCAACAAGATTATGATAGTTTCACTGAGTGGATTCCTATATTCATTTTTAATTGAGCTGCCTATCATTTTTATGTCTTTCTCTCCTTTTAAAGTTAAAATCTTCCTAATTAAATTTTTCCCAAATAAATTTTCCCATTTTTTATTCCAAAACTTTTCTCACTATAACTTTGTTTGATTACAATATAACAAACAATGAAAATCTGTATTGGTTTCTTCACACATTAAACAATGTTCTATTTCTTTATCATATCCTAATCCTTTTAAATTCAATAGTTCTAGCCCAAGCCAACCCTACTCTACCCGCTTATCACATTGTTCTATATATATATATTTTTTCCCTACCCCATACTATTATTATTGCCCTGTAAATTTAGATTTATTTCTTTCTTTCCAAAATCCTCTGTTTTGGTATTCCCTATTTATCCATACGTTTCCTAAACCTATCTGTTGCAAAATTTTCTGCACTTTGAAATACCAAGATTCTTTCCACTTACATTTCTCTTGTATTCTAAAACATTCTTTAATAATATCACTCTGTTCTAAAGTGGTAATTCTGAATAAATATTTCATAATTTTTTTCTTAATGGAATATATTACCTAATTTTAGCTGTGCTATACCGTTTGGGGATGATGTTGGTAAACCTAAAATCAATTTACAAAATCTTTTATTTATTTTATCAACCTCTTTCCATGCATCCCTGTAAGCATACATGATTTTTATATAACATTGAACCTATCTCTAATCTTACTGAGAAAATTAATGATGCAGCATGATTTGTATTTTGCACAAATTGCAATAATATTACCATAAAAACATAGTAAAAATTGTAATTATTTTATTTTAAGTATAATATAAACAACTAACATCAACTAAAGTAGGAATCATACTCATTTATGCTAGAGTAAGAGGAAAAAAATAAAAATATGTGTAAATATGTCCAAAATTAAACATAATATAAATATAGAAAATAGATCAATTAAATTTCACTTTCTTACTAAAGTAAATAGTTACATTTTATTTATTTGTTTGTTTTGTTTGTTTTATTCTTTGATATACAGGGTAAATTTGAAAAGACAAGTGTAACAAAAAAAAAGAAAGAAACTATAGGTGTTAAGATGCAAGTAAATTTGAAACGTCCCAAAACAATTGTACATACATACAGCATATTAGGCAGTTATGCAGTGGTGTAGCAAGTCTTCTAACTTTTAAAACAGATTCTAGCTTCTAACGCTTATTAAGCATCACACAAGCCAGCTAGTGCTTTTATGTAATTTAAACATATTTACATATGTAGTCACAGTGATCAAAACTTGCACAAGCATTTGAATATATAGATTACGCACTAAATGTGTGTGCATATGTGTATATACATGTATGTGGGTGTGCATGCATGACATCCACAGATTAGGGACAAAGCATCAAAGTCCATTAAAATATTAGAAAAATTGTTCATTATTAGCCAAAAATGTTTTATGTAAACTTGAAAATTCAAAATACTAATTTTAAATCTTTATTTTGATATGTTATAGGTGATGTCTTTGACTGGAGGTTGGAACGCACATGATGACGATGAGGAACCACTAGGAGATGAGGACGATGATGAAGAGGACAAGGATAAGGTAAGACCTAATAGTAATCTCAATGGTTTTGCTTGTAACAACTACTGATTATGTTCATGCCTCTAATAAACTGAAACTTTTATCAGAAACCAGTGTTACAAAAACTCACTGTCACTTTCTAAAAGTGTACTTTTTTGTTGGACCAAAAAGTATAAATATATAAGAGAATACTGTAAATATCAGGTTATTCTATGTCTCATATTTTTTGCAAGCCACATTTTATGGCTTTGTGTTAATAAATATTTCAATTTCTATAAAATTTCATTCCTACTTCTCATTCAGAGGCAAGATATATACACAAAAGAAGGGTTTACCAATGGGTAATCCGCTCTCACCATTCTTAGCAGACATATACATGAGTTTCCTGGAAACAAAATTAGTAGACGCTTTCCCACATATATACAAATGTTGGTATCGTTATGTTGATGATGTCTTTGAAATAGTAGATGATGCAATAAAACTACTAAACCTACAAGAGAGCGACATAAAATTCACAATGGAAAATGGAGAACAACAATGTCTTCCTTTCCTGGATATAAAAATTATAAAAAATGATAACATACTGGAATTTGGCATATTCAGGAAAGATACCCACATGGATAATTATATAAAAAGCAAAAACCACAATCCAAAACAACATAAACTAGCTTCACATTCAGATTAACAAACCTACCAGTAAATGAGACAGAATACAAATTGGAGAACCAAAATATCATGGATATAGCACAGAAAAATGGCTACAATAGATCTGGTCAAGAAAAAGATAGAAAAATTCAAAAAACAAATAAAATAAATCACCACACTGAAAGGTTACAAAGGAGAGCAGATATATAAAAAAGTTACATTTCATCCATGGGCACACCAAAAATGTCAAAAGATTTTTAAAGAGGCCAACATTATTTTGGCTCCAGTGAATAAATGCAATTTGAAAAACCTCCTCAAAACCAACACAAAGGACAAAATTCCACCAGGAAAACAATTGGGCATTTATGAAATCAGTTGCAAAGACTGCAATAATAAATATACAGGTAAAACAAAAAGGAACATTACCATACAGTTTAAGGAACACATGAGAAGTATAAAATATAAACATATGGAAAAATCAGCAGTAGCATACCATTTCTGGCAAAAAAACCATGAGTTCCAAAATAAACCAGAACTCTTAAAAGCTGTTCAAAACCCCATAGAATTATCAGTGTGGGAAAATATATTCTTGAACAAAAACAAATAAAATTTATATAACCAATGTACTAAAATTTGTTCACACTAACTCCATTCACTTACATAAAAATTGGACATTTATGTTTCAGGAGTGATCCCATCTTCAGCCTGTAGACAAACTGTTGTTAGAAGTGGCAGTTGGGTCTCTTGATGTTCTTGTGGCGGCATCTGTTGGTTCTATTAGGAACTTGCTGAGTTCATCCATTGGAGGGAAATGGATATTCATTAAGTTTTTCTTGTTTTTTGTAATGAAACTTTTTTTTCCCAAGTGGAAAGTTCTATTGAGTTGTGTAGTTGTTTCAGTAGTTTTATCTCTGGTTTAATTTCATGATTTTTATTCCAAAAGTGGCTGCTATCGCTGATTTATCAATTTGTTTTAAGCGAATATTTCTAAAGTGTTCTTTTTTCCGGATTTCCAAATTCCTCTTTGTTTTTCCAATGTATTTTTATCGCACTCTGCACATTTTATTTCATAAATACCTGACTTTTGTTCTGTTGGCATGCTGTCCTTTACTCTGCAACCTAATAAGTTCTTTATATTAAAATTGTTCTTTGAATATTTTTTTGAATTTATTGTGGTAAATTGGGTGGTATGTGAAACTTTTGAATTTGTACCTTTCTTTTGCGCTTTTAAGTGTGAAAACATCTCTTATATTTTTTTTGATTTTATTGATGATTTTTATTACTATGTCTTTGCTATACCCATTAGTTTCTGCTATCTTTATGATTTGTTGGTATTCTAATTTGTACTCTGTTGCTGTGAGTAGGATGCTAATTAATCTGTGTGCTAAAGTATAAAATCTTCAAAATTAATCTTCTCTAATCTTCAAAACGTGGTATAGGTATGTGGATGACATATTTGCAATTATTCCAAAAAAAACATTCAACAGATGCACTAAAACTTCTAAATTTGCAACACAAATCTACAAATTTCACCATAGAGGAAGAAAGAAATGGATATCTCCCCTTCCTAGATGTAAAAATCATAAGAAATGAAGACTATCTTACCTTCGGAATCCATTGAAAAGATACACACACACAGAAAATTACATAAAAATGGCAGTTTTAACCCCATTCCACTTAAATATGCAGTGTTTTGTAATTTAGCACACAGATTAATTAATATCCCACTCACAGTAACAAGAGAACAAATTGTAATACCAAAAAATCATAAAGATAGCAGAAACTAATGCGTACAGCAAAGACACAATAATAAAAATCATCAATAAAATCAAAAAACAAAAAACTATAAGAGATATATACTACATTAATGTGTTCAGTTGTTAACACTAACTCCACTTACTTTTGTGTTGTGTTAACAACTGAACACATTAATGTAGTATATATTACCACTCCATTGTCTACAGCTTCGTAAGTACAATTTTTACTTAACTATAAGAGATGTCTCCACACTTAAAAGTGCAAAAGGAAGGTACAAATTCAAAAGTTTCACATACCACCCAATTTACCACAATAAATTCAAACAAATAATCAAAGAACAAGGAATTATGTTAGCCCCAAAGAACAATTTTAATATAAAGAACTTATTAGGTTGCAGAGTAAAGGACAAGTTGCCAACAGAACAAAAGTCAGGCATTTATGGAATAAAATGTGCAGAGTGTGATAAAAATACATTGGAAAAACAAAGAGGAATTTGGAAATCTGGAAAAAAGAACACTTTAGAAATATTCGCTTAAACAAATTGATAAATCAGTGAAAGCAGCGCACTTTTGGAATAAAAATCATGAAATTAAACCAGAGATAAAACTACTGAAACAACTACACAACTCAATAGAACTTTCCACTTGGGAAAAAAAAGTTTCATTACAAAAAACAAGGAAAACTTAATGAATTTTGATTTCCCTCCAATGGACAAACTCAGCAAGTTCCTAATAGAACCAACAGATGCTGCCACAAGAATGTCAAGAGACCCAACCACCACTTCTAACAACAGTTTGTCTACAGGCTGAAGATGGGAGGGATAACTCCCGAAATATAAATATCCAATTTTTAGTAAGTGAATGGAGTTAGTGTGAACAAATTTTAGTACATTGGTTATATATATATACCACTCCATTGTCTACAGCTTCGTAAGTACATTTAATTGAAATGAAATTTAGTTAATTTTGATCTTCCAAACAACAGCAACCTCGTCAAAAATTTTATAAAATCCAAAGAGCAACATCATAATACCATGCTGGAAAGCTGACAGTGGAACAATGCTGACGATGAAGGAAATTTGCCTTTGAAATATGTCCAAGTAAGTGGAATAAAACTAGTGAAATTTAAGTGAATTCCTCATAAATAATTTAAGATAATGGTTGCTTTTCCCTCAGGGAAATTATTTGCTTTGGATTGCATACCTGAGCCTTTTCTAGCTTAGATTCCAGGAAAATTCTTTGGGATAAAAATTAATCTCTATGATTCCAGAAGTGGCAGGTTTAGATATTCTTTCCTTTTTGTATGTTTTTATTCTGATTGAATATATCAGCTTAAGTTTGTGGCTTTGACATATCCTAATAACATTATTTAATAATCCAATTTAGTTCAATTGTGATGTAAAATAAGTAAATTAAAAGGTAAAATGAAATTGGTATACAAAAAGCTAAGAGAGCAAACCAGAATAAGTGGTGGGAAATCAATAAAATAAAAAAAAACTAAATATTTTAATGAATGGTTACTGCTAAATGTAGTTCTCTGTGTACATGATATGTGTAGTTATGAAAGTACTAACTTCAATATATGACAAGGCAAGAAAAACTTTATTATACTGCAAATACAGCCAAACTATACTGCCAGAATGTCAAGTAAAGTATTATCTCTTACTACCAGAGATGTGCATATGAATTTATTAAAACAGTGTTTATAAAAATTGACCTAAGATGATTACAAAAATACGGTCGCACAATACAGCAGGTAGACAGAGAGAAGGGAAAGTAGCTGGGTGGGCCTTAGACATGCAGCACTGCACTATAGATATGTCAATGGATGCAATGCAGAAATAAAGCACAAAGTAGCCACATTGATAGAACAAGCTGCCAGAACAACATGAAGTAAGCCTTGTTGAAATTCAAATACAACAAAATATTCAAAATTTCTAACAAGAAGCGATAGAATAAAGCCATTTTATATATTCATTTACATAGTAAAAACTGTTATCTATAAAGTACTTGCACAGTGGATTCTTGCATGTTTTCAGTTTTCCGTACTGCTTTATAGAATATTTATGTATTTATTTGGTCCTGCAAATCATATATTACATTTTAGTGCAGATGATGTAGTGAAAAATAATAAAATCAGGTTATCATATAAATAATAATGATGAAAAATGTTGGGGAAAAAAGTAATTAATTTACTTAAAAAATAAAAAATGAAATCACAATTTTTCTTATGGATAATCTATAAGTTAGGCTCATCTGTTGAGTAAAGCAAGTATTTTGGACTTAAATACTATATGCTTTTCTATTGATTTTATGAAATTTACCATTTGTTAACAATTTTTCTCCTGTATATATTATCCAATTTTGACTAATGTTAGTGTTTTGCCTTTCTACATGCAAATCAATTTTTTATTCCTAGCATTATAGTAGTGTGTATTCAAGTTATTTGTAAAAAAAAAAAACTGCTTTTGCACATAAGATTTGTTTTTGTAAACAATGACTCATAAATGTAGACACAAGGAAGGGGCAATATTTGCAGTTTTTTAAAATCAGGTTTACATGTTGCTTTCCAGGGTAAATTTAATATTATTTTTATAATTCTTTTCTGCATTAGGAACAGCTATTCATAGGGAGACAAATTTCCTCAAAAATGTACACCATATCTATGGATAAATAGACATTTACAAAATAAACCTAATAGCTAAGATTATTGTATAACTGAGTTGAACTACACACTCTTATTGGCTTCACTAACTTGTTTGTAATTAGAACATGTTTTGCAGACCATCGCTTGAACCCTCAGCTAATTAACTCAAGACAAGATATTCTAATTATAAACAAATAAATGAGCCAATAAGAGTGTTAGTTTAACCCATCATACAAGAATTGTAATTACATGATTTGCTTCACTGTGCAAGTTTCAATGAACACTTCAAGTTAAAACTCCTTAGTATCCATACGTACATTATTTTCAAGTAGCCTGAAGTTGTAACAAATTAACCATTAATCTTAATTATTGTATTAAATCTCAATATGCTTATTGCATTTTAAATTATCTTGTATCAAATGCAAAGAAATTTGATACTCTCTAAATATTGCACTTATGAAGCTGTTGACAATGGAGTGGCAATATAACCTCAACTTAGGTATTCATTTTTTACACAATACTCCATTCACTTACATAAAAGAAGGACGCATTTCGAGAGAATCTCTCCCATCTTCAGTTGCTTACCGAATGCTGGTTTTATGAAAGTAAATGGAGTTTAGTGTAAAAAAAAATGAATACCTAAGTTTAGGCTATACCTTATGCTGTGACCAACAACTATGTGCATTTGACGTTGCATCTCAGCTTTCATTAGACAGAGAATAGTATACAACAATATAACAAATTATTATTGAGGAAATCACTCAAATTTCACCAAATTAGTTCCACTTACTTGGACATGTTGCAACCGCCTTTGAAACATGTCCAAGTAAGTAGAACTAAATTAGTGAGATTTGAGTGATTTCTGCAATAATAATTTGTTATATTATACTATATTTCACTGTGAAAATTCCCGCTATTCAAAACTAAGTATACAACAAACTCATTCTGCTGGTGCTATGACTCTGGTCATAAGCATAGGAAAGAAGGTATGGGTAAGGGAGGGGATTATTGTTATCATACTGGTTTTGCTACCATCTATTTTAAAATCTAGAACATTTCTAAAACTTTATTAATCTTTTTGACATGAATGAACCTAGATAAAAAAAAAGTTTAAATTAGCACTTAGGAAAAGTTCCTGCACATAAAAACACACACACACACACACGCACGCGTCCGCGCACATTCCAAAAAGGAATAATAAAATTAAACCTTTTCTTCCATATTTCATCCCTAGGAAGAGAAGAAAAGTTTGAAGGAGAGACTGCAGGCTATTCAGGAAGTGACACAGAGTGTCCAAAATTCTATTGGCTATATTGCTTCCCTGGGAGAGAGCATAAAGAAGTAAGTGCTTATAAATTATTATTTTCTTAGTTACCTAGTGCAAACATTAGAAAAGTGCCTCTTATGTTTAATAAAACAAACAAGCAAATATTTTTAATGGCTGAGAAACAATTTTCCAATTGTTTAGGATAACAACAAGAAACCTATAAATTCTACTAATCTTTCAAAATAGTTGTTTGACATATATAGGCAAACTAGAACATTGCACTGATTAAAAAGGACTAACAATTAACACACTCTTAAAATGCTAATCACTAAGTAAAACATAATATTTTGAGCATTGGCTCATGATAACAACAAAGAATGGGGAAAACTGAAATGGGCATTGCTCATACCAACATGCCAAATTTTTTTTTGTAAATGAGCTGACAGTGCAGCAATGCGACAGCCTTGAAGAAAGATACTGGTAAGGGGGTTCAAAAAGTGCACGCTTTATCAGCCTAATAGCTGCCATCTCTCTAAGTGTACCAGTTGGGCAAGAAGATCCTATCCTAATATATATATATATATAGGATAGACATGAGAGTGTCATGTAGATGCATTTTTAAGGAATCTAAAATGTTAACTACAATAGCATTATATGTGTATAAGGTAGTTCTATTTGTCATAAACAATAAACATGACAAGATCCTAAATGCCACAACTATAGCACTTGGATTAAAACAAATATAAGCAAAAAAACTACTGAAAGAGATCCAAGAATTATTGACAGTTTACTCTATAATTTTGGTAAAATTCAGTTTAATAAATTGCCACTAACAATTTAAAGTCAAAGAAGGAAAAAGTTTCAAACTGAATTGAAAAACTACTTGATAGATAAATGTATGTACAGGATAAATGAATTGTAAATATCATATAAAATATAGTTGAATATAGTTTTTTATAGTATAAATGGAAATACCCCATTATTATAAAATGAATTTGCTTTTTGTTTTAAATTAATTAGTACATAACCTTTATCAATATATGTTGTGATTAAGAAATGTATTTGCTAATAATGTCTGAAAATCCAGTATACAGTGTATGATCTACAATAAAATTATTATTGTTTACATTTCTGTTGCATAGCATAGGGAAGGTTTCTTAAATGATAGACATTGTGATGCATATAAGTGTTTGGTTTCACTTTCCAGCTCATAACTAATATACATATGCACACTAAGAACAAATAAAATAATCATTAACTGTCAATTATAAGAAACTAAAATTTATGACTGAGGACCTAAATTCTCATGATATAAAGGTATTTGTACAGTAAAGAATGTTTAATTATAAACGTGTGTATTGTTATAGTCTTAAGGAAATGTAATCTTCAAATTTCTTTTATCTACTCCTCCACTTAGTTGCCTTGGACATTTAGGCACTTATCAAAACTAGTTTAAATATTCCCTTGTAATAAAAAATGGTTGACGACATCTTCTAACCTTTCATCATACAATCTGAATTTGGCATCTTAGATTTTCCCTGTTTTTAAACATGAAGGAGCATCTTACTGCATGATAGTACCATAATATACGGCTCTTAAAATGGTTTTATTTATTAGTTTGGCTAATATTTTTAAAACATACAAGTCAGATCTGATTTTATTAGAAATGTTTTCAATAAATTTATTCCAGATTAGGTTTTTATCCAGAATAATTCCCAAGAGGTGTGCACTACTAATGTCTAAATGCCAGAATCTGTGAGAATCCATAGTACCTTGTGCAGATTTTGTGGTAATGCAAATGCTCACTCACGGTTTTCTACATGTAACTGTATCTAATACTTCCAGACGTGTGCATGCACTTTCCTAATCTTAAAACATTGGTTTTCTTAAATGATGTAATCAACCTTTTATTTTGGTTCATCCTTAGTGACAAAGGGGTGACTTGGTCTCACATTTATAAGCATTATTCACTACTTCTTGACTTCCACAAGTGGATGAGTCATTAAGGTGCGGATTAGTGAGCGGAAGATCTGGACTTCCATTCCTCCCAGAACTGTCCTCCTTTCATAGGATTTTTTCCTGGTTTTCCTCAGTTCTCATAGAAAATGCCGGCATTTTCTACCCTAAACATAGTCCTGGAACATTTCCTTCCTTAAAAAAAATTGTTTCCCAATTTATCATTTCGACTCATGCATCATCAGTAAATACTGCCTACAATGGCTCAGGAATAAAAACGGGCGTTAAACAGTATTTTTTTTTTAAAAAAATACTTCCTGGCATTGACCTTATTCATAATATCATTTCCATAGACTTATGAAAAGTCTCCAGTAAATGTCATAAATCTTAACATTTTCAGGATTAAAAAAAATAATAAAACTGATCAAACTTCATAATCAAAGGAATTATCAAAGTAATTGGAAATGTGTATTCGTTTTCAAAGATTGCTACACGTAACAAATGAAAATTTATGCACCAACAATTACATGAAGTTAATGCCTACACCACACTTAAAACAGCTGAACTAGCTGCAACAAAACACTGTACAATCAATATGCATTAGACTTGACAGATGTCCTGTATAATATGAGATATACTGTATTTGAGGAGAAAAATTTATGTTCTATTTAAAAGTCATATAGGACTTCAAAAATTCCACATTTAATCTCTTGATTTATTTTTTGCGTTTTGAAATTATGCATAACTCATGAAACATTCTTCTAAATTTCTGATACTTATAGAAATCAGTATCAAGTGCTAATGCCAGTAGCCTGTAGGTGGAGGGTGAATCTTGGTGATGGTAGCATTGTGTGAGAGAACTGGTAAGCATATATGCTCTGGTCGGCCATTATTTGCAGTTGTCTCATGTTATAGTATTATTTGCATGTTTCATACTATCTCTTATCGTTTATGATGAATTTTATGTATTTTGTGACAGTTTAAGGTCTTTGAATGAGAAAAGTTTCAATCATTAGAAGAAAAAAAGATTAAAATTTTTCAGTATTCACCTTTGTATAGATATTCTCAGTATGAGCATATTAGTTTCCTACTTTTTAAGTATTCCAAATTTATAGAAAGATATTTTAAGTATTAAATAAGAAATGAAGCAATGAGTAGCGCAAAAGTTCTTTAAATTTAATTAAGAATGAAATTAAAATAAATTTAAATTTTAATTACTCAATTAAATGTACTTACGAAGCTGTTGACAATGGAGGTATGTATATAACCAATGTACTAAAATTTTTTCACACTAACTCCATTCACTTACATAAAAATTCAACATATGTTTCAGGAGGGATCACTCCCGAAACATATGTCCATTTTTTATGTAAGTGAATGGAGTTAATGGGAACAAATTTTAGTACATTGGTTATATTTAAATTTTAATGCTAGTTGTCAAGGTTTTATGACCTAATTATCAATGATATAACATTATCAAATAATGCCAACAATAGTTGCAAGTATAATTGTCTACCATAATTATGTTATTATATGTATCAATGTACTATAAAATAAATAAAATATTGTACTTACGAAGCTGTTGACAATGGAGTGGCAATATAACTTCAACTTATGTATTCACTTTTTTACACTATACTCCATTCACTTACACGAAAGTAACATGCGTTTTGGGAGAGATTCTCATAAGTTGAAGAAACAAAATATTGCTTTAACTTGATTGGTAGTCATTTTTATGATTAGAAAAAACCTCTACCAGCCTTTGAGAGAGAAAAGTTAATGTCCCTTATTGGATTTCTGAAAATCTGGCAAGTCTAGTATGCACAAGCATTTATACTCTTTACTTTATAAATCACCCATATATTTCATTAATATAGTAATTACTATAATTAACATTATCCTGTACATGACTCCAAACTCATATTGCTTCATAGATTTTGTACAGTGAGTTTTAAAATGAAATTCTGAACATGTTAAATTGATTTGAATATTTTAAAGAAATGAATGTAATATAATATCATGTCTTATATTTATTCCTCTTATTTTCATTCTTACTTCATTTTCTCTCCTAACTAGGCACGTGATATAAAAAGCAGTGTCACCCTTATGTATTTTTAGCAGATATTTACTATGGAGAACACAAAAAACATGCCATGTAATATCATATTCAATGACTTGCAAACACTCAACTCGCATGTGGTTAATTTTATTACTGCTTCTGTAAATAACAAGTGAGAAAGTTTAAAGCAAAAACATTAATTCAGTCGGTCAGTTGTTGGCAGGTGGGTGGGAATGCTGATGTATATCATTTTTTCCCTAGCTTCTGAATAAAGAGCTTCCAATTTTGTTTTTTTATTTTTAAATCAAAAGGGTTTAAAGAGTTCATTTTATCCTGTGTTTAGTAAAAGAGAAGAGTTTCTTTATTAATTAATGGAAAAAAAAGTGTGTAGAACTAATACAGTAAGTTATTAAGACAAATAATTGCTATTTATATTTTAAGAATGAAATAAAAGATCTAAATGATTAAAGTTAAGGAAAATTAGGTAAAATTTATATATGGAAGAGAACACACAGATAGCCAAATCCAATATATAGAAAAGTTAAGCGATTTAAAACTACAATATATAGTTCTTAATTATCAAATCGACTCACTGGATAATTAAGAACATGATAGTCGCTTCACTGTATTGGTTTCGACATGAAATTAAATGTTATATTTTACAATATATAAGGTTTTTTATAAATAAAAGGTAACTTTATTTTCTCAATTTTCCACACAGTTTTTAAAATTGGCACTGGCTTGTTACACGCAATGAGATTTTTGCACACCATGATAAGTTGTTTTGTTTCAAATAGGTGTAGTTTTTCAATATAAGTAAAAGTGGGTTTTATAATTTCTATTTCTGGAAATAAATCATATTACCTCTGCAAACTGGAATTAGGCTTATTCAATGTTAATTCAAATGAAAGTGCAGTTTTTCAGTAGCCTTTTGATTGTTTCATATTCACAATTGTTTAAGAACTGGCCTGTGCAATATGAGTTCTTTCCAGAAGCTTGCATCAAAGTTTCAACAAACTGGGTCTGTTGCAGCTGCAAAGAAATCAGTTAGATCTACAATGCGATCAGGCAGAAATAGCACAAAAACTGAGAATATTACTGATGAGAACCAGTTTGGAGTGTTAATAAAGTGGCAGGATGTCTGAAGATAAGCCACAGAACTGTTTGGTGAATATTGAAGAGACAATTTAAACTGTGTCCTACAAAATGCAAATTTTGTTCACACTGAAAGAAGGGAACAAAGTTCTATAACACAACTTTGCTTTCCAGATGATAGCTCAAATTCAGGTGCATTCAGAGTGGCTTGATAATGCGTTATGGGCTGACAAAGCACATTTTCATCTCATTGATGGTATGCACATTCATAACTATAGATCTTCTATTAATCTACATTCAGTCATCAAACAATAATTTCACATTAAAACATATCTTTTAAAAAAGAAATTATTTTAAAAAATATATATGGAACTAACACAGTGAAGCCAACTCATATGAATAAATTGATGTGATATATGTCATACTAAACACACTTATTGCTTCACTTACTTGTGTGATATTTGGAACCGGTTTCCAAGACCTTCGTCTTCATCTTCGGCCAAGGGTATGACTGACTGGAAAATCAAACGGCTCTGTAGAGATGAAGCGCCACCCTGGTGGCATTTTAATGTACTCAAAGTTGGTGTTTTCTACCTTTGGAATATCAAAGTTCATTAATCGATCTCTGTATTTATGAATGTAAATTTTTTCCTAAGTATCCAGTTCTATATGTCCCTGAGTCTCTTTTAATAAATCCTTCTTCTTCACAATCTCTTGGTTTTTTGTCAAAAAATGATATGCCACAGCTGATCTATCTGTCTTGTTTATATTTTATGTACCTGAAATGCTCTTCTAAACGTGTGCCTATATGTCTCTTTGTTTTTCCAATATAGATCTTTTCACAATCTGCACATGTAAATACCTGCTTTTTTCTCTTGTAGGGTCTTTTCAGCTGTTTTATCTTTCAAGGTGTTTCCTAAATTAAATCTGTTGATGGGTGCTAATTTTATATTGAAACCTTTAAAACTATTTTGAAATTTTTTCATTGCTTTTGGATGGATGATATGTAATTTTTTTAAAAATTGATTTTTCTATATCTGCTGATAATGTGGTGGTATCTCTGATAAGTTTTTTCCTTTTAAATCTCTCCACCTTTTTATGTACCAGATCTTTATTAAAGCCATTTAAAATTGCCATTTCTTCTATTTTATTGTATTCTTTTTTTAAACTCTTTTTTACTAATTGATAAATTAACCAAACGATATGTCAAGTTGTTGAAAACTGCATGTTTATTGTATTAAAGGGTTAAAACCATCTGCCTTGATATGATTATCTGTATGTGTATTTTTTCTATATATCCCAAAGCTCAGATTCTCATGGTTCTTCATAATTTTAATATCTAAAAATGGTAGCATGTTATCATTTTCTATTTCACATGTAAAAGAAATGCTTCTGTCTTGTATATTCAGCAGCTTTAAGGCATCATCGATCAGATTTATGTTTACTATAGAAAAAATGTCATCTACATATCTGTACCAAATCTTTAAAAAGCGTGGAAAGGCAGAAGTAATGTGCATGTCAAGTCTGCTCATACAGAGATTTGCCAAAAAAAGTGATAAAGGGCTGCCCATAGTAAGTCCTGTTTGTTGTTTATAAAATTTTTCTCTAAATGTAAAAAATGATTGATTTATGCAAATTTTTGTGAGGTTAATATAACATTGAAAATATCATATTCATATATGATGATGCACTTCTTCACATCTTTAACCCAGTAAAATAATTTTCAATAAATTGTTTGGTGCTTGTGTTATCAGTAGACACTTTCCTGTACCTTGACAAGATCAAATATTGATTGTGGGGCTATCTACAGGAAAAAACATTTTTTAACGAACCAATGATAATTGATGAGTTGAAGGACTTCATTGCATAAACTGTGGCAGATATTCAAGAACTGCTATGTACAGCATTCAAAAGAGGTAGTTACTTGTACAAGAACAAAATAGTGGACACATAAAACATCTTGGATAGAGGGCAAAAAATCCCATCTGTTCTGTAATAAGCCAGTGCCAGAATTTTAAAATTTGTGCACAAAATGAAGAAAATATGAGCAATTAAAGATACCTTTTACTTTTGAAAAACCCTGTACACATTTTGCATTCAGTTTTCAGCTTGTTTGGATGATTTTAGACTATATCACAAATTAATAATAAAACAGAAATCATATATTAAGCAAACATATTAACATATGTTATATTATGATAACTCAGGCTGTTATCTTGTTTGTTGCAGCACATTTAATTTCACAGTGCCATACCTTAGTATTTTAGCAATTCTCATGCTGACGACATGTGCAGTGGTACTGTATTTAGTGTCTGTACGCTATCTCATCATGGCATGGGGTGTTAATAAATTTGCACGTAAGCTCATACGACCCCATACTGTGCCCAATAATGAGGTTTTGGATCTGTTATCCAGGGTGCCAGATGATGAAGACTTGGTGAGTATTTAATTTACGTATATAAGGGTTCATTTTATTAGTATATTTTAAAGATAATAAAATGCTATATTTTCAGATAAGCGATGATTCACTAGGTAAAAAACCCAAAAGAGCTTAGATAAAGAAAATGTTTTTATAAGTATTAAAATATTTTTATATTTCCCTTCTTTATGTGCCAGCGATTACAGTTGCAGTTAAAATAAATCTGGTATTCATTTGTTATCATATTTTGTAACCTTATGTCACTGAAAAATGTACAGAATTGCATTTGTAGCACTATAATTTATGTTAAACCCATTATGAATAAAATAAGCCTCTTACCCCCACATTTGAATATGTTTAGCATATAAAAAACAAATACCAAATTTGACCTAAATGTAAGATGAGGTTTTCTTCCCATTTTTTCATTTTGAAAATTTGGGGTCATATTAAATTCATATATTAAAAAAAATGAAAACCAGATGGGCCAATATTTCCATGTAATACTTGTACAATTATTCATCAATAATTGTGCATTCTTTTCTGTGTTACACCATAATTAACAGAAAAAGTGAGAAAATACAAGAATACAGGTTGGTCAACAAGGGAATAATTTGCTCTACATATTTGTACTACAATATTATGATATAAATATAATTTTTACTATTAGCAAGAATGAAATCATTACATAACTTTTCCAATGATTATTGATTGAAATCAATTTTCTGTATGCACATTAGAATACTATAATTAATTGTAGTTTTGTGTTAGTTTATTTGCGGCATTTACTAGGTGTTTCCAAGTCTTATAGCACTGCAGTACCTATTTGTCATACCTTTATTTAATTTATCAGGTCTCAAACTGAAGGTAACAATGTCATGCTTCCATAGTTCTTGCTTACTCAAAATTCACATGATGTAAAACAATTGCAACTCACTGCAATGATGAACTAAGTCACAAGTCCAATCACAGGTGTTTGTGATACATAGTAACAAGTTTGTTCATACACACACATGCACAGAGACAGCAACAATAGCTCCGAGTTCTCTCTTTCTCTCTTCTAATAACTGTTGGTCTTACTTAGGCACTTATCTACATATAATTGTACAAAGCGATTGGAAAATTAGAAGTTATCTTATATTTGAAATCAATTTATATTCAAGTAAATATGGTATTTGGATTCTGTGTGTCCTTGATTATATGAAGTCCTTTATGCCAGTTACTTGTCATCTGAGTAACAGAGAGGATCATCTGTAGTAGATGAAACATTAAAATGTTAAAAACACTCTTGTGGCTTCAGTCCCAAGGAATAAAGGACAATTATTTAAAACATTTAAAATATTAAATTGATGTTTCACTCTCAAAATTTTTAAAATTCAGGACATGTTTCTTGAAGCTCTTGTTCATATCATCAACTGTAAATGACTGATACAGGGTCATACTAGGTTGGAAAAATATATAACTATGAGGGCTCTGGTGACCTGTTGATGAACTTGTGCAAAATATTTTCTGCTTCTGTAACATTAAAATTCACGAGTTTAGTTCATACTACTGTAACTGTTTTTAAGTGCTAATGTGATGTTATACTGTTTGAAAATTTTAAGAAATTTGTTATTAACTTGTGGGTGGTAAGTGAACTTTTTGTAAACTTTTTCTTTTGATAAGGTACTCAGTGTGGTTATTTGTTTAATTCGCTTTTGTTTCTGAAATAATATAATTTTAATATTAATCATCTGTTGTTTTTTAAATCCATTAGATATGGCTGTTCTATTATATGTAGGTATTCTTTCTTATATTCATCCTTGTTGACCAGCACAGCACAACCTAAATACCATGCTATTGAAAGCTGCTTCCTTATGAGGTCTTGGGTTAAAACCAAAAGCTTTTATATAATTGTCAGTATGTGTATTCTTTTTATAAATGCCAAATTCGAGTTTAGTTTTCCTTTTTATTATCTTCAAATCTAGAAAAGGTAATATGTTGTTAGTTTCAGTTTCTATAGTGAATTTTATTGTAGGTTCTTGCAGGTTTAATAATTTCAGTGCATCTTCCACATATCTCTTTTGTACAATAGAAATATATGAGGGTAGATCCGTAAGTTTCCGGCCTAACCATTTTCTAGGTATCATAAAGACTAAAACTGTATTTCACTTTTCAATATAGTTACCCTTTATTGCAATACTTTTCTCAGATCTTTGAATTAACATTTCAATTCCCCCCCCCAAAAATATTCAGAAGTCCTGTCTGCAAAATGGGCATAAATAGCATCCATCACTTCTTCGTCACATTTAAATTCCTTCCTAGAAGGTCCTTCTTGAGTTTTGAGAAGAGGAAATAGTCACTGGAAGCTAGATCTGGGCTGTAGGGTCGACCTCCTTGAAGTCACATTTCTTCACAGCTTCCTTTGTAACAAGAGCTGTGTGCACAGGCCCATTGTCATGAAGATGATGCACACCACCACTCAGTTTTCCTCGCCTTTTCTCTTTGATGAAAGCACATAGTCTGTGCAGTAGGTCAGCATAGTACTCTCCATTTACTGTGTGTTCCTCTCCTTGAAGTTAGTGAAGAGTATTCCTTCACACTGGCAAAAGATCGTGACCATGATCTTCTTGGTTGAATGAGTGACCTTGGCCTTTAGAGGCAATGCTTCGCCAGGTTTACGCCACTACATTATTCTCTTTTGGACAAGGGATCATAGTAGAGGATCATAGTTTCATCTTCTATAACAATGGTTTGCAGATATTCTCTCTCATTGCCACTGCAGGGCTCCAAAAATGCCTGACAGCAGATGACTCGCTGCTTTTGGACTGAGGAAAGAAGTCTAGACACTAACCTTATTCAAGTTTAAATTTTCATGAATAATTTGAAGGTCTGTTGTTTTAGAAAGGCCCTGCCTTGCTGCAATTTCTATAACTTTGAGAGCCGCTGGTCTTCCTTAATTTCTCCTTCCACATCAGTGATGTTTTCAGGAGTGAGCACCTCCAAGGGCTGACTGCACACTCTTCATCTTCAATGCTTTCTCGACCCATTTGAAAAAGTTTTGCCCATTCTTTTGCGGTAGAATATGAGGGAAATACTTCCCCATATACACCATCTATTCACTGTTTAATTTCATTTGAAGTAAGTCCTTCTTTTGTGAAGAACTTAATAACAGCTCAAAACTTCATTTTGAACATGTCACAATCTTCTACACTTAGCATTCTTTATGCAACTATATCTGAACAATTGAACACAGTGGAGTGGAAGTTACAGTTGCAAATATTTACTTAACAGATAAGGTATGACACCAGATAAGATTTTCGTGAAGACAATAATCCTTATTAACGAGGCTGGAAACAAATAGACCTACCCTCATATCAATTACATATCTATATAAATCTTAAAGATGTATGGGAAGGCTTTTGTGATGCGTGTTTTAAGAAAACTCATAAACAAGTCAGTCAGGAATGGCTAAAGAGGACCACCCATTACTAATCCTGATTTTTGTTTGAAAAATTTTCCTTCAAATGTGAAAAAGGTCTGATTTAAGCATAATTTGATAAGTTCAATGTATTCCTTAATATATCTCATTTAGATAAGCAGATAGTACCCATTTTCTTAAAAAAGTTAATATTTTATTTTGTGGTATGCTGGGGAACAAAGCCTTTACATAGAATGAAACCTAAGTATTACTAGGAGACAATTTATAATCTTTAATTCTGTTAATAAGATTCATAGAGTTTTAAACCTAAACTATCAAATTTGGAAAATATGTTAAACTGTAAGGATAACCAGTTTACTAGGAGATAATAAGGAATGTTGATGTTAATAATTGGTCTCATACTCTTCCCAGGTTTATGAATCTTTGGTAAGCAGAAAAACCTGGCTAGAGTGAGGATCATTTTTATTTCATATGCCATATAGTGAGCTAGATTGTGCTTGATGCTGAATATACAAATGGCCTTCTTTAAGTAATGCAATATAAATACTAATTAAGGCATCTTACATAAATATGTTAACTTAAAAAACCTGCACTGTACTTTAAAATGTTTTGGCAATGTATTATTACAGCTGGCTTACCGGGAACTAAAGCCACACCCTACAAGCGATACAGAGAGGCGGCGAGATCAGAAGAAAAAGCATAAGCTGTCCTAGTGAAGGCACACTTAAGGTGGGAATGAACCCTCATAGCAGCACATTAAAAAGCACAGCAGTGACTGCCGCCGATATCTTGGGGCTGCCATGGCCTAATGCGCACCCTTCCCTTCTAGTCACAATGGTCATTTAATTCATTGTTGGCCAGACTCACTGAAACTGAGAAGAACTTGACATTTTTAACAATGGAATAGCAGCTTTGAGATATGTATATCTGCAGTTGTATAGTTAAAAATAATGTTCATTTTATATGGTAGATAATATGCAATGACAAAGAACTGTAAGTAGAAAAATTTACATGGCTGTATATAAGAAAGAACTGTTGTTATAAAATTGTTGTCCTTTTTTTAAAAGAAATAAGAAAAAGTAATGAGTGAAAGGAAAGCAGACTTTTGCTTAAAAAGCATGCAGACACAGAATCACAGGGTGGGCAAAAAGGGGCTGTGAATGTTGTTATCACAGTTAGCAAATAATGTGACCTGGGGCAGATTTGATTTGCATTAAACTTCAAGTACATTTTATGCTTTCTTTACTAAGTGATAAAACTTAAATTTTAGCAAAATGCAATGTTCCTCATTTATCATAAATATTTAAATATACAATGCAACAACAACCCCCTTTTATGTGTACTTGTTTAAATTTTGACTTATTGATGGTATCAGGAAATCATAATGAGGTTTATGTTCAACCCATGCTTCAGTTAGTATAAGTGTCTGATTATGGTTTTAAATTAGTTCCTTCTAAGGTAAAAAATTGTTATTTTTAGCTCATTATGATCCATGACTGACAATGTAAACATCATTTATGTTCTGCTGTACATTATATGGAAGATCTGAGCAGTTGCTGTTTACTTTTTGTGTTAACCATCATTGTTGTAACTAAAATCTTAAATGCAATAATAGCAGTGACTCTTGCAGTTTAGTCTAAAGATGTGATTACAATATGTCCTCCCAAATAGTGACAAGGTGATATGGAAGCTTCTGTACCTATCCAGGTCATGAAGGAAACATTTCAGTCTTTCATCTACTTAAGCATTGAGTGCATTGTTTTGTTGAAATGTGAAACTTTAGTGGCATTAGTAGTAAATACCAAACATCTTTCAGAATTAAATGAGCACATAAAAAGGCAAAGTTTAATGTTGATAACCAAATTAACAACATGGTTGTTAAGAGAATCATTCTTATTTGTTGTAATATCTGATCTGAAAGTTTCAAGAATTTAACCAATATAGCAAACGTCAGGATACTAACCTTAGGTAACATTTAAAAATATTTTGTCTCAATGAAAATAACTTTTTATTATCCCAAATATTTGAAAACTTTCTTTGCATTTCTTATTTGGAGTCACTATTCAAAATTTATTTGCGGACTGTTGTAGCATTTTTTAAGGGTGATCTTTTTTACTTTATAAAATAAAAATGAGTTACAGAGAGAGGTTAAATGAACATTTCAAGATGGGTGACCAAAAATGTGGACCCTATACCTACTCCTTTAGGAGATGAACAATATTCGCTAATGCTCTATTGAGTGTCATGGTAGCAGAAACACCAATTATTAGTCACCTGTTCTGTAAATTTTCAAAATCACAAATATATTAAAATGTATCACTTGGAAAACACTATTTCTTGGTCCTCTAAGATTATCATTTTGCATTCAGATTCATTTCAAACATCTGGGCTTTGGCTCAAAGACTTACTTCAAGAGAGAACTATAAAGCAACTTGGCATTTGGTTTTGAGGTCACAGTGATAAATCCAAAATTTCTCACATGGCACATGTCGATTGCTCAACACTTCCAGCTGTTGATGCATCATATGATGGGACCTCCTATTACTAAGGGTTTCAAACAATAAAAATTTTAAAGAGATGTTTATGAATCTATTCTTTAGAACTCTGTGGATTTGTGTATAAAGTGAAAGTTTATCCTTTATAACATCTGCTGCATTTAATATATGCTTTCTTCAGTCAACACTGTTATTCATATTCATTTCATATTACTGGTCAACTGTTCTAAGGAACCCTAGGCCTTTTGGGGGCTTTCCAAATCACCTCTAATCTGGAAGGTGAAAAGTCACTAATAGTATATTGTGATACTTGTTTATAATGTTATACTTTATTGCATGTGTAAATGTTTAAGAAATGAGTGAAATGATTTTCATGAATGCAGTAATTTTATAACATTATAATGAGTTTAAGATGCTATTTTTTTGTATGCCAGAAATTATTAAAATAAAAGTAATATTAATGTCAATTTTCTAATGAATACTCTGAAGACAGTGCCTTCTTTTATTATATTTATAACATCATTGTATCAATGGAGATTACTTAATTTGTTTGTCTATTAGCAAAGATGAATTTCTACAAGAAATTTTAGTCCAAGCTGAAAAGGCTGAATTGTCACTAATATTGGTAAAAATCTTATCAGAAGGAATATGGCAGATTCATTATTGGATTAATGGTAAAAATATTAAGGATATTTCAGAAATTTTAGTGTTGGCATATATTTCAGAAAAGGTTAATATTATCATATTCATTCGGTAGCTAATATTAACTCATTTATTTACTTAGGTACTTAATTGTATCGTATTGTAAGACTGAGGAAATTGCAGAATTGTCAGGCCATAATGCAGTTGCAGATCTGTTGCAATCTCTTTGTCTGATATGTCAAATTGCACTTTCCACATTTATATTCATAAGTAGGTCTGTGAAAAAATTTATTATTAAGATGAATGGTTGATTCTGATTTCAGTAGTATATAATTACTTACTTTATAGTAATGTAAAATAATATTCAGTTGATGACAGCATTTTAGTAATGAAAGCAATGACAATTGTTACTTGGTAATTTTATGCAACTAGTATCATAATGTAGCATTTTATTAATGCTTTAGACCAATAATAAAGACTGTTTATAACTCTGGTATACAAAAAAATAAATTATTAAAATGCTTCAAAATTTAGCTCATGGGTAAACTAAAGTTATTAAAAGTTATTTAAATTTATTAAAAAAGTAACAAATGTTACCTAGATATAGTTATAACCAGAGCCTGAATGTTGATGACCTAAAATATTCCAAAAATGACTTATAAAATGACAGCATATATCCCACAAAATCATCTGAAAGCTTTAAAATAAATCAAAACATTTGAGCAAAAATACCAACTAACGTATTGAAATATATATTTATGTTGTTACATAGTTTATGACACACGATAAACTGCAAACAATTTGACAAATACCATCATTTTATACTAAAGGGAAAATATTTTATAATTTAATAACAATTAAGTGATGCTATTACACTGATTAATGCTTATTAATTAATATTTCAATATTTTCTGCTTTTTTTCCCATTCTTCTTACAGGCAAAATGACTTAATTAAATAATAGCACATATGTAAACTTTCATGATTAGGATATTTTGGGATCCCAAAGAGTAAAATATCTGGAAAGAAAAAAATATTATTTCTCTCTTAGGCAGTTGAGTACATTACCAGATGGGAATAGTGCTGAAAAAAGTGTACATCTCTCTATACGTATGGTGTACACGCTTCAATTTATACTTCATTCTGCATGCTATAGATGATGGTGACCATGAGTGTATTTTCAAAGAAAAAGGAACCATTAGCCAGTAGTTTTTCTTGTACATTGAACATTTCCTTTCAGCAAGTAAAGATATGATGGGAGCTTACAATAAGTGCACTAAATTACTGGGTATAGCTTATTTTTTATGCTAATAAATCTTCCCACATTAACACCCAAATGATGAAACACAAAACTTTATGGCAGAAATTCTTGTCAAGAACAAATTCATTTTTCCTGATACCTGTAAGCCAACATCACCAGGAATATTTTTAATGCATTTTCGGTTGTTCTAACCATATCAATAATCTTTTCCAGAGTTACTTTATCCCAGAGATTCACAGTGAGTTATGTTTCAGTAAGCATATTTATTTAAAGTTCCAATAATATTCAATCAGTGTAAATGCATGAAAACGACCGCATATGATAAAAAATATAAGAAACCAACCCAAAAATAATAAAAAAGTTATAAATTCCCCCAATATTACAAGATAGTTTCCCAAAATTGAATAAAATGATCTAAAGTAAAAAAGGTGTAAAAATTATCAAAAATTTACCCAATAATTTCAATAATCTGTACAATAAGTTTGAGATTTATGTACATATTACCTTCTATGATACACCATTTAAAATATGACTATCAGTAAATTCCAGGCCATGGTTATAATTAATCTCTCTGTTTTATTCCCTTAAATGGTGCAAATGGACTAAAGAAAAGATTATCCTACACTGCTAAACACCAAGTTCATTGCTAATCTGATTGCATTACAAAATTTCAAGAAATAGGCTTACAAACATAGTCATTATTGTCTGTATATATTTTATAGATTCCCAAAGCTTTGATAATTATCTTAATTAAGCTATTACCATGAGGTGGAATAGAACTAAAGGTTTTCAAATCTCTCAGATCTTCCCAATCCCGACAAAAAATACAGTTTAGATAATAGTGAGTGTAGACTAATAGCATATGCAAGTAAGATATTGTGGAGGGTTGAGTAGAACTAAAAAAGCTGAGCAGAGTAATTCAGTCGGTAGACATCTTGAGTCATATGCATGATGCATCATTCATAATTTTTAGATTAGAATTGCAAAAGATTCAAATAACATAACTGTGCAAAGTCTTGAGTTTTAGAATCTCAAATTTTTTTCAAGATTTATGGGATTCAAGGATTTGAGAATTCAAATGTCCAATCCCTAGCTTTTACATGATCTAGCTCTAAATGGATTGCATGCAAGTGTTTCATAGCCTTGAAGGAGGTTTGTGTAATATGTTGCAGTGATATTATGAACAATATCTGTCCATCTGTATCTTTCATGTTCACGTGCGTATCACAAAAATAGATTTTTTTAATTGTGTCCCAATTGAAAGTGTCAAATCAAAATTAAAATAAAATAGTTTTACCCATAATAGGTACATAAACAAAGATAGAGTGCTTGTTATAGTGCAATGTCCTGCGACTCTCCTCATCATGGAATCAAAAAGTTTCAGAAAAATATTTTATATACAGAGCAAATAACATCAGTAATGATAAAATAAAGATAATGGTTTCTGTTTGTTACTACAACCAGATAACATAATCAGTAGTTTAGTACATATAAAGTAACTGGGAAATTGTCATTTTGTATATAAAGTACATAAACAATAAAAAACAACAAACACTTGGGAGCTTTGAGTTTAAAGAAACCGTTAGAATGGTTCCTGAATATCAACAGAATTTATTTGCTGATTTAATGCTAACATTGCTGAAAAACTTGGAAGGTTAAATAACAATGGCATAACTATTGGAAGACAAATGCCTTTTTTTAATACAGTTTAATGCCCGTTTTTCTGCTGAAGCTTCACAAGCACTGGTGATATTTGAGATGAAGTGATAAATTGGGAAGTGATTTTTAAGGAAGGAAACATTCCAGGCCTAAGTTTAGGGTGCCTCCCTAAAACATGGGGAAAACCTCTCAGTGAGGACAGTTCTGGCAGAAATCGAACCCTAGACTTCCTGCTCATGAGTCTGTGCCTTAGCAACCTCAGCCACCTATGGTGATTGGGTAAACACCTTGTTTAGTCTTAATGGCATACTCGTGTTTTTAGTACCATTTTGTATATGAATATTTTTTATATACAGAGTGTGCCAAAAAAATGTATACACACTTCAAGCAAAGAAAGAACTTTGTTAACATAACAAAACTGAATTCACACAAACAGAAAATGGGGATCGCTAATCATCTTAGACTTTTACAGTTACAACAGTTGCTCAAAATGCCCACTATTGGCATCGATGCACTTCTTAGTACATTGAATACATGCCATTGCAGTACATGCCATTTCAATTTCTTCCCAAAGTGCTGCCAGGGTAGCTGGTTTTCTACAGTATACAACATCCTTAAGAGTTCCCCATAATAGAAGTCCAATGGCAGCTCTGTTCTGTACACATGTCTCCATTGCCTTTGAACTTCAACAACTTTCTGGGTTTTCCAGTACCACTTCATAATTGCTTTCTGCTGTTCAAACAATATCCTTCACTTCATTTTGTTATAACAATGCTAACATAATGTAATATGAGTCACATCTGTTTACAGAACATCATTAGATAATCTTGGCTTCATTTGTTCATTGTTTATTTACCTGTCACATAGAAAAGGTATCATAATGTATGTGAGTCACATCTGTTTACATAGCATCATATTACACATTACTGTTGTTTTTCGGTCAACTTTGAAATATATGAAATAAATATCTACTGTGAAAACATGTGTACATTTTTTGGCACCCTCAGTATATATTGATTTGACTTTCAAAAGCCTAAATCCTTTCAATACTAGTAATTATTAGTAAAACTCTTCACTAGTTCAAACCATCACCTAATCCAATAAATATACGTAGCAATGTTCACTCCAATACATATATTACTTCATATTTTTGTATGTGGACCTCATACTAGATGACTAGTCAGAATGATAATCATAACTCAAGGGCCCTCATCCCACATACAGGAGAGCATGCCAATTACTTTAGCTTATGCTTCAACATAGTTTGGCCTTCAAATGTCATAATATATATTAGGCAACTGGCACTGTGTATATTAACTGTTTTAGTGAACAGAATGCAAGGAAAGTTATTATATCATGTCTATGTGTCTTTTATTTGTCCTGGGTATATTCCTTAGTGATTTTGTTCATTTCTTGCACCTTGTGATATGGTATCTGTTAGTGTGACTCACAAAGTTTATACAGAGTTCCTTTTGGGATTGATTGGGATTATGATTATGATTATGATTATGTGATGATAGCAATGAATGGCATAGTTACTTATAAACAGGTCACTCAGAAATGCTAATTGGAACTTGTACAGTGAAGCCAATTGAAATCATAGTATGATTGAGTCAAACTAAACACTCTTATTGCTCCATTTCCTTGTCTATAAATGTAGAACCAGTTTCATAAACCTTTGTTTGCATTGTCAACCAGAACGTTGACTACTGGATACTTCGTTATGCTGTGGGAATGTGTATTCTGCTCTGATGGAGGTGTGATGAACTTAAAGTTGTTTTCATCCCCGGAAGTGTCGAAGTTCATTAAACTGTCTTTGTATTAGTATATGTAGATTTTTTCCCATGTTGCTAATTCTGTAGGTCCTTGTACTGATTTCAGTAATTTTTCTTTATTCAGCATGTCATGGCTTTCTGTCCAGAAATGAAATGCTACTGCTGATTTTTCCATTTGCTTATTTTTATGTTCTTGAAATGTTCTTTTAACCGTGTGTCTGTATTTCTCTTGGTTTTTCCAATGTAGATTTTCTCACATTCGGCACAACTTATTTTGTAAATACCTGGTTTTTTTCTCTTGTGGAACCACATTTTCAGCAAGAAAAGATAAGCTAATTTTTTAAAAAATTCACATATCATCCATGGGCTACAAATAAGTTTCAGAATATTCTTAAAATTTTTAATATCAGGTTAGCCCCTGTAAACAGATTTAATGTCAAAAATCTCCTGACAGACAATGTTAATTCCACAGGAGAAAAAAGCAGGTATTTACAAAATAAGTTGTGCAGAATGTAAGAAAATGTATATTGGAAAAACAAAGAGAAACATAGGCACACGGCTAAAAGAACATTTCAGGAACATAAAACACAAGCAAATGGAGAAATTAGCAGTAGCATTTCATTTCTGGACAGAAAACCATGACATGCTGAATAAAGCAAAATTACAGAAATCAGTACAAGGACTTACAGAATTAGCAACATGGGAAAATATCTACATATACAAATACAAAGACATTTTAATGAACTTCAACACTTCCGGGGATGGAAACATAAACTTTAAGTTCCACTCAGTCATATAATGATTTCAATTTTAGGTGTCTCGGGTCTTGATTTGAACATATCCAAGTTCATTCTGTCATGGCTTGTGTAGAATAGAATCCAGGCCATATATGTTCTCTTTATTTCCACCTCTCTTCAAGGAGTTTCATTGAGTTCTTAGTAGATGGCAGGAGCAGCTTCAACTTCAAATTGTTTATAAGGAAGGATTCTTTTGCAAGTTAAGATGGGGAGTGTGTATATATGCCTAAAGTGACCTTTGAAAAGTATACTTTGACTTTCTTAAGCTGTTCATATTTTTTTGAATCATTTTATTCCAAATTAACTTTAGTCCATATATAAGTTTTAGTGGTATTATCTTGGTGTTAAACAAGATCATCCTTTTGTGAAGTGAAGTTTAATGTAAATAGCTTCTGTATTAGCTATTGCTGTTTCTAGCATGTAAATCTGACATTGTTTGATAATTTTATGGGGTAGATCTTTATATGTGTTAATATAACAAACATATCCACTTCAGAAGAAAGCACTCCAAATAATGAAAAATTCTATTCTACTTTTAATGTTGACATTGAGTCATTTCCAATAAGTTAGCACTGACCAGAAATCAACTGAAAGGCAAAAGATAAGTTGCAGGGACAAAGTAAGAGTTTTTCTTTACTCTAAAAAAATTCCAAATAATTTTAGGCATGACTGACTACCGGCTCATTTGCACCATTGTTAATTCATCCACTCCATTTGTCTAGAACTTGTTCATAGTTTGCAACAATTTTTTAAACAAGTTGATATCAGATGGCAAACAAAAATAAAGGCCGTCAATCCATAATATTTAGATATTTAATATTAAATATATTGGCTGTGCACATTTTCTGTAGCTATTGTTAGCATAACAGACACATATACATCAAAAGATAACAGTTGCAAATCTTGAAAATCTCTACTTGATTCTTAATGCATATAGAATGCCAAACAAAAAGAAAAACTAAGGAAGAACCACAATTAAATGTTGAGTATCAAAGCATATGTACAAGTTTTTTATAGTTTTTGCCATTGTAATGCAAAAAAATCTGTCTACAGGTCAAATGAAATGTTGTTTGATGCACAATGTATCCTAATGAATTGAGTATGTGTATAACTTTGATTGCCAGAAGATATCTATATAATGTTTATATATAAATGTATAATAAAAAGCATCACTGAATTGTTGTAAAATATTTGGGAAGGACATGCATGCATATAGCCATTATTTTAACAGGCTAAAAGTAATTTTGCTTCCATTTCAAAAAGTAAACGTGAGACTTTAAGGTTATAAAATGTTAAAAGACAAACAACAAGGGAAACTATTGACCCTATCGTTTAGCTTCATTAAATGTGTTTTCATAAAATATTTGCTGAAATATGTATTGTTTAAAATTCAGCTTGGTGCTGAGAACTATTTACGGAGCTCATGTATTTTATCTTAGGCTATGATCAGCACTTCTTTCCTCTCTCCTACATCCCCATAACATTTCCTTCTCCAAAAAAACCAAAAACAATGTTGATGAATGCCAATATAAAATATTTTTTTAAAAATTGTGTTTGTCAACCTCAACAGGAAAGAAAAATAATCTTAAATGTACTTTGCTACACTTGAAAGAAATTAGAGAAAAATGCTAAGGTCATGTATACCATATTTAGTGATTGCAGGATATCAGCATATTTGCCAGTTAATTCCGAAGACCAATGTTGCTTAATTTACATTAGACATTCATTAAGAAGTATTATAATTTAAATTTGCATTAATAAGAAAACCTCACAGTTTAGTTACAAAGAATTGCAATGAGTCTGCAATTTGACTGGATTATTACGTTTGGTCAATAATGGGGAAACAATAAATTTTTTGTCTCTAGGATTCCATTTGAATTAATATACCGCTCATGAAACCATTTGTACAACTGAAAAGTTTATGAAAATTATCATTTTGAATTTTAATCCCTTCTTTAAGCATATGGAAGAAATTCTGGAATACTTTGATTACTTCAGCTGTTGTAAAATATATATATATATATATGGTAATAATATATTTTTTAAGGTATTAAAATTGCTGAACATGCATAGTAGCAAGGGTGTTCGGTGTTTTACAAAAGAGTAATAGCAAACAAAACATTCCATAGAAGAGATGGAAGAGGTACTCCTACTCATTTGCTTTACAGAAATAAAAAATAATGTAGAGCCATAAAAAATATGAGATTAGAGCATTAACACCTAAACTATAACAGGTTGTCTTTCATATAATTCATAATACATGAGAAATACTGCTAAATTTAAAGCTTCATAATTTTCCCTTTGGCAAGAAAGCATTTGGATTCAATCCTATATGCACAATGCTGATATATCAGCAGAAACCTTAATAACCAATGTGCAAGATTTTTTTGTAAGTTTTATCAGCATTGTGAAAAACAAAAGAACTAATGCATCTCCAGATGCATTTTGAAGAACTGTAAAAATTGTCAATAAAACTTTTCAAGGAAACGTTTGAACTGATCTGCCTAGAAATTAAAATGTTTGTACTGTTACAGCTAAGATGGTACCTTAAATCATTTAAAGTTGACCTGGATCAAAATACTTTCAACTATTGTTTCTTATCTCACCCTCTAGTTACTGGGAAGTAAGCAGATACTCTTCTATTCACTGTATTAATGATAGACATGACCATATTTCAGTTTTTTAAATGAGATACAAAAGAATAAAACTGAAAGTCCTTAAGCATAATAGTTCTGTATGTAAACAAACTAAAAAGCATCATCACCATCTTCATCCTTTTCTTATTCTCTTTTCTCTTACTCTCCTTCTTCCTCTGTTGCTTAATCTTTCAGAGAATTATTTTTCCAAATTTATTTTCTCTGTAGGTCTTTGTCTTCCTTTACATTTGCCAAGCTCTTGGAAGCAACACCATTGTTAACCCATATGATTTAAACCCTTTACAGCACTGAGTTCCTGTTGTAAGATTTTTTATGATAAAAAATGTAAATGAATGACTCTTTGCTGATGAAAAATAAGGCAAGCAGATGTATGTTTTAATTTAAGGGGCATTAAAACATAAAAAAGTGCTACATTTGGGAATATAATATAGATCATTACATAAAAGATGTGTTAAAAATTAAAAACTACATAAATGAAAGCTTTAATTTTTAATGTGGTGATGGTAGTAACTACCTAAGCACAAATGCATTTTTTCTGACATGGTCATCCCTATATTGTTATGATTTACTTTAACTCATCCCTTTATATCCTAGAGGGTATTACAGTGCAAAGATATGATAGGTATACATCAATAGATCAGTAGTAAGCACACAACTAGTCCAGATTTCTTAAAAACAAAAATAACTATTTAAATTCACTGTAATAAAAAGAAGCATTAGTCATAAAATGAGTAATAAATACACAATTAATAGCAAAGCTGTTATGCAAAATGTAATACACAATTTATGTTTATTGCCTACCTCTATTTGAAACAACATATCTCTTTGGGTATGCATGTTGTTTCAAAATGCTCTGAAGTACAAGTAAAGTCATCAATCTGTTGGTGGATAAATAAATGTCAAATGAAAAAAGCTCATCAAATCATCTTCATGAAGTCAAGGCTGTTCATACAGAACTGACTGTGCACATTTTATTTCTTAGAATACTGTAGCAGAATAGAAGTCTTGGTAAATAATATTTACATATTTATTGTATAAGTGTTATGCCAGCCTCTATTCTAAGCTCTACTCTAAGTTGTATGCAGTTACAAAATACATCTATTAACAAACCAAAAAACATAAAGCAGAAAGGAAATATACACAATATGATTTCCTCGTTCTGCAAAGCCACACTTGCTATTCTTTTCATATTCATTTATCAAATTCATTTCTGTTCTTAATATATAGTTGAAAATGTGCTTAAAAACTGGTATTACCTACAAGATCTATTGCCATTCCTCTTTTGTCAATTCCTTCCTTCAGTCATTTACGCTTGACATTTGTTATATTTTCTGCATTCCCATAAACAGTGCAAATACTTCACTCACCATACTTTCATAAAATCTTTGTTTACAAATCTATTTTTTTCTTCTGCATATAGAAACACAAATTTTGTGTACATAATGACAGTATTACTTGCAAAGCACAAAGTCTGTAGGATTTATAACATACACAATAGCAAAAAATGTATTTGCTTTTAATATTTATTGCTAAAAACTGTATAAAAATGTTATCCTTTTTTACATGAGCATATATTTTAATATTTTGCATTTTTTATGGATTCATGCTGCTTTCAGTTGAACTTCAATATTAACTTTAACAAAAACCATGTCTTGTAAAAAATTCTTTTGCAATGAACTTATTAACAGGCTTAATACAATTTATATTTATGATTGTTACACAATTGTACTGAAAAATGCTTTGCCTTATTTTTCATTTATGCCCTTCATATGCACAAATGTGGCCTTGGTGTTCATGATTTTTTAACCTTAGTATCTCTTCCCATAGTGTAGAGACTATGTAAGGGAGAAGATAATTTGTAATACAGTAAATTTTTTTCCCTTCCATGTAATGCAATATTTTAATAATGTGATATATTTGTCTGGTAACCATAATTGTTGAAAATGTTCCTTCTGTATGACTGGTACATGGAATATAATGTTGTCTGTTAATATTTTGTTGAGTAATTGATAAATCATTCTAGCTCAGTTGGACCTTCAAATAAGATTATAATGAATACCATTATGAAAGACATATAAAATTAGAGATTCCTTATTTTATAGATATAGATGTGCTCTAGCCAAAAATTTGCAAATGCAGATATATGGTATTTTGAAATTGTCTACCAAGCAATAATTGCTATTAGAATCAAAAGTGTTTATCTTTGAAATACCGGAGATCACAACTGCTCTTTAGAGCTTTTGCACAGAATTAGCTATTTAAGTTTATTATTTACATTAATTAAACTAATAGAATAAGCTACATTTTAAATGCTTTTAAGCTTCTTTTTATCTATTCATTATTTCATTTACTTTCCCACTGCCACAGGTGGCCGAGGTAGTTAACGCATGGACTTGTGAGCGGGAGGTCTGGGTTTGAATACCACCAGGACCACCCTCCCTGACTGAGGTTTTTTTTCCAGGTTTTCCTCGGTCCTCATAAATGGCAAATGCTGGGGAGGTGCCCTACACTTAGGCCTGGAACAATTCCTTCCTTAAAAATAAATCCTTTCCCAATTTATCATTTCATCTCATGTATCATCACTGTCCATCACCTGTGGTGCCTCTGTAGCAAAAACTATTCATTCATTTACTTTCCTGAGATAAATAAAGTTGTTTTGTATTATATTATAATTTTAATCACTACCATCACTTCATTCAACTGATGCTATATCTTCAGGTTATACAGTATTAAGTATTTGTCATTGATAATAGTTTTAAATATGCTGGGACCTCTTTAGTGCTATAGATTTGTTTGATAATGTGAAAAACAAGTACTACAAAATATTCTAATTACCCAAAACAACAAATTTTTACTTGTTGAATGTTTCTCGAATGAAAATACTTGATTCTGTGCAGGGGTTTTTTTTTTTTCTTTTTTTTCCCCTTTTTCTTTTTTCCTCCGTGATTCTAAAACTCTGCTTTTAGTTTTCCATTATGTTGTTTCATTTTTTGATAAAAAAGCAGACATAATTCTAGAATGTTTACATATTGTAATTATACATGAAATAATGGAAGCTACCAGATTAGCTTGTCTTGGTTGACACCTTCCATTTCCATTTATAGAATATCCTATATTAGAACCCAACAATAATCTACAAGCAGAGGGATTCTATTTATCTTATATAAATCTTTAAGTTTGGTTATTTACTGGTGGAAACATTCTCAATATTTATCAATAACTGAACTGAAATTGTGAGGAAAGAAGTCTAGTTTGGGTTCATAAAGTGAAATTTAAATAATAATTGCATCCCAATCCATGAAAAGCTGTCAGCATTTGAATAACAATGTCTTTCCACTCTGGAGATTTTACTTTGCCTAGAAATTTGTTTGCTATAATTTTTTAAAAGAGTTCATGCAGTCAGTTCCTTTTGGCAAAAATTGTCACCAAATTTAGGTTCACATATCAATTATCTAATGTCAGAGCCAATGAAAATGCCTACTCTTAGTTTTACCTCACTTATTATTAGGAACACTTCATATAAATATTCAAATGCATGACCATCACATTGCAATGCTTTGACAAATGTTTTCATTAGGCCTAGTTTTTTTTAATAACCATTGGTGGCTGGGATCATTAAGGCATGAACTTGTGAATGGGAGGTCTGAGGTTTTTTCTAGGTTTTTATCAGTCCTCAGAAATAGCAAATGCTGTGGAGGTACCTTAAATTTAGGCCCAAAATGCCTCCTTCCTTAAAAAAAATAATTGTTTAGTTTATCAATTTGTCTCATGTATCATCAGTGTCCTGTGATGTCTAAGTAGTTAAAACAGGCATTAAACATTATTAAAGAAAATTAAGCCTAGTTTAATATGCAGTGGTAGCAACAAAATTTATTTGCATTTACTAATGAGGTAACTGTCACATTCATCTGTCCAGGTGTCAGACATTGTTGATGTGGCCATTCCTTAGCCACATTTTACTATTCCACTCGCACAAAAATCAGCAGCACTTCATTATCCACCCTGATTGCAATTACTTTTAACACTAGCAAGTACCCCCTTAAACACCTGTTAGTGGTCAATTGACCACTACTATTTCCTTATGCATTTTTAATCATTTTTGTCACCAAAAGCTTTGGAATTTTTTGCTTCTAAATAGCAAGCCGGGTTCGAATCCAGTTTGCATTAACATCTGGAGTGAGTTTGTATATACTACGTTTCTGCTCAGTATCGCTTATTAAGTGCAATTCCGACTCTGATCAATAACATTCTCCTTTTTTGTATTTAAAACAGATCCCTGCTTTTTCAAACTAACTGTTAATATTGTTATAGTAACACAGTTGATCGCTTTCAGTGTAGAACAATAAAAATTCTTTGTTATGGGTGATGTTTGTTCCCTCTGTAAGTAAATCCAAGCCCTGTAGTTATGATGCTAAGGGTTCAGCGTGAGCAAAATCAATTGGAGTGGCTCATACCTAACCCTTCATAATTACTCTAATAGCATAACCTTACTTATCACCACTATCATTAATTATTGTCATACAATCAACATCTACCTTTTTGGGAGTGTGTGTCACAGAAAGTTTTTCAGAATGCGGAACCAATATATGGGTCTGATGGCACATCAATCCTCATTACAACTAAAAGTTTACTTTTTTTCACAGTATGAACACTTTTTTCAAACAAAAATAGCAGTCTGTGGTGTGATCCTTTTGTTCCCCCCAAATAGCTTGAACAGTGAACAGCACGTGATAACCCTTTCTTCTTAACCATGCTCTAAGGTTTCACTATACAGTTTACACAGCATGAATGTGGTACAAAAGTTTTGCTCTGATCTCTGATTTTACTATCATTACTAACACTAAATGAAGTGTTATGTAAGTAAATGGAGTTAGTGTAAACAAACTGAATACATTAATGTAGGATATATTACCACTCCATTGTCTACAGCTTTGTAAGTACAATTTATCCAATTAAATTTAAGTGCTGTTTAATCATAAATCAAGGGATCTCCTTTTCCTTCAGATGTAAATTTTGCACCTAAATAACAGAAGTTGGGGGAGTTGATTCACTTTCTCAGTATGTTTCTTCCACCAATTATAACATTTTTTGAAGATTGTTAAAATGATTTGAAGCTCTATAATATGTATACATTGCCCTTCACTGTATACAACAGACTTAAATATCGCCAAATTCTTTGAGTTTCAAGACCTTAACTCCTTAATCAAAGTGATACTATTGCATGCCACAGCTAATGAATAATTGTATCATTTATGGCAAGAATGCTGCTTATCACAACACAAAGTGAATAGGTTCAATAATATTGGAGACAGATTACGCAATACCCTTCCAGCTTCTTTCTCAAAAGTAGTAAAATGAATTGCAGATTTGTATTCAGAGATAAAAAGCTATAAAAAAGAACTATTTTCCTTCAGGAAACAAAATATATGAAGAGCTGTGTTATCTCTGAAATTGCACTCTACTCCTCTATGGTGAAACAAGTCGATATCGGGCCTTGGTCTTCTATCTTACAATATCATTGATAGAAGGCAGAATTGCAGGGAGGCATATGATTAACATGCCTAGCACTTCACCTGCTGACTATCAAACTATCTCCATTGTCCTCGTGAGGCCTTGTGGACCCTATTTCAGACCTCCCAAGCTTAAAAAAATTCCTAAGCATGCACCAGGAATTTATCCTGGTTCCTCTCAGCTAACATTCAGTAATACTAACAATTGCGTTCATCTATGCATAGTTAACTTATTAATGCTAATTACGTGGAATTGACATGCATATAAAAGTTGAAAACGAAGAACATTTAAATGTCTGAGTGTCCTTTTCACAAAATATGACTAAATCCTAACATTCATATAACTTTCTTGAAATTCATATCAACATTAGTCTGATTTATGACTAAGATTCTATGGCTGTCAATGATGTAGAAGTGCAGGGCTACAATCTAGATTCAATAATGCCACATAGCATATCATTAACACTGTCACCTAAATTAAGTTATCTCATAAGAATGTGTGTGTATGCAAAAATATATATAGGAAGGGAACTTTAAATTAAAATTAAGATTAATTGATTTAATAGCGTTCTTGTACATAGGTGTACTGCAAAACATGGAACAAGTTCAAATGTATAAAGTTACATTAATGATATCTATATGAGGATGAAAGATGTTGTTAAGTATATAAATACACATGCGTAATCTCATACATATAACACAAAATATTTCAGCTACAAAACAGAAAAAAAGAGCACTACTGAAATTTTGCCATATTTTATGTTGTCTTATGACTATTTGAATATCATACATTACTTATCTGTAAATTCTTCAACAGAATAATAGGTATTATAAAATAGATATTCTGTAAGAGCAGAATTAATCTTTCCCTGTTATCAGCTGATAATACTTTCATAGTAATTTGGAGAACTTTATATGAACATTATATATTCTGATACATTCACATAAAGTCCTTTTTGATAAAAAAAAAAAAGTCTATGCAGATTATGCTTTTGTCTAATGTTTATGCTAGTATTTCCATATTTTTAATGAAATGGCCTTGATTTTTAATGTAAAAATTCATAAGAGAGATAATATACTTGCAAAGAAGTATTCAAATTTTTAGTTTTCAAAATCTTTAGATAATTTTCTATTATTTGTGCCACATATTATTTGAATTGCCTTCTTTTGTAGTAATAAAATATATATATTTTCAACTGAGTTTAATATTTCAGAATATTAAATTATTTCATATTCAGCAAGAAATATGCTATTTTCAGAACAACTTCTGAACTAATATGATACAACAAGCAAAGTGCATAGGCTGCTGATTAAAATTTCTCTCTCTCTGATTGATTTATTTATGGACGCTCTTTAACAGCTCAGGTCATCAGCATCCCATTCAATTCAGGGCGTGAAATGGCCGACAAATTTTGCTCAGAGGCCTCTCTTTCAGGCTTGAGGTTCTTTTTCGTGCCGTAAATGTACGACACGGGACCCACAGCTTTACTTCCCTTCCGAAGGAAGCCATACTTAGGATTTTTACGCCCAAAAAAATCCATCAGTCCTGGTCGGGTTTGAACCCGCGATCTTGGGTTTAGGAGGCAAGTATGGTAACCACTACACCACCAGGACCGACATTAAAATTTCAGCATTATATTCTCTATATGTGCTTTCCACAACTTGAAGACCTAGGAATTTGGTATCATCATGTTTGCCTAGTATGTGATTATTAGCACTTACATTTAATGTGTAATCCGGTGAGTTGTATGCTATGAATTTCTTTATACTTGCTTTATGTACATTTAATTATAATTTGTTAGCTTTGAACCAGTTATGAATTGTATTAATTACATAATTCATTTTTCCACCAGATTATTACAGTTTTTGCTAGAAACTATTATACTGGATCATCAGAAAACAAAACAGTAGTGCTAAAGTTATTTAATGACAATGAGAGATCATTTGTATAAACTAAAAAAAGCAGTGGGCCAAGAGTTGTTCTCCATATTCAATAATTCCCCAATTTGTAACACTACACTAATAGTTTTCTGGACTAATAATACTCTTATTTTTCTGTTGTCAAGATACGAGATGAACCTGTTTAGACCATTTTTTATTCCATAGAAGCTTATTTTTCCTATTAGAATTTCATCGTTAACACAATCAAATGCTTTAGCAAGGTTACAGAAAACGCTGCCAATATGCACTTTATTATTTAATCCTAGCAGTTTTCACTTATAAATTTTTAAGCTGCATTTTCTGTGCATATGTCTTTCCTGAGGCATATGCCAGAATATTGTTGCTTTCAAGATAATTATACAATCTCTTATATATTATTTTTTCACATATGTTGGAGAAAGTTGTTAAAAGTGATATGGATCTGTATTGCACACCTTGTGCTTGCCTCCTTTTTTAAATAATTGCTTAACATATATTAATAATTATTATCTTTATACTTCTCTGGCTGGAAAAATGCAAATTGACAGCGATTCATTAGATACATAATTGAAGAGCATACTTTTAAAATTTTACTGGTAATTTTATCATTCATTCATAAATGATGAACATCATTTTCATCAATAGCAGTACTTTTTAGTAGATGCTGAAGATGGTGCTTTTAAGTGCCTCACCCTTAACTTATATATTCTGTCCCTTATTTGAAATTGCTGTAATTGAAATTACTTGTAATAATTTTACCACATAATATATACATTTACATTTCTTTACTTTTAATATTTTGTTTAATTCAAATACATGGCTCTCTCTTCTTTCTGCATTGTCAAACATGGATGATAAAACTTAATGATAGTTTTATGTGTGATTGGAAGCTTCAATGAAAAGCAGCACCCTTGTCATTAAATTATTACAGTAAAACTTGTGCTTCAGTTCAAAGTTGGTTTCAGATCCATTTTTTGTCTTGACATGTGCAAAATTACCAAGTGGAGTGGCTCATGCAGTAAGGTTTGAGACTCACATTCAGGAATACTGGGTTCAATTTCCTTTGGACTGGTAATCCTGTCTTGGGATTTTAGTGGTTTCCCCATGTCTCTTAGGTGGATGCTGGGATGGATATTTATATTCTATAAATTTTCTGCTCTCTCATTTCATATCATTTCATTCCATTGATTCTGTTACAGAATGGAAAGTGCTAGGGCAAGGTGGGCTAGTGTGGTGTGTACTTTGGAAAGGTTGCTGTCTTAGCATATAGAAGCAAATCTGAAGGGCTGAAACCACTCAGGCGTGGGAGGCTCAAACAACATTCACTGTTCTATCTGAAAACATGTTAGGGATGCCATCTGCATCCACACAGTCACTACAGGTAGATACTTGTATTATGGCTATTATAATGGCTATCTGGTATTACGCTCACTTCATCCCTTCCTCCCAAAAATGCACAATGGCCAGCCATGAGCAGGGCTTAAGTACCAAAGTATCCTCCTCTGCCCCAGAACATCCATACATTCCTTAATTGGCTCTGGTCATATAGAAGATTCCTAAACATTGTTATAACATCACTTATAAAATAATTAGGGTATATGCATTTTTAAACATTTTGTGGCAAGTTATACCTTATGGTGATGAAATATTGAAACAGAAATGTTTGTTAATCTTTATTTGCAATACAGCATTATTTAATATGATTAATTGTATCTAAATTATTTGAATTCCAGTATTTCAGAGCAGATGTTTAGTTTAGTTTATTTTCATCCATGTAATTACAGGTTTCAAGCTGTCATGTCAAGAATAATAAAATATACAGTTTTATTTTACATTGTTCCTTTGCCATTATGTAAAGAATGAACGTAAACTGAAAACAGTTACATTTGAGGTCCAACTGAAAGTATATATGTAAAGTGTAAATGCAAAATAGACATTCCCCTTTGCATTAATGATTTTTTTTGTGTGTGTGTAAGTTCTTTAATTTATATCCTCATGTTGCACACACTTAAATTAAATGCTAAATATCAAAAGATCAGAAATCAAGAAATGAAATAAAATTAGCTGTGCAGTCCTGTTTTCATATATATATGTATGTGTTTAAAAATATGTGAGTTCAGTTAATAAGTTTATTTATCATTATTTTTATTTTTTATTTTAACTGCACAAAATCTGCTCTATAAGAAGTGTATTGAGCTGTGTTAGGTACAGAAAATTGACTTGAGACACACAAAAGTATTTATCATTATGTACCTTGTCATATCTTGAATTATCCAATATTGTCATGGATTTTTCCAGATTAACATATAAAAAGTGAGGTTATTTAAAATGAGATAATATAGTTTAGCAAAACTGACCAATAAAAAGAAATGTATAAATATTTTTTTTAGTGTAACATGTAAGATCAATTTTGTTTTAGAGATTTTCTACCATGGAACTTTAGTAAAACAGATGACAATTTTGTGTAAGACAATACCTGCTTTAAATACCAATAGTGCAATTTTTGTGTATTAGAAGATTATCAAATGTTTTATTATGATGTGTTCTTAGCACCAAATAGTCTTTGATATTCATTCTGTGGATAGTTGCAAAAAGAAAAAAATTATAGCCTGAGCCACTTTAATGTCATTTTACATTAGGGCTTTTAACAAATGCTATCCAATCACTTTTATCTTCTCTGAACTTAGAAATAACTTGTAGTTCCATTCTCTTGCTGTTGTACTCCAGTGAAGATAAAGATGTTTGAGGAAAAAATTTGTTAAATTGTTCTTTACACCTTTTCACACTCAAGCAGTTCTTATGTGATTTTGAAACTAAAGAATTCAGAATACTGTCTGTGAACTACTTCTGTTACTTTTTTACGTTATATGTACAGTTTTGAATAAAACATGTTAAGTATTATAATGAACTATTTAATAATTGCTGTTAAATTTTATGCAATATATTTAAATAATGTACTGCTTCCTTTGAATTCCAAATCCAAATATTATTCATTAGTAATATATAAAATATTAATAATTGTCCCTTATATTTCTTATGTTTTACTATGTTGAAAACAGTCCATAAAATAGTATCATGATGTATTTAAGTTCCATTCCATTGAGAATATTAGGATATAGCTAGTTGATCCTGTATCATTGTATGAAGGGACACAAATGAGTATACAGCTTTGTAAAGCAAATAATGACCTAAGATTCTAAAATGATAATTTTATTCATTACATTTCATATTGCAGTGCCTGCCTCCTGGATGTTGCATTCCATATTGAGTGCAATTTAATTCTTAATTTCCTGTTTCAGCTGTCTGTAGTGAAAATGGCACCTTCAGTCAGATAAATTTTGCTGCACCTGTTTACATCTTTTCATGAGATTAGCACATATATCCTCTTTTTACCCCCCTCTTTGGTGTTTCAGCACCTTTTTTTATAACCTTTTTCATGTTTTGTTAAAAAAATTGGGTGGGAAAAAAATTATTTTCACTTGAGAAAAAAAATAAAAAATTTCATTTTCTTGAGCAGCTACATTAAATCCAATAATCTGATTTTGAAGAGCAGAATGAGAAGTATAAAATTGTATATTTATAAATTTGCAATCTTAGTAGTTTTCAAGTTACTTTAGCAAAACCTGCAAGAGAAAACAATTCACTGAACCATAGTTCTCTGTACAACCCATGCACATTTTATATAAAGAAGGCTCAAATCTCTAGTTACTCTTCTTAATTGTGTCTGCATTGTTGCAGTCTGAGTACTACCATACCAAAAGTTCTGAGGGGAAAGTTATTTGTACTTTTAAAAGAATTCAAACAACAATTCATCAAAATAATGATCAAATTCTTTGATGTAAATATTGTGATTGATGAGAAGCATCAAATAGCCACAATAAACCATCACATTCAGTACAAGAAGCATGTGAAAAATGTTGAACTCCACAAGTCACAACCTAACAAATTACCTTGATACTAACCTTCACTTCAGGATCTGAAAGTCATCGAATCAGTTCTTTGCAAATCTTATCATGGCATTTGTTCAGTGAGGAATTATAATGCATCAAAATCGTTTCTCAAGAAGTACACAAAAAGTCAATACCAGATGAGAGCATCCTGAGAAAAAATTATAAAAAGCCAATATATAAGGATGTTTTTGAGAAAATAAAAGTGATAGTCTGCAAACATCAAGTGGGATTCATGTTAGATATAACTACTGATGCACTGCAAAGTTAAGTATTGAATGTGCTGGTATTTCATTATTTGGTTTAAGGGTGAAACCCCATGCTCTTTGAGATGTACCAACTTGAGAAGACAAATGTTTTCACATCAATGCGGTCATTCAATGGTTCATGCATGAAGCTGTGTTCAGAGGACATATACAAAAAGTCAGGCTTAGGTGACCAATCAAGCATGGTGCATGCTTTCCACTTTCCGCTTTCCAATCACTGAAGATCATGTACCCCAACCTCAATTGTGCAAGAGTCAGGTTGGAATACAATAAGGTAAATGACTTCATTGCTGCTGTGAAGAAGATTCTTGTAAAAGCCCCAAATCGTAACTTTTCCTCTGAGAAGTTACTGGACTCTATCTACCACAATTCTCTATCATAACCAGGTGGGTACTTGAATAAAAGTGTAGTTTTCTTGTGCAAAAACTTAAAAAATATCAAAAGCTTCATATGTACTCTAGATTCAATGGATGCAACAGTTATCAAACATGCCCAACAATTATTATTGAATGACAAAGACCTAGAGTGGGAACTTTTCGCAGTGCATGGGTACAGGTATTTATCTGATGTGATCCAGAATTTAGAAGAAAAAGAAGAAGATATGGAAAAGGAGGAACAGTGGAAGAAGTTGGCAAATGTTAGAGACAACCTTGATGGATTTGCCAAAGCCAATCAGGAACATTTCAGATTATAAAAGGCTTTGCATCTTCCATTTAACTCCCTTCCATGTGCTTATAAAATATGCTCCATTTGTTTCAGTAGATGTTGAGCAGAGAGTCTGCATATTAAAGGATCTCCTGAGCTCAAAGTGCCAGTAACTTACATTTGAAACCCAGTAAATGCCTGTTTACTTTGGGTTTTATATATATATATAAATTAACAGTAATTATGATAGAAGAAAAGGATAAAACACTAAGAAAAAGTCTCACTTGAGATGTCAAGTGTACTTTTTCTTAGTGTTTTATCCTTTTCTTCTATCATAATTACTGTTAATTTATTACATTGTTAATAGTCTTACTTTATTTTTATTTTTCGTATATATTATATATATAAAACTGTTACAGTGTTGCATAATGAATGTAATGTAACTGGTTTAGACGTGAATAAAGACATTTTATCAGCATTTTTTTTTAATTTTTTTGTATAAATTTACAGAACCTTTCTTTCCTCTTTCCAACCATAATTTTGAACCTTAAAATTCATTCTCTGATGATGACAATTAGAGGGTAGGAAATATGTAAGATTATGGATTACTATTTGGTAAGAATAGGGGATAAATGGATAAGAAAGTGAGGAAAGAAAGGGGAGAAGATCTGAGGAGTCAAAATACAAAATAAGTTATTTGTAAATTTTAGGGCTCTAAGTCATGACAGGATGGGGCCTGAAAAAAAAAATTAATTGTGTTAGACTTAATTGTTTAATACAGTGTAGCGAAGCAAGCAATGACAATTTGAGTTCATATCTTGGGAAATTCCAGTAGGTAACTACTGATAGGCACTCCCCCCCAGACATTCTTTAACATCTCAGGTCATCAGTGTCCCATTCAAATGAGGGTGTGAAACAACCGACAAATTTTGCTCAGAGGCCTCTTTTTTCAGGCTTGAGGTTCTTCATTGTGCTGTAAAATTACGACATGGGACCCACTGCTTTACTTTCCTTCCAAAGGATATAGAATTTTTACAAAAAGTCCATTGGTACTGGCTGGTATCAAACCCACAATCTTGGGTTCAGGAGGCAAGTATGGTTACCACTACACCATCAGGATTGACAGTAGGCTATAGGTAAGGATTCAGCAGTAAGATAAGTAATATATATTGTAAAAATGTGATTATGTAAAGAAATTAATGATTAATAAATTTCAAATTATAACCACAGATCAAATGTCATCTATGGCACTATAATGGCTGGACATGAAACTGATCCTTGCCTACAGCATCAAGGTCTCTTCTATGGATGTACAATAACATATTTCAGCACTCATTTGGTAGTAACATGCATTTTCTCTTGATACTGCATTACCTTTGTGTTATATACACTGTATTATAATTTGGTATAACATTCACATATTCAGACTTTATCATAACATACTTTGTTTCATCTTTACTGCACTGTTGATCAATGCAATGCAGTTTTTTTTATTGTATAGAGAGGGTTGTGTCCTGCCCAGGATCTCAGAAATGTAATAAACAATTTCTTTGCATATGATTTTATGTGTAAAAATGCACATGAATCTTTGTATAAAAAACTGCATAACAATTCTCTACTTTTATTGTGTAAGCTCTGCAATAAAATCTATTGCCTTTTATTTTTACCTACAAAAAAACTGTATGAAAACAAATTAAAAATGAAACTATAACATTTGAATGCATATGTCTTACATAATATTTTCATGGCAGTATTAAGAACGTAAAGTCATAGCTCTGACTTATATGTTCTTAATACTCCTAATAAACCATTACTTTGAATTTTATATGTAGGTCACATTGAAGTTTCTGCATAGCAATAAAGATTCTCTTTTTAGATTGTCCTTTTTTTCCCACCAATAATAAATGCAATTTAGTTTCCAAAATAGCTGCTGTGTACAAATCCAAATTTAATTTCCAGTTTAGTGTCTAGATATTTTGCAAGTTAACAGTCTTATTAAATTAATGTTTAAGTGAAAATACTTTTGAGCTATGGTTTTTTTATGATTTGAAAGAGTCAATAATGTCAAATAATGTATTCAACAATTTCAAAGTGATTTTGGAGACAATGATTTTTGAAACAATGGTTGCATATGTTTGATTGTTTGAGGATCAAATGTAACAATACATTTATTTCAGCATTTGTATATGGTACAAACAATATTATGTTAGTTTTAAATAATAATATGTTATATAATAGTGCATACTTCTAAAACAATAGCTCATATATTCAATGACTATCTATGCAAGTACAACCTGATCTTACATTAAAACACTGCATGAAGGTCCCATCAAGCCTATGCATAATATATTAAGGAACAAACTTATCCTATTATAATTTAACAAATGTGGAATCTAACACAGTGAAAAAAATATAGTTCAATAAAGTTGTTCAACACAGTGAGCTGAGGGTGAGTGGAAGTTCACTAAATATGTACCAGTGTAAAAACTGGTAAGTGAAGTAAGCTAGAATGTTGAATTTAACTCATTAGTAGCTTTATTGTATTATCCTATTATGTTTATACTATTGTATACCTTTTTATTTTATATTTAAATTTCTGCACATCATAAATTGTAAAAATAACTTTTCTCGAGTGACGTTAGCTCTTTTGAAAGCTTGGAACTCCTTCCAGAATTCACCTGGCTGATAGCCCAAGAAAAGCTATTTTCTAATTGCTGCCAGGAAAGCTTTAAGTCATGGTTCATTATAAATTGTATTTTCTATTAGATATGTATATTGTCCCTTTTTTGTTTGTTTTTATTTAATTTTCAACTTGATTTCTACAATTAGTTCATTGTACAATTGTTTTCTCATACTATCTACTGAAGAATTATTCACTGTTCCCTGAATGTTGTTCTTAAATAACTCTGTTTCTTAAATTGTTGAATTTATGTTATATTTTTTAGCAATTCTTTATTCATGCAAATAAATAGTTTATGATTTGTATGTACAGAGTGTCAATGAACAATACCATTTTCACAGTATATAAAGGAATCTTAGGTAATTTTAGTTATAAGACAGACATAAAATGTCAAAGTTATGGACTATTGAAAAAAATGTCAATTTGATGCTCAGAAATTTATTCTAAAGCTAAATAGTATTAAAATTTTGTTGAATGGTTTCATACCTTCTTAATAAGTGAAATAAACCTGGTTGCTAATAACCAATGAACAGCATTTTCACAATTCATTATTAAATTAATCTGCAAAATTTCAGTCTAAACACATTGTATGCCACTGCATTGGTGATGATGGATGCATATGAATCTCTTTGCACAACAGAAGAAGAAGCAAGTGCACATTTTGCAAATAGGATGGCTTATAAGACTATTAGCTATTAATATTGCATCTACTTTGGAGATGAGGAGTCTATAGAAAAGTTTGTCCTTTTCAGTTGCATTAGTAGTTGATCGGTTGGTTGGTTGCTTGCTTGCTAGTGGCTATTAGTGATGCTAATATTTATAATTTTTTCCCTAGCTTCCAATTTTTCATTTGTTTGTTGCTATCTAGTTGGCTGCATTTCAGTAGATGTTCTTTGTTTATGATAGTAATCATGTCCTCACACAGTAGGCAGTGATAGTCCTTGATTAATTTCATCCTGAAGAGATGTTCTGACATGCAATCATGCCCAACAACTAAGTAGAAGTGGCAACTCCAATTTTTCTGGGCTTCAACAAAAAATATTTGGAAGTACTTAGTTTTTGTTTGATATTTTGTTGTTCTTCAAATATAAATTTTTTATTAGTTTCAATTTAGGGGGAAGTTCTAGTTCAAAAGGTGGTTTTAATTTTATGGGCTCCTTTTTTTGCTAAAATATCAGCACTCTCATCCTCCTTCAATCCCACATGGGTTGGTATCCATTGTAAAACTATTTCTGTATTTCTGATTGGATTGTATGATATAGTTTTCTTATTTCATTTGTAGTGTATGTTGGTGAGTAACTGTAGTTCATTAAACTTGTAGTGCTGCTTTAGAGTCACTTAAGTCAACAGTTCTTTTATTTAAGTTAGGTCTATGCAGTAGATTTTGTAATGCTGCTCTAATTGCCATTATTTCACCATTAAAATGTCAGCATACTGTTCCAAAGGTGTATATTGAGAGAATTTTTCACAGTATATTCTGAAGCCTGCTTCTGCATTTTTAAGAGATCCATTTGTATATGCTCTACACCATGTATCAGTCAGATAATAGTTGTTTAGAGTATTAAGTGCTATCAATCTTAATACCTCAGGTGGGTCGTCCTTCTTGGAGACAATTGTATCCAGATTTAGTTTCATTGATATCTATATATTGTAAAGGATCAATTGGTGTAATGATAGGTTTAGTGCTTATTTTTAAAATTTTTCTAAATCTTCTTTCTGTGGGTAATTTTTGAAAGTCTGTTGTGTTTTTAATCGTTGTGTGCTTTTAGGAGTATGAAACCATTTATTCCTGTGTTGATTACTTTTTAATTTCTGTCCCAGTATAGCCATTTTAATATCTAGCTCTATTTTAACTGGCAGGTTGTAAGTTATCCTCTGCATTGTAGCAATTGGTGTTGTTTTGATGGCTGCTGTTATTCTTAAGGACCTAGATTGTATTGTATCCAATTTAGTTTTAATTTGATGGTTTATTGTAGACATTATCTCACTTCCATAGAGCAAATTGGGCTTGATTTATCTTTTGTACATGTCATTTACGAGATCTATGTATCCTCCCCATTTGGCTCCTACTAGTCTTCTTAATATGTTCTTCTTCTTATTCACTTTCTTAGTTACATTGCCGATCCATTCAAAGAAGGAAAGTTTTTTGTCAAGTGTTGTACTAAGGTATTTACTATTTCCTTTCACATATAGTAAGTAGTTCATTATTGGTTTTAAGTTCTAAGTCATCTGTGGTGTGTTCAAGACTGAAAAATTGGAAAACTGTATTTTTAGTGTTTATTTTCATATTGTTAGTGGATGCCCATGTTTCTATGCTATTGATAATTTTCTGCATTTTATTTTCTAGTTTTTTGTAGTGTTGTCTATTCTGATTATTTTTTTGGCTGATCCATATCTGCAAACATCCGATATTTGCCTTTGGGAAGTCAGCTATTTTGTTGATGTCTCTATGAAAATATTAAAAAGAATTGGACTGGAGACACCACCTTCAGGAAAGCCTACTTTAGTTAGTTGTATGCCATTTAAAGAGGACATTATTCCATTTTACAGCTATGTACCTTTTATCATAATAGATCCATGAACCATCTCAACATGTTTCCTCTTATCCCAATATTAGTCATCTTATAAATAAGCTTCTCTCTCCATACTTTGTCAAAGGCATTGTTTCCTTTTTGTTGAAGGCATTTTGAATATCTTGTGTTAAATGTAAAACCTGATTGTTGAATAGTGCTTTCTGAAACCTGCTTGATGGTCTGAAAGGAGATTTTGAAATTTCAGATAGTGTGTTAATCTTGTAGTGACCATTTTCTCCATTGTTTTAGCAAGTATTGAGGTTAAGGATGTAGGCCTGTAACTATCTAACTCACCTGTTGGTTTGTCTTTCTTCTTAATTGGTAGGATTATGGCTTTTTTTCCATATAGTAGGAATGCTATCTTTACTATTCCAGATCTTGTTGAATATGTTCGGTAGTACCATCTTGGCTCTGCACTCTAAATTCTTGGTATATTTACTATGAATTTTGTCTGGTCCTGTTCTTAAGAGATAGTATTGCTTGGTTGAGTTCTTGAAATGTAAAGTTGTCATAAAATAGATGTTAATAAATATTGTACTTATGAAGCTGTTGACAATGGAGTGGCAATATAACTTCAACTTATGTATTCACTTTTTTACACTTTACTCCATTCACTTACACAAAAGTAAGACGCGTTTCGGGAGAATCTCTCCCATCTTCAGTTGCTTACTGAACCGCCATTACTTGAAACTATGGCTGGACAAACGGATGTTCCTGTGGTGGCCTCTGTTGGTTGAAGTAGGAAGTTGCTGAGCTCGTCCATGGGAGGAAACTCGAAATTCATTAGGTTTTGTCTATTTTTTAATATGAAAATTTTTTCCCAAGTGGATAACTCCAATGGGCTGTGGAGATGTTTCAGCAGTTTTATTCCTGGTTTTATTTCATGGTTTTTGGTCCAAAAGTGAGCTGCTACAGCTGATTTATCCACCTGTTTAAACCGAATATTTCTAAAATGTTCTTTCCTCCGAATTTCCAAATTTCTTTTTGTTTTGCCTATGTAGCTCTGTTCACAATCTGCACATTTTATTTTGTAAATTCCTGATTTCTGTTCTGTTGGTATGGAGTCTTTTACTATGCAACCAAATAAATTCTTGATGTTGTATCTGTTCTTTGGGGCTAACATTATTCCATATTCTTTGAAGATTTTCTTGAACTTGTGGTAAATTGGATGGTAGGTGAAACTTTTGAATTTGTATTCTTCTTTTGTGTTTTTTAGTGTGGAAACTTCCCTTATCCCTTTTTGTCTTTTAGATTTATTGATAATTTTTATCACTGTATCTTTGTTGAAACCATTCATTATAGCTGTCTGTATTATTTGTTTGTATTCCAATTTGTACTCTGCTTCTGTGAGTGGAATATTCATCAATCTGTGTACCAAACTGTGAAAAATTGCATATTTATGTGGAATGGGGTAATAACTCTCATTTTTTATGTAGTTTTCTGTATATGTTTCTTTTCTGTAAATTCCAAAATTCAAACTATCTCCATTTCTTATAATTTTTAAATCTAGAAATGGTAGCCACCCATTTCTTTCTTCTTCTATAGTAAATTGTATGGATTCATGTTGCAAATTAAGAGTGTTTCTTTGGTATTATTGCAAAAATGTCATCCACATACCTATACCATGACTTGAAAATTAAAGGGAAAGCTTTTGTGATGTGTATTTCAAATGAACTCATGAATAATTCTGCTAGAAAAGGTGACAAAGGGTTTCCCATAGCTAGGCCTGAAACTTGTTGGTAATATTTTTTGTTGAATCTGAAGTAATTTTGTTGAATGCAAACACTAGTAAGCCTTAATAAGTCCTCCATTTCTTCTGTTTTTAAATTTATTGATGTTAACCATTTCTTTAGCATAAGCATGAGTTTCTCTGTAGGTATACTTGGGAATAAGGCTTTTACATCAAATGAAACCATTATATCTCCAACCATAATTCTGCTGTTTTCAAGTTTTTTTAACTAGGTCAACTGAATTTTTAATGCTCAAACTTTGGAATCTCTTAAAAGAATTGAAGACTTTGATCAATTTTTTTGCTACCTGGTATGTGGGTGAATTGATATTGTTTATTATTGATCTCATGCTATTATCATTTTTATGTAACTTAGGTGGTGCATAAAGCCTGGGTAGTAATGGATTACTCTGTGTGATATTCTGTTTTACAGTAGTGGATAGTGTTTTGACTTCATTTAATGTTTTGTTTAACATTTTATTGCATTTATTGACAGGATTCTTTTCAATTGGTTTGTAGTATTTTCCTTTTAACATAATTTCAACCCTATTTATGTATTCATTTTTGTCTAAAATGGCTATTTTATTACCTTTATCTGCTTTTATGTATATTACTGGTTTTTCTTTTAGTTGTTTTAATGTCATTCTGTAGTTTATTGATTTCTTTTGGTTTTTTATGTTCTCTAAAATTTTTTTGCATTTACTTTTGACGAACGATTTTTCCCTTTCGTTTAGTTGTTGGGTGGCTATGTCATGTATTCTTCTATATTATCTGAGAAATCTATACAAGTTTTTAGGCCTTTGTTTAGGAGATTTATTTCATTTTCGGAAACTGCGGCACTCGAAAGATTAACTACTTTATCTGTTGTGTCCGCGCATGAGGGTGGGGCCATTTTTATTTGGTGTTTCTGTAAGTTCTGGAGTTTCTTTCTCAACTTCTGGTTTTTGTATATTATTTTTATACTCAAATTTTGATGTAGGTGGTGTTGTAAATTTTCCCACACGTGAAATCCTAGTTTTTTCATTAGTTTTAAATACGATCGTAAATATCTATGTCTATTTCATGTAGTTTTTTATATTGCAAGTTCTTTTCAATTTCAATTACCTTTGTTTCTGCTGCCTTCTGGTGTATGCCATTGTTGGTTTTAACGGTTTTTCTCACAAATATAGGTGTGACTTTTCTTTTCAGGCATAATTTCAGGAAGTGAAACACGTCTTACTTTTGTGTAAGTGAATGGAGTAAATTGTAAAAAAGTGAATGCATAAGTTGAAGTTATAAAATAGATGTTGTTGGCCTGCAAGTACCTTGGGCTTATGCCTTTTTAATATTTTGTTTAATTTCCCATTGTCTCTATTGAATTTATGTGCAATTTTGTAGTGAGTGTTAAATTTGTTGGCTATGTCTTTATCTTGAGTGAGGACTTTGTTATTAATACTAAGAGGTTCTTGTTTTGTTTCTGGTACATTGTTTAATATATTTATGTACTTTAGTGCTATTACTTCTATAGTCAAGGGAACTAAGGAATTCATTAAATGACTCCTCCTTAGCATTTTTTATTTCCCTGTTTAGAAATTCAATTTTCTTTCTTCAATCTCTCAATAAGTTAGGCTATTACTTCTATAGTCGAGGGAACTACGGAATTTATTAAATGACTCCTCAGCATTTGTTATTTCCCTGTTTAGAAATGCAATTTTCTTACTCCAATTTCTCACTAAGTTAGAATCTTAGTTAAACTCCTCCTTAACATTTTTTATTTCCTTGTTTAGAAATTCAGTTTTCTTTCTCCAATCTCTCAGTAAGTTAGGCTATTACTTCTATAGTCCAGGGAACTAAGGACTTATGACTCCTTAGCATTTATTATTTCACTGTTTAGAAATGCAATTTTCTTTCTTCAATTTCTTACTAAGTTAGAATCTTTTGTTGCTCTGTTATATTTCTGGTATTATCTCAGTCTCTTTTTAATGCAGATAATCTCTGATTCCAAAAAGGTTTGTACCTAATATCCTGCCCTCTGGGTATTGTTATTTTTGCAGCATTAATCAGTTTTTTGTTAACTTCTTCAATTAGTTTCAGCAAACTTTTCCCCATGTCAGTATCTTGAAATTTTTTGTCAGTGAGTTTTCAAAAAGTTATTCAGTTTGCTTTTTGGAAGTTCCATCTCTTCAGTCGACTAGCTTTTAAATTACCCATTTGCAGCTGAATGGTTTCAGTTATGATGATGCTAAGGCCACTACTATGTCTTCCAATACTCTTCTAGTGGTGTGATTTGCAATATCTGAAGAGGAATCACCATATCAAGATTTGTTCAATCCTCAGTATAGTGAATCAAAGTTTTGGAATCATTGTTTTTATATATTAAATTGACTGCACATGCTTCCAAAAATACTTCAATCTTTTTCCTACTGCATTGGAGAAATTGTACTCCCACTGTTTTTGAAAGTCCATTCAGGTCTCCTATTATTAGAGTATTTTGTTTAACATCTGTTAAGTCAAGATTTAGTTGCATTTAGTTGCATTCTATAACCATGCTTCTGATAAAATAATTTCAACATAGTCTGTGGAGTTCATGATTTCAGTGTAGTTACTTAAAAGAGAGTTTTCGACTTCTACACCATTAGTATAGATTTTCAATATATCATTAACTCTGAACTATTTCATTAAACAAAGAAAATTGCAATTAAATTATTTTAGGCTGATATTTGATATATATATATATATATATATATATATATATATATATATATATATATAATAGAATAACATTTCAAAATACTTCATTCATGGCTGGGCAGAATTAAATTAATCATTAAATTAATATGTTCAAACCAAAGGTTTAACACAAGGTTGATGAGCAAGTAATTTAATAATGGATATTCTGGTTTTATTTTCTTTGGGTCCTTGTTAGAAAAATATTTTTAAGAATTCTTCTCCCTATCAAAGTAAATTAAATCCTTTTCAATATAATAAAAATGTTCCAGTTATGTAAACTTATAATTAGTGAATAATTATGCACATTATAGTTTTTACTAACAGTTGACAATATGAAAAAAGCTATTTAGTGAATCATTTTGTTTTGAAACGTTTATCAATAATTACAAAAAACATAAATAAATTGAAACAAATGTAAAATATTTCATTCAGTAATAATTCTCAGGAATCACACATGCAATAATAAAATTCTGAGATGTCAAAGTAATATGTGAACAGTGATACTTCCAGTCAGACAAATATAAGCATTTGTGTTTTGGATTATAAGCTAAAAACATGCAAAAATATGTGGCATTTTTAATATGAAATAATTTATCCTAATAGAATTTATTAAATATGTTTGCAATAACTCCATCTACTACTTGTTAGTCAATCAACAGCTGATAATAAGAACGATCGTCCCAGAAACATATCCAAATGTTGTATATGTATGTGAAGTTAGTATAAATATATGAGTATTTAATAAATTTTAGTGGGATATATTACTAAAAGCTTCATAATTACAATTTAAATTAAATCATTTGTTTGTGAAAAAGTATTTTTCTTTAAATCATAAAAGTTGCTTTTCCCATTATTTCATTAATGTCTGGAATAAAAATATTTTCTTGTAAATATTTAAATGCTAAAAATTCAGTATTTTTTTATAAATTTCAAATTTCTGCATTTTTAGAGTAAAATTACTTTTTAGGTAGCTGTTAGTACATGAAAAAATTTAAAGGTGTTAAGGAATGATGACTCAAGTTTCATTAGGAAAAAATTTCAAAAATGGCTAAAATTCAAGTGTACATATGTTTAAGAGTGTGTAGTTTGACTCAATTATACAGTTTGCTTCACTGTATAAGTTCCAGTTAGCACTTCAAGTTTACATATATTGTTCACTGCCATTATGAAATATAAACAATGAAGTTTACAGTTAGCTGAGGATGTGGACCATGGTCTGCGAAACATGTTCTAAATGTAAGCTAATAAGTGAAGTCAATAAGAGTGTGTAGTTCAACTCAGTCATAGAATAACCTTAATTATATAATTGCTTCACTGTACAAGTTCCAATTAGCACTTCGATGAATGACTTGTTAAAAGTAGTATTTTGTATATGCAGCTGCAACAATGGAAAATACTATGAGCTAATAAGTATTATTTAATATCAAATTATCATCTTTCAATTAAAAGGAAATATAGACGTGAGATAGGAGGTGTAGTCTAATAGAACACTATTTTTAGCCAGGTGATACATTTTTGCTTCACTATGGTGTGGAAATGCAGAGAAATTTAGTAAAGCGGATTTGTTTTCCCTGGTAACTTCCAGCCTCAATTTAAGTGGTTTGCAATTGATGTAATAATATACTCATATCAGCTTGGCAATGCAATATTCATTGCTGTTAAGTCATTGATACCTAGTAGTTGATGATGATGATGATGATGATGATGATGATGATGATGATGATGATGATGATGATGATGATGATGATGATGATGTGACCAAGTTGTTAAATTTTTTCACTGACAATTCATTCACATTCTTGAGCATCAAAAATAGAAAAGATAACTGTTCTAATATTTTCATTTTCTCAGTTTTCTTTCATATAGTGCATTAAAATATTTTTGTATAGCAAGGACTGAGTATGAACTTGAAGCTATTAATACTGAAGTAGTAAAACAAAGTTGATCTAGAGTCATTTGGTGACTTATATCCAAATAAGTAAAGTAGAAGTGATCAAACCAATTCTATATCAACCTTAAGGACTAAGTTTAATTATTTTGTTGTTTGTGGGCCATTAATTTTGCCTTTGTTATGCATAATGATGGGATTATAATAGCTCATATTATGTACATTTTTTCTTTCTTTTCAGTTATTTGAAATGAAATTATTATTAGTTTAATAGAAAGTGAAAATGAATGGATAATCATGCCATGTATTTCAGTTTGTGCAAAAGTGAAGTATATTCTTGACAAAAAACTCTGGTCCTCCAGTATGAGAGCTGTGCAAGGTCCCATTCAGGTTGCACATAAAATAAGTTTGACTCATTAACTCCAAAGAATGAAGCCAATTACATTCTGATAAATGTGTATAGACAAAACTGGCTAGATCATATAAGTGCTTCAAGAGAGAATTCTAGATTTTATTACAAATTTTGTATTTAAAGGACCCACAAAGTGATGGAAAAATCAGTTCTAAGGAACCACAATGGGACTTAAAAGCATGAAGTACATGATGATGATGATGATGATGATGATGATGATGATGATGATGATGATGATGATGATGATGATGATGATGATGATGATGATGATGACGACGACGACGACGACGACGACTAAAATGCAAGCTTTCATAGTTTGTTAGAAACAATTAAGAATATGACAGTATTATTTAAATTGTACTTATAGCTATAGATAATGAACTGGTAATATATTCTATTAGAATTTATTAAATATGTTCACACTAAATCCACTTATCTATATAACTTTAGGACAGTTTCAATGGCAATCTTTCCCATCATGAGCTGTTGACCAACTACTTGATGTGGTGGCTGAATCCCAAAGTGCTTCTGCAGCAGTTTCTGATGGTTCATATAGGTACTTGCTGAGTTTATCCATGGGTGGAACATCAAGGTTCATTAAGTTTTTCCTATTTTTCAGGGTGAAAATTTTTTCCCAAGCAGATAGTTCTATTGTGTTGTGAAGTTATTTCAGCAGCTGAGCCTCTGGTTTAATTTTGTAATTTTGGGTTCAAAAGTGTGCTACCATTGTTGATTTATCAATTTATTTAAATATAATATCCCTAAAGGTTTATTTATACAAATTTCTAAATTTCTCTTTGTTTTTCTGATGTTTTTTTATCACATTCTGCACATTTATTTTCATAAATTCCTGATTTCTGTTCTGTTGTTATGGTGTCTTTTACTGTGGAACCTAGTAAATTTTTAATATTATATTTGTTCTTTTGGAGCTAATTTTTTGCTATGTTGTGTGTAAATTACATTAGATTATTTTTATTAGTCCAGTGAAATGTCTACCAAAAAATTCATTCAAGTTGTTCTAATGAAGGAAAAAATTGACAAAATTGGTACATCATTCCAATGTTCTCCAAAACAGTTTCTAAGACATGTTGCACAGCAAGTGGGTGTTTCAAAAAAATTCATAGAACTGCTAAACTTTTAAAATTGAAATCCTACAGAGTGACTATAGTTCATGAATTACAACTTCGTGACAATGAAAAATGAGCAAATTTCTGTAACTGGATTTTACAATGTTGGCCATATTTAATATTTTATATTAATACTAATACTTTTTAATATAATAAATGTATTTAATAATTTTTTTCAGATGAGGCATGGTTTCATTTAAATAGGAACAATCCTCACGTCATAGACGATCTTAAGGACAATATAAGAACAGAAATTTTGAACATTGCAAGACTTCTGCATGTGAATGGAAATTTTATTGGAAGATGCCAGGAATGCCTGAATGCAGATGGACACCAATTTCAACACCACTTATAGAAGGTTAGTTGTCATTATAGTGCATGTTACTATCACTCATGAGTAAGTAATGCAAGAGTTTTAGTGCAGAGCATGGGATTTGTAGCCCAGCAATATAAGGAATGCTGTGTATATATTGCAAACAGGCTTCATTTTTCCATTTTATTTTTTCTTTTATTTTCATTCTAATTGTTCTATTTTTGTAGATGTTTGTTCTCAACATGGGAAAATTAAAAATCAGAAGTTATGGTGTCATTGTGCAATAAATTGCTGAGTTTCCACTATACTTCATGTGTGTTTTTTTAACAATTCACAACATTCAAAATATGATATATGATAAAAATAGCTGAAAATAATTTTAAAGAAAATATAGGCTAGCAAAGATTCCATTGCTACTATAGGAAGCAAACATAACAAATCTATCACATAAAAGTATTCAATTTTAATGACTCTCCCAATCACCTAAATAAAAAATACCAGAACTAAGAAGCTTAGTTTAAAACACTGTAGAATGTTTTTTAATAAAATGAGTACAGAGACAGCATATAAAAATAAAGATGCAGTTGATACAAATGCTTTTCACTTATTTAATGAATGTTCTTCATACAGTTGTCAATTAAATAAAAACATTTGTTTATAGAATAAAATATCAAATTAGAAGAGTTGTTAAATATATAGGTATTTTATGTAACCTACATGCTATCCAATTGTATTTTGTATTTAAAAACTATAGAACAATTTATGAGGTCATTACACATCATTTCTTGACATGCTCATTAATGCTGTCTATTCAAACATTACATTCACTTTTATTTATAAATGGACTACATCATTTCAAAATTTAAAAATGAAATCACATGCTATAATATTTATGTCATATGTGTTATGGTCAAAGTAGAAAACAATAAATTGTGAACAATTGCTGGTAATTGTAAACATTGTCCAAACAGACTGGTATATAATTAAGATTCCTGTATGATTGAGTCGAACTACACACTCTTATTGGCTCCACTCTTTTGTTTAAATGTAGAGCATATTTCACATTCTCAGCTAACTTTCGACTGCGGACAATGGTCTGCTCAGAAAAATGTGTATGATTACACCGCAATCAACATTTGGAGGGAAAAATTGTTAGCCTACCAATATTTACCTCACTTTCTTGGTAAATATGCAGTTGCCAGCAAACATGAACAGTTTAATGTAAAAGTGGAAAAAAAGCAATGATTTCTTTCTGTTGCCTACTTTATCAAACAACAAGACAAATGTTTACAATAGCAATTAATTGTGAACATTTACTGTATTTCCCACTATGACCATAACATTATGCACTTTACATAATACTTATCTAGATCTATGGCATAATTAAGAAACATATTTGCTAAAAAATTTGGTATAGTACAACTCTGTATCACTAATATAAAATGCACGTAAATGTTACATAACTAACTATAAACATTCAGCTAATGGGCAATTGACTAGATTGAATACAAATATAATTTTATGCTCATTTGACCAGAACTACATAAAACGCAGTATACCAGAAACTAAGAATGAATCTCTCATAAATTATTTTATATAATAGATTATGAAATATCGTAAAGTAGTATTCCCAGTATTTTGCCACATAAACTTGTTTCTATCTTGTTTAATATCTGCACAGAGCACTCTTGACCAGTCATTAAGTAATTCATAGAGTCAGAATATTTTTATTGTCACAGCATAGTTCAAGCTTGCAACATTGAAGGCTGGAATGCTGAACCTTTCAACAATCTTTTCAGGCCTCTTCTTCAGAGGAGAGACTGCCAACCAAATCCAACTACTCTTCAGTGACTGTGTCATGGGATATTATTGGAGAGGAAGAGTAAGAGAGAACGGTATGTATTAAGCATGTACTTACTAGGTCACTGTCCAGGGTTGAAATAGCAGACCATTATGAATATGATATCAAAATCATTATCCATATATTTTTAAACTTTAAACTGTTCCCTTTATTATAAAATGAGGATACTAAGATTTCTGTGGCTGCCTGTGTGCTATTTAAAATTACTGTCACACTGTATAGAAAGTTTCAAGAATAAAATGATTAGTTATGTTGACTGATTGGCTTCTTAAGCAGATGAATAAGTCTGTCTTTACATGGAAGTGTAACATGTTATCTATTTCCATCAATGAATGTTGCATTTATTTCTGTTTACTGGTAAAACATGGGTAATGTCATTTAAGTTTTTTCATCATTTCAGGTCCATAGTATACATAACTTCAACACAGAAGTAGTTTATTTCAATTTTGCATATACATTTTCATTAACTATGTAGGCCCTTAAATAAATTGTACTTATGAAGCTGTAGACAATCGAGTGGTAATATATCCTACACTCATGTATTCACTAAACTCCACTTACATAAAACTAAGAGATGTTTCGGGAGCACTCACTCCCATCTTCAGTTGTTGACATACTACTGTTACTGTAAATGGTAGCGGTGTCTGGTGGTTGTAGTGAGAACTTGCTGAGTTCATTCATAGAAGGAAAATCTAAGTTCATTAAGTTTTCTTTATTTTTTATTACGAAAAATTTTTCCCAAGTGTATAGATCCATTGGGTTGTGAAGATTTTTCAGCAGATTTTCAAAGAACATGAGATAATGCTAGCCCCAAAGAACAAATATAACATCAAGAATTTATTAAATTGCACAGTAAAAGACACCATACCAACAGAACAGAAATCAGGAATTTATGAAATCAAATGTGCAGATTGTGATCAGAGATACATAGGAAAAACAAAGAGAAATTTGGAAATTCAGAGAAAATAACACTGTAGGAATATTTGGTTTAAACAAGTTGATAAATCAGCAGTAGCAGCTCAGTTTTGGATAAAAAATCATGAAATTAAATCAGAGGTTAATCTGCTGAAACAACTTCACAGCCCAATGGAACTATCCACTTGAGAAAAAATTTTCATTATGAAAAATACATAAAACTTAATGAAATGTGATTTTCTTTCTATGGATGAACTCAGCAAGTTTCTACTACAACCACCAGACACCGCCACAGGATTGTCCAGGTATCCAACCACCATTTCCAGTAACAGTAGTCCGTCAACAACTGTAGATGGAAATGAGTGCTCCGGTAACTTGTCTTAGTTTTACATAAGTGGAGTTTAGTATAAACAAGTTGAATACATAAGTGTAGTATATGTAGGTCCTATTTATAAATGTATAAATTGTTTTCTTATTTTGAATGAGAATAACATAGCATTGCATGGAGGTATGTATTAATATAAGTGACCATAATGTAAACAACTTAAAGAGTACACAGGGTAATTGATGAGAATATCAAGGAAAGGCAAAGCTCTCTCGAGGATCTTTATAAAGTCAATATTCCAGTCTTCAGTGTCACAGCTTCAGGCCAAAGTTTAAACTATGCACAGTCAAAGCTTTAAAGAAAAATAATTATTTGTGTATATTCAGAAAAATTTAATATGTTCAGAGTGTTAATGACCAACACCAATTTTTTTTTACTGTAGGTATAGGGGTCTCAGACAAATACTTTCAGATAGGGTAAGATCACAAACATAAAATATTGAAGTAATTATAATTTGTTGCTCAGAAATTCATACTAAAGCTAAGGAGTAATAAAAATGGCATTAATATTCTATTTGAATGTCCAGAAACAGGAAAGTGGAGGAGTCAGTTGATCAAAGTAAAATGGGTTCATGTAAGATCTGAAATAGCCATAAGAAAAAATTTTGGGGACAAATCTCAATTAAGCAATTTAGGAGAATATTTGTACAAAATTAAAAATAAATGGGTATGGATGATTAATAATTAAATGTTCTTTGGTTTCAGTGATTTAGATTTATGGCATAGAATTGTTTGAATTGGGTAATAATCAGAAGTATAGAATTGTATTGTGGATTTATTATTTTAAGGGTTAAGTATAGCATAATAGTAGATATTTGAGAAATAAAGGAATTAGTAATTTGTTAGAGACTGTAGCTAGCCAATAAAATAATGGTATAAGTATAGCAATTGAAATATTTTATTTTAGTCCCCTGGGTTTGGTCAGAGCCTCATCTCCTAGAATTCTAGTAGGCTACTGCTGATGAACTGGGGACTGGGGTGATGCAATCAAGATGGAAATATTTTACTTTGTTTAATTATTTAGAATTTAGATAAAGGTTAGTATAAAATCATTATTGTATTAAAAATTTTTGTAATTGTGAGGGGTCACACCTAGAATAGCCTGGGTCAGATAGATGGAGACTCCTTTGTAGTTTGTATTTTTCTTAGTATTTCAATGAATTTCAAATTACTAAAAATAACATTATAATTTGTATTAAAATGACTTCACAACTTCTTAATAGTCAAAATAAACCCAGTCGTTAATATCCAACTAACAGCATTTTCACAATTTAGCATTAAAATAATCTGCAAAATTAAACACATAATTGCATGCCACTGCATTGGTGCACTAATAGGAATTCAGTTGCTAGAAACAAAATTGCAATTTTTTTTTTTTTTTTAATGTTGTGAGATATCTGTAAATTGTTTCATGTAATAGTTTTTGTTTTGTAAACAAATGATGTAAAACAAAATATGTAACTGATCAAATAAATTACAAATTGAACAAATTGAGAATAGTTAGTTTTTTAAACTTACTGACATGCATCTGATTTACAAGGAAACAAGAGGTTGCGCTGTATGGGCTGCTAAAAACTATGGAGAAAGATTCCCTAATAGAAACCACCCACTTCATACTACATTTCAGTTTGTTCAGGTGTTTGCATGAACTGGGATGCTTTAAGATGCAAGTAAAAGTAAGTCAGTGGCACTTATACCCATTTGAAACCGTTGACTCTGGTACCTCCATCTCAAATTACTTCTATATAGGTTGAAAATATTTTGGTGTTGCTCGTTAATAGCCTGTATATGTAATTTACACTCTTAATGGCTCATTAATAATAAACAAAATCTGAACTTTAATATTGGTTAATGTGTTATCATTACAGATAACATGAAAATATTCTTATAAGACTACATCATTCATGCACTCATTCATTCACTTAAGTATGATATATTATTAAAATCTCAATTTACAGATACTGTTCATAAACACAAATTGCTATGGAGATATTTTGGAAATCACACTCAGTAAAAGTAGAATTTAATTATTTACATAAAATTGCAAATGCAATAAAAGTTTCTAAAAAAAATATTTCTTTTCAAAATTCTACTGAGGAGTGCAACAACATAGCAACTCCAAAGATGGTTTGAAGAGTGCTCCTTATAAAGCCTGGAAAAACAATTTTCAACTACAGCAAATTTGCAGTTAGTGTTTGTTTAATTTCTGCATCAAATAGTAACATCTGTAATTATCACAGCATTGAACCCAACCCTGCTTTATTTTATATTCACTCTGCTTATTTATTTACAGTTTAAATTCTGTTATCTTTAACAAAATAAATACATTTACTCTAAGCTACTTAAAAAAGAGATGCAGAACAGTTTTATGCTCTGTATGAGTCCTGAGATCGACTTACTGTACACATTATCACTTGCTAAAGCACTTTAATTCCTAGCAGTTCTTACCCAATTTCTACATTAGCATGTTGGTTAAATGAGGTTTTGTCACTGCCATACTTTTCAATTTTATGTCCAGTGCTGGCTACATGGTAACTGAATGTAGTTTCTTGATTTGATGCTTAGTACTGCATTCATGGAGTTATTGGCTCTGTGTCTTCAATGTGATCAGGAATATCACCATTCAACTGAAATTAGAAAACAATAACTTGGTTATAAACCAAGTAATGTTGTTTCAATTGCTATTACAAAAAAAAACAGGATTAGGTGTTTATGAAATTTATAATCCTTCTTCTATGCCAATATATATGTTTTTTTGATAAATATAATATACATTTATGAGCACCTCATCAATTAAATCTTTACTTTCTAAGCTTTTTTCATGATATATTTGCACTTACAAATAATATCAAGCTTTTAAATTCATCTCATTTTGAACCAGAATAAAATTACTGTTTTAAACTCAAAAAAAATATTGCTGATACTGATTCACATTCTTTTAAACTGTTTAATGCATATTTTTACTACTGTGCTTCATAGGTATACCAAGTGGGACGGATCGGGCAGTAATTTTTTTTTTTTTTTTTTTTTTTTTTTTTTGAGTAGTGTTTAACGCCCGTTTTTACTACTGAGGCACCACAGGCGGTCGGGCAGTAATGCTTGGGACTTGCATCCAGTAGGCCTAAGATTCCTAACCTTGAGTTTTTGCATAAGTTTCCCCTGGCTGCTTAGGCAAATGCTAAGATGGACCTTTCCTTTCCACGAACTTTCCATTCCCCTGTTTCATCTCATTTTATTCCTTTTGTTATGTTATGTGCTCATAAGTGCTAGGACAAAATGGGATGGTGTGATGTGACAATAGCTTTTGCTTTGGAATGGTTTTTGCCTTCGCATCTGGTATGAAGCAGTCATTTTGAGGGGCTCAATCTCCTTGGAAAGGAAGTTCTGACAGCATAGGGACACTCTATCTATAAACAATGATATGATATGTCTATGTTCATGACAAACTCCCTAAGGACCCTGGCTGCCCGATATCTTCCTCATCTCATCCCTTCCTCCCAATGGTGCCCTCATTCAGGGCATAGGTACAAATGCCAGCCCTTGAGCAAGACTTTAATGAAAATCTTTTCCTTTGACCCTAACAATCCAATCCAATTCACTTCACTTGGTTACTGAGAATAATGAGATGGAATGATACATTAGGAATGCAATGTTTTGGACAAGGAATCATTCCAGGTCTAAGTTTAGGATATTTTCCTGGCATTTGTTGTTAATGTGGATTAGGAAAATCTAGAAAAAAAATTCAATTGAGAGGGGGCTGGAATTTAAACTGCAGATATCCCGTTCATATATATGTATGTTTTAGTGATTGGTTGCCCATTTTGGTATAAGGTGGTCCTTGGTCTAGTGGTAACCATACTTGCCTCGTAGATCCAAGGTCATGGTTTTAAAATCCATCAACCTTGGCCAGAATATTTTAGGATCTAAAATTCCTGAATACCTTCCTTCAGAAGGGAAGTAAAGCTGTTGGTCCCATGTTGTATATTTATGGCAAAAAAAGAACCTCAAATCTGAAAGGAGAGGCCTCTGAGCAAAGTTTATGGGCTGTTTAACACCCTGAACAGAAAGGAATGCTAATGGCCAAACTTGTTAAAGAGCATCATTAAATAAAATAAATGTATTTGGTATACATGTTTATATATCATATATATGTCAAGGATCAGATATTGAAAATTGGCGCTTGGAAGAAAAAGTTGAAAATGCAGAATAACAAAACAGGATTTATCACAGGAAGCACTGAATAGTAACATTAATTGAGATATATGAGTATCATTCCTGAAAAATGCCATCGTCAGTTTCTGGCATTTTGTCTTAACAATATAAAGATACAGTTAAACAAAAACTGTACAGCATTAAACAGATGCAGATTTTAAATTCTGCTTTCTGCTGATATCCATATTCTTATTTTTAAATATTTGGATTTTTCAAAGCGCAAGTGATTAAGTGTTTTCTTTTTTTTCTTTACCTCCAGCTTATGTATTGTCATCTTAGTACCTACACAAAAATATGAGTAAGAACCTCTAAGTTAAAGGCTATATAGATTTATGAACTGAAATTTCTCTGTTTTTTATCTGTGTGTAAAACAAAGCAAAAAGTGTACTTTTATGTAATTTTTTCCCCTGTGCACTGGATATTATTAATTGAATGATTTGTTACAATAATATCACTTGTCATAACAAATTACCTCATCAGATTCCTGTTTCATAGCTTCTAATTCTTCTTTCTTTTGTCTCTTGAAGAAACCAGCCTGGAACAAGATGATCAAAATGAAGGATGCAACTTCATGAGAAAATTCAATATTAGTTCAATTTGGAATCGAAAACAGTGAAACAAGCATTAATAATCTCTGTGAGTCAGAATATTAAAACATTCTTTTTTGTTTCACTTAAGTGAGATTTTACTCAGAACATATGTTTCGTGGAAATGTTTTCCACATCATTAGCTGTTCATGATCAGTGAATCCGGGTGGACTCTTGTGGTCTTCATCACAGGACCACAGAGTCCACCCGGATTCCTACCTACCCAACTTCTACAAATGATCCATTAGTTGTGAACAGCTGATGATGTGGAAAACATTTCCACGAAACATATGTCCTGAGTAAAATCTCATTTAAGTGAAACCAGAAAGAGTTCATTTAAGAACTTTGGAAAAATAAGACATTTTTAAAAAATTCTGTTGGAACTTACACAGTGAAGCTTGATAAATGTAAATTATAATTAATCTGTCATCTAACACACTCTTATGCTTCACTTACTTTTAAATGTGATGGGACCGGTTTCGAAGAGACATCCTCTCCATCTTCAACCAACTTGACGACTCCTGTGTTAGACGACAGATTAATTATAATTTACACCAAAAAGAGTGTTTTAATATTTCGACTCACAGAGATTATTCACAAGAAAAGTTTATCAAGAACCTGTATAAATTAAGAACACCTATAAAGAGTTTTCATTTATGCCTAGTGCAGGACAATAGAGTCATAAAATCACTAATTGACATAAGGGTTTTAGTAATTAAGATAAAGGATAACATCATGCATAGCAAATTAATATAACTCTATTGAAATGACACAGAATATTAATTAAATTTTGAATTCAACAAAGTGAAGGAAGAATACAGCATTTAAAAAATAAGCACTGATAGAAGAAATGAAAGAATATACATGCTAGAAATAAATACTACAAAATACAATATACTTTTCCCTATAATTGTTACTGTATTTGTCACAGCAATAAAAAATTATCAAGCCAACATTTTTTATTACATTCTCTTTCTGCCAGAATCTGAATTCATTGGCATTACCAACCTTTGGGTTTGGAGAAAAATAAACCTGCACAAACATTTATTATCTTCTAGATTATCAAATTGCCTTCATCAAAAACGCATCGTCTTGCACCATAGTTAGAAGGGGCACACCTGGACTATACGCCTGCCTGATGCAACATTTCTGTTCCATCTAATTCCTGGACTTTTTGTTGGATCAATCTTGCTCATTGGGCAGAACTCTTGCTGCAGTATAGCACACTTTCTATTGATTAAAACCAGGTATCATTATCTTAAAATTCATGAATCCAGTAGTACATTTGGTGTTAACTGCACAGCCATTTAGTGCTAATTTGAAATGGGTGCCTTTGAAATTCCATTATCTATAAAGCACCATCTTTAACCCAAAATTACCTTGATTGAAGTTCTTTCCCATGATATACCCACTACTTTCTCTTGTCACAATTATACAAAAGAGCATTTTTCATTATATTACTAGAATTGATTGTCTAGGAGATTGCTCATGAAGTTATCGACTCAGTGTTGGGTCTGAGCTGCATTAAATTTGGTATACCTACTTGCTGAATTATGTCAGTTGATAGAGGTACATAGCAACCATAACTTTGGAAACATCAGGACTTACTGACAATTCATGAGGTTGGCAAGTTGCTTTTCTTTAAGCATTATTCATTGAACTTCATTTTCTATAACTGATAGTCTACCTAAGTAAGATTTATGTTCAAGGCTAGTACCTCCGTCACTGAATTGAGTTATTCTAATATTAACCACTCCTAACTTTCTACAGTACATCTTTTGCTGCTACTTCTCATTCAAATCTTTCCCCCAAAAGAATCTAAGAAGAATGCTAATTTTGCTGTTACACAATCTCTGTTAGATTCTGGAGGATAAATGCAGAATTTATAATGAGACTGCTTGAGTTACAGATTGCCTGAGCGCAGTTGCTTACTACTTATTGTAGCCATTACAATCAGAAAAAGGGAGATATAGTCACCATGTGTAAAATTAGTAATTTTGTATTTTTATTTTAGTATATATATATTTACTAAAAGTATAAAATGATACTGTATTAAAATGTATAATAATAAGCACTAAACTATGTTATAAAAGTTGTTGAAAATTATGCCCCTCAGCAGCAATACATTCTGGCACCTGTATAGGCAATTTCTGTATTTCATCTAACTTTTATTTTTAAGAACACAGTGCACAGTGAGTCAGATTATGATTCTAGCTGGACAAAATGTAAAACATTTTTTTATCAGCAAGTCTGAAATTTTTGTATCTGTTAACAGTTAAATTACCATAGTGTGTGTATTAGGCCCTTGTTTGTTAAAAGTTTAGCTCCCACCCTTCTATCTTGTTCCAATCAACAAAAAAATGATATGTGCAAATTTTCAGCTCAATCAAACAAATGCTTGATCCTCAAATGCTTTGAAGTTAGAACATAGTATGTGCAATGATTAATTCCGCACAAAGGTGGAATATTCCCTATCTTGACCATTTTTTTTCTTATTCTTCTTAAAGAAAATTAACTTCAGATAACTCAACAAATGTTTAAAAACATTCTGAATCAAATTTCCCAAAATTTAATTTGAAAATTTCCTGAAATAACATGAGAAATTTAAGAAATTATAGGGTTTTTTAGTAACATGTACAATTTCCATAAGAGAAACACATTTTTATTTACAGCAACAATCTCTATAGTATCAAAACATTATGGGAAAGAACGAATATATCGTGAATATACAATACATGCAAAATACATCAAAACTTGTTCTTCAATACTACATTTATGTGGTAGCATAAATAATAAAGAAAAATTAGCACACAATTTAAACACAATGAAAGTACCAAGTAACATGCAAACACACCTCCATGACAAAGCCTTCCTCTAATTAGAAGCTGCTACCTGCTCCTGCATTATATGGTCTTCACAACTAGCATCTCCTAGGATGTATGTTTTATTTATTCTGTTAAATCATGTACATGTGAATAGTTTCAAGAATGCAACCAGGCTCTGCGGTTTGTTACTCAAATAACTTCACCATATATTATATATACAAGTATGTTTACACTTGTCCTAACATATTCTTCAAAAAAGTATCATCATAATATATTAACAAATTGTTTATTACCTAGTAGCTCTAAGATAAACTGTAGAGATTTATAAGAAAACACTTTTCATTCTGCTTAAAAATTAAGAGTTCTATTAATGCTTTATAAAGCGTCATTCCTAGCCTAGAACAATAAAAATACACAGTAACATCTTACCTTATGCATTGCTGTGGTGATAATGAGCAGTATAAGCAAACCACAAAGAATAGACATGACAATAATCCAACTGGACACGCTACCTTCATATACCTTTCCCAGAAACATTGTGTTCACCTGTGCTGTATCGGGTCTGCAACAGAATGATAGTATGATGATTTGTGGCATCAAGTTTTATCATTACCCTCTTTGCCTTTGCTGTGCTACCAGAAGGACTTAATATACAGGGGTTAGTTAAAAAACCTGCACCACCTAAATAACTTTTGAAGCTTGTCCAGTGACATGAAATTCAATATATGGGGATAGGTACATAATGAGAACTCAAAAATGATATTATCAACTTTTTGTTACTTCCTGTTTAACTGGAAGTAACTCCAACTCTTTTATTTTACATGCAATATCCAATATATTTTTACATTTTCACATAATGCTAAATTAAGAGAGAGAAAAAAAGTAACAAATAATAATGTGCTCCTTCCATAACAATACCAATTATAACAAATAAAACTAACTCTATGTCTGAATTCTGTGCTCAAATTGGTAGCTCTCAGCTACTTGCAATGTGCCAGTTGATCATAGAAATCATTTAAGGAATTATTTAACCAGGTTTTAGGAATGCCTTGCACTGTTTCCATTGTTCAATACTCCAGATATTTTAAGTTGTTGGGATTTTTGTGATATACTACTGACTTCAAATGGCCCCAGAAAAAGAAGTCCAAAGGCTGCTAAATCTCTGGATCTTGCTGGCCACTCTATCTAACCTTTCCTACCAATCAATGATGGAAAATCCTGGTCAAAGTATTGACAAACATTCTGTATATAGTGAGCTGGAGTTTCATCTTGATGGAAATAGATATCATCTCTGGGTAGCCTATGGTTGACTGGACATGGAAATAAATTTGCAATAGGCAGTACTATGTGATTTCAAAGCAAATCCAAATATCTATTAGCATTTAGCATTTCTCTAGAGAAGAAAGGACCAAAGTATATATGTATATATAAATTTTGGATTTTCTGCACAAGGAGGAGAACATTCAATGAAGTATTCTCACCAGTTGCACTGTACAAGTATCCTGATTTTAGTAAGTCCTTTACACTTCCAGTTTGAGTAAATTTCTTTACGATCCTTATCAATGTTGTATGTGGAATTGGATTGTAATCCAGATGCATATCATTAAATAAATTTGCAGCCTCTCGTTGAGATCATTCCTTGTCTCCATAGCCAACCATAATTAAAATTAAAATTCTTTCCCTTCCATTCAACATCAGATAGAATCATTTAACATGCTAGATGTCAGAATTAATACCATTAAATAAGATATTTCTGTATCAATAAACATGATTCCAATGATATAAACAAGGGGCAGTATTTATGATGCTATTACCAACAAAACACAGTAAACAAAAAAAGCATTTTATTATTTTATTTTATTATTATTTTTATTTATTTAACATATTATTTTATGTTTTCTTGATTTAGCAACATAAAGCTGTAAAGAAATATCTAATGTGGGTACTTTTTGAAAAACTGTTAATAAGCATTATTTAAAAATGTAAAAATATATTGGGTATTCCACTTAAAATAAGCAAATCAGAAGTAGAACAAAGTTGGCAAAATCATTTTTTAAGTTCTTAGTATATGGCATCTGCACCCACCAAGTTTTACGTCAATAAACTGCTTCAAAATTACTTAGGGGATGCGGCACTTTTAACAAACCCCATATACTTACACTTATAAACAGGATAAAGCTACAGAAAATGTAACCTTTTCTAGATGCAAATCAATTCAGTTTAGCATTGTAATTGAAAGCTAAAGAGCACCAAGACAAATGAATTTAAAACAAGAACAAGAAGAAAGTCATCTGTAGAGGAAAGGCCTTCTCTGAAAAATGGTTAAACATTCCGTTTGAAAAGGAAAAGTGTTTCAAGCACATAATATTATGATGATTAAAGTATGTAATTTTTGTAATTAAATATTTTATATTCAACCTCTGGTGATTTTTATTGTGATAAACTAGGACCAACAAACAAATTTACATAAGACAGAAACAGTACACTTTTCTACATTTTTATAGCTATTTGATGGAAATTATAGTCTCATATGAGTACATCGTAGTTAAATATAACACTCTAAAATGTAAAATGACTATATTATCAGAATATTATGTTGCATATAATATGAACAGGATTAAAAACCGTAAGAGACCATATGGCCAAAATTTAGTAATTTTGTTCATAATTATTGCATATTATTATTGCAGAACATAATACAACTGATAACATAAATGACTTTTTTTATGTCTGTTTAATGTAATGTGTCACTAAACTATGTAATGTGCTCTTGAACAGCATATCATGTTTATAAAGCTCTACATTTTAAGATTAAAATGTGAACTCTTTTATAGCTTTATGATTATATTGAATTATTTTATATTTTATCATAAAATATTCTAGCCATTCACATTGTTATATCATTTCTGCTATTTGAAGTGTCCTCATTTAATGCTAATGTTAACATTATGTTTAAGTGAAACTAACCCATAATTTTGTTTCCGTTAGATGGCCAGTTCAAATATATATGGTGATTCCTACTGATGGTGTTAATTTGTCTTGCATTCACTGAATCAAAACAAGCATTTCACTGATAAGGACCATCACTGTACTTTCATTTGTGCATTTGTATTGTTAAATTTTTTTATTTTCTATGTTATGTGTATATAAAAAATTTGTTTAAATAAAATATTTTAAAAAAAAGTTTATTTGTTAAATTCCACAATGCTCTAGAGCTATTATTTAAAACTGGAATTAGAAATATTAAAAAGAAAATCCACAGAAAATCCATCCTTTTCCACCAAATTTAACCTATCTTTGATTATTTTTCCTTTTTCCCAAAATATTTGAGCCTATCTTTGCCTATATTGCCCAACTTTTGCCGTAATAGTGCAAAGATAGCTTGTATTTTGGACTAACAGGCAAACATAAGCTAAATTTAGCCGAAATTACGCAAATTTAGCACAAATTTGCTAGCAAAAGGCAAGGATAGGCGAAATTGTGCCGAAATAAGGGAAATAAAGGTTGCATTTGGCCGCAAAAGACAAAGATAGGTTCAATATTGCCATATTAACGCCCATATAGATCAAACTTAGCAGGAATAGGCAATTATGGGGCTAAATTTGCCAAAATAAGGAAAATATTCATAAAAATTAGGCGGGAAAAGGCAAAGTTAAGCTAAGTATGCTGGGGAAAGGGCAAGGATAGGCTAATATTCGGAGGAAAAATGCAAAGATAGACTACATTTGGCAGAAAACACTAGAAATTGGCAAAGGTAAGCCAAGTTAGGCTAAAGTTTCCAAGAAATGGGAGAAATAGGCAAAGATAGGCTAAATTTGCCTGGAAATGAGAGAAATAGGCAAAGATAGGCTAAATTTGCCTGGAAATGAGAGAAATAGGCAAAGATAGGCTAAGATATGCAAAATTGTGTAGGAAATAACAGAAATAGGAAAACATAGGGTAAGCTTTACAGGATATAAATTATAGACAAATATAGGCTAAGATAGGGTAAAGTTAGCAGGAAATAAGAGAAATAGGCAAATATAGGCTAAGATGGTCTAAGGTTTGCAGGAAATAAGAGTGACAGGCTAGGATTTGCTAAAGTCTGCAGGAAAATGCGTAAAAAGACTAAATAAGTTATGATTTTTCAAAATAATTCAAATCACAGATAGGCTTAATTTAATCGAGGAAAAAAAAGGCGAAAATTCGGGCAGGAAATTTAGCCTATTTCTGTTTTGAGTTTTCTGACATATTTGTTAATTTTACCCAATTTTTAAGCAAAATCAGCCCGTCCTTGCCTTTCTCCATCAAAGTTTAGCCGAATTTGCCCTTTTTCGACCAATTATAGCCGATCTTTGCAGTTTTTCGGTAAACGTTAGCGTATCTTTACCTATTTCCCATATTAGCTGCAAAATTCAGCCTGTCCTGCTCTATCTTTGCCAGTTTTTCTTATTTGCTGCAAAATTTAGCATACTTTTGTGTGGTTTTTTTTTTTTACCTATTTTGTGCCAAATTTAGCCTATCTTTGCCAGTTTTCCATATTTTCGTGCAAAATTGAGCCTAATGTTGCATATTTTCCTAATTTCCTGAAACATTAAGCGGGTATTAGTCTATCTTAGCTTATTTTTCCAAAAGTTGGCCTGTCTTTGCCTTTTCCACAAAATTTAGCCTATATTTGCCTATTTTTCCCTTTAAACACACACAATTTGAGCCTATCTTTACCTATATTGCCCAACTTTTGCCGTAATAGTGCAAAGATAGCCTATATTTTGGACTAACAGGCAAACATAAGCTAAATTAAGCCGAAATTACGCAAATTTAGCATAAGGTAGATTACTTAAATTGTGCCGAAATAAGGCAAATATAGGCTACTTTTGGTTGCAAAAGGTAAAGATAGGCTAAATATTGCCGAAATAATGACCATAAAGGTCAAATTTACGAGGAATAGGGAAATATGGGCTAAAAGTTGCCAAAATAAGCTAAATATAGACCAAAATTAGGCGGGAAAAAGCAAAGTTAAGCTAAGTATGCTGGGAAAGGGCAAGGATAGGCTAATGTTTGGAGGAAAAGTGCAAAGATAGGCTGTAGCTGAAAACACGCAAAATAGGCAAACATAGGCTACAGTTTGCAAGAAAAAAGAGAAATAGGCCAAGATAGGCTAAATTTGTCTGGAAATTAGAGAAATAGGCAAAGATAGGCAAAATTGTATAGGAAATAACAGAAATAGAAAACATACGGTAAGGTTTACAGGATATAAATTATAGACCAATATAGGCTAAGATAGGCTAAAGTTAGCCGGAAATAAGAGAAATATGCAAATATAGGCTAAAGTGGTCTAAGGTTTGCAGGAAATAAGAGTGACAGGCTAGGATAGGCTAAAGTCTGAAGGAAAATGCGTAAAAAGACTAAATAAGTTATGGTTTTTCAAAATAATTCAAATCACAGATAGGCTAAATTTAGTCGAGGAAAAAAAAAAGGTAAAAATTCGGGGAGGAAATTTAGCCTATCTCTGTTTTGAATTTTCTGACAAATTTGTTCATTTTAGCTTTTTTTAAGCAAAATCAGCCCGTCCTTGCCTTTCTCCATCAAAGTTTAGCCTATTTTTGCCTTTTTCGATCAATTATAGCCGATCTTTGCAGTATTTCGGCAAAATTTACCCTATCTTAAACTATTTCCCATATTACTTGCAAAATGTTGACTTCCTGCCCTATCTTTGCCTGTTTTTCGTATTTTCTCGTACAATTTGGCATATATTTGTGTATTTTACGTATTTTGTGCCAAATTTAGCCCATCCTTGCCAGTTTTACATATTTTCGTGCAAAATTAAGGCTAGTTTTTGCCTCTTTTTTTTTCTAATTTCTTGAAATATTAAGCACCTCTTAGCCTATTTTGGTTTATTTTTCCGAAAGTAAGCCTGTATTTGCCTTTTCCACCAAATGTAGCCTATCTTTGCCTATTTTTCCCTTTTACCACACAATAGGCAAAGACAGGCTGATTTGTTTATTAAAAATGGCTAAAATAAACAAAAATGCCAGGAAATCCAAAACAGGAATAGGCTAATTTCCACAAAATTTAGCTTATTTTGACTTTTCCCCCCTAAATGTTAGGCTATCTTTGTAATATTTTCGGCATAATTTGAGAAATATAGGCAAAGATAGGCTAAGAGTTCGTGGGAAAATGGCAACATAGGCAGAGATAATCTAAATTTAGTCCATAAATGCAAAGATAGGCAAAGGTAGGCTAAATTAGGTGAAAAAAGCCAAATTACAGCCAAGACAGACTGAATTTGGTCGAAAAAAGGCAAAGATAGGCTGATTTGTTTATGAAAAATGACTAAAATAAACAAAAATGCCAGGAAATCCAAATCAGAGATAGGCTAAATTTTCTCCCGTATTTTTGCGTGTTTTTCTGGAGGAAATCTAGCCTATCTCTGTTTTTACTCAATTTGAAATTTTACCCTATTTTAACGCATTTTTCCAAATATTGAGGCAATCTTTGCCGTATTTCGTGAAGAATTCAGCCTTTTTCGGGTTTTGTCACTGCAAGCTTAGCCCATCTTTGCTTGTTTCGTGAAAAAATATAACCTATATGAATTTTTCGTGTAATGTCTAGCCTAACTTTATCCCATTTGTTGAAAAGGAAGTGTATATTTGTCTTTTTGAAAATCTCCGATAAATTTTACCCTCTTTTGTCTTTTTTTGCGATATATTTATCAATAGGCAAATACAGGCTAACTTTGAGAAGAAAAGGCAAAGATAGGATAAATTTGAGAGGAAATTTGGCCTATCTTTCCCGTTTTCGACCAAATTTAGCCTATTCTTGACTACATTTGCATTTTACGGACAAAATGTAGGCTATCTTTGCCTATCTTTCTAAAATTATGCCGAAACATTGCAAAAATAGCCTATATTTAGGGGTAAAAGGCAAAAAATAAGTTAAATTTTGCGGAAATAAGGCAAATTTAGGCTAAATTTGATTTAAATAACACACATATAGGCTACATTTGGGTGCAAAAGGCAATATGTACGCAAAATCGTGTCCAAAAAGGCAATGATAGACTAAATATTACCGCAAAAGCCAAAGATAGGCTAAATTGTGCAGAATAAAGTAAAGATACGTCGAATTTTCGAGAAAAAGACAAATATGGCCTAAATTTGGCCAAAATATGGGTATATTTGGCGAAATAAGGCAAAGATTGCAAATATAGGCTATATTTTGGAGGAAAGGGGTAAAGATAGGCTAAATTTCCGGAAAACTTTCAAAGATAGGCTAAATTTGATGGGAAAAGGCAGAGTTAGGCTAAATTTAGAGGAAAAAGGCAAAGATATGTTAAATTTGAGGGGAAAAGGCAAGATAGGCTAAATCTCCTCCCAAATTTAGCCTATCTTTGTCTTTTCCTCCCAAATGTAGCCGATCTTTGCCTATCTTTGACTTTTCCTCCCAAATTTTGCTTATCTTTGACTTTTCCACCCACATTTATCCTATCTTGGCCTATCCTTGCCCTTTTAGACCCAATTTAGATTTAGTAGTAGATCTTTGCCTATCCTTGTCTTTTCAGACCAAATTTAGCCTATCTTTGCCTATTTTTGTCTTTTTCGACCAAAATTAGCTTATAAAAGACAAATATGGCCTAAATTTGGCCAAAATATGGGTATATTTGGCGAAATAAGGCAAAGATTGCAAATATAGGCTATATTTTGGAGGAAAGGGGTAAAGATAGGCTAAATTTCCGGAAAACTTTCAAAGATAGGCTAAATTTGATGGGAAAAGGCAGAGTTAGGCTAAATTTAGAGGAAAAAGGCAAAGATATGTTAAATTTGAGTGGAAAAGGCAAGATAGGCTAAATCTCCTCCCAAATTTAGCCTATCTTTGTCTTTTCCTCCCAAATGTTGCCGATCTTTGCCTATCTTTGACTTTTCCTCCCAAATTTTGCTTATCTTTGACTTTTCCACCCACATTTATCCTATCTTGGCCTATCCTTGCCCTTTTAGACCCAATTTAGATTTAGTAGTAGATCTTTGCCTATCCTTCTTTTTTCAGACCAAATTTAGCCTATCTTTGCCTATTTTTGTCTTTTTCGACCAAAATTAGCTTATATTGTCTATCTTTGCCATTTTACTTTACAGTTTATCCTATCTATGCATTTTTCTGTTAAATTTTAGCGTATCTTTGGCTTTTTCGGCCAAGTTTAGCCTATCTTTGCCCATCTTTGCCCTTTCCCTAAAAATTTAGATTATCTTTGCCTTTTTAATTTCAAATTGAGCCTATCTTTGCGTTATTTCGCCCATATGTAGCCTATCTTTACCTTTTCCGGTCAAATTTAGCCTATCTTTGTCTTATTTCATCACAATTTAGTCTATAATATATGCTTTTGCGAGCAAATTTATTTGCTTTACTTAGGCCAAATTTAGCATATCGTAACCTTGTGCGAGCAAATTTACCCTAAATTTACCTTATTTCGTCAAATTTAGCCTTCCTTGGCCTTATTTTGGCAATATTTGGGCCATATTTGCCTTTTGCGATCAAATTTAGCCTTTCACTGCCTTATTTCGGCACGATTTAGTCTATAAATGTCTTTTGCGACCGAATGTAACATATATTTCCGATATTTCGGTCAAATTTATCTCATCGTTGCCTTTTGCGAACATATTTAGCTGAAATTTGCATTATTTCCACAAAATTTAGCTTATTTTGGCTTTTTTCCCCCTAAATGTAGGCTATCTTTGTAATATTTCGGCATAATTTTGGAAATATAGGCAAAGATGGGCTAAATGGAAACATGGAAACATAGGCAAAGATAGTCTAAATTGTGTCCGTAAAATGCAAAGATAAGCAAAGGTAGGCTAAATTTGGTGAAAAAAGTCAAATTACAGCAAAGACAATCTTTGCCTTTTCTTCCCAAAATTAGCCTATCTTTATCTTTACCTCACAAATTTAGCCTATCTTTGCCTTTTCCCTTCCAAATATAACCTATCTTAGCCTTTTCCTTCCGAATTAAGTCTATCTGTGCCTTTTCGCTCCAAAATTTAGTCTGTCTTTGCTTTGCTTTTTTTTTTTCCCCCTCCTTTTCCTCCCAAATTTAGCCTATATTTGTATATCTTAGTCTTTTCCTTCCGAATTTAGTCTATCTTTGCATTTTCTCTCCAACATTTAGCGAGAAATAGGCTAAATTATTTAGCAAAAGGAAAATATAGGCTAAATTTTGACGGAATAAGGCAAAAATAGGCTAATTTTAGCCGGAAAAGGGTTAGATACGGGTTTCTTTTTTTTTTCGTTAAGGTAAAAATAGGCTAAATTTTGTTACAAAATAGCAAAGATAGGCTAATTTTGCCGAAATATGGAAAGATAGGCTAATTTTTGCCAAAGTGAAAAAAGCGAAATATATAATAAATTATTTAGGAATTGGGAAAGATATGCTATATTTGGCGGAAAAGAGCAAACATAGGCTAACTTTTGTCGAACTAACAAAATGATAGGCTAACTTATGCGGAAAAAGGTAGAGATAGGCTACATTATTTAGGAATAGCAATAGATAGGCTAAATTTTGCCTGAATAAGTTGAAAGTATGCTAGCTTGTGAAGTAAACAAGAAACAAAGGCTTAATTTAGTTGAAAAGGTGGAGATAGACTATGTTTTTCCGGAATAAGACAAAATTAGGCTACATTTTGGCATGAATAAACTATGATAAGCTAATTTTTGGAGAAAATGTAGAAATAGTTTATGTTTTGGGGGAAAAGGCAGATATATACTACATTTGGAACGAAAAGGCAAAGATATGCAAAGATAAGAAAAGTTTTGAAGGAAAAGGCTAGCAAAGATAAGCCAAAATAGTTTAGGGAAAAGGCAAAGATAGGCTAAATTTGTGAGGAAAAGGCTAAGATAGGCTAAAATTTTGGCGGGAAAGATAGGCAAAATTTCGGAGGGAACATACAAAGAGAGACTAAACTTGGAAGGAAAAGGCAACGATATGCTGAATTTTGGCAAGAAAAGGCAAAGATAGGCTAAATTTGGAAGAAAAAGGCAAATATAGGCTAAATTTTGGAGGAATTGACCTATTCCCTTTTCCTCTCAAATTTAGCTTATCTTTGCCTATTTCTTACCAATTTTAGTCTATCTTTGCCTATCTTAGCCATTTATTCCAAAATTTAGTCTATCTTTGCCTATCTTAGCCTTTTCCTTCTGAATTTAGCATACCTTTGCCTTTTCACTCCAAAACTTAGTTCATCTTTGCCTTTCTTTGCCTTTTCTCACCAAAATTTAGCCTATCATGTCTTTCTTCCTATTTTGTGCTAAATTTTGCCTATCCTTAATGTGCAAAATATAGCTCATCTTAACCTTACAACCAAAAGTACAAAATTTAGCATATTTTAGCCTTACAAAAAAAATCATATTTAAACCCATTTTTCTTTTCTCATGAAAATGTGGAAAATTTATCTATTTTAGCCTTACAAAAAATTGCAAAATTTAGCCTATTTTAGCCTAACAAAAAAAATTGCATTTAGCCTAGCTTTGCCTTATGATAAATAAAGTGCAAAATTTTGCCTATCTGAACCTTACAATAAAAAGTGAAAATTTTAGTCCATCTGAAGCCTTACAATGAAATGTGCAAAATAATGCCAATCTTTGCCTTTTGGAAAAAAAAAAAATGCAAATTTCAGCATGTTTTAGCCTCCCAAAAAATATTGTGAAAATTTAGCCTTATAATTAAAAGTGCAAATTTTAGCCTATCTTTGCCTAACAGAAAATAATTAGCAAAATTTAGCCTATATTAGCCTTATAATAAAAAGTGCTTAATTTAGCCTATCTTAGCCATACAAAATAAAAAGTGCAAATTTTAGTCTATCTTTGCCTACCAGAAATAATGTGCAAAATATAGTCTATCTTAGCATTATACCACAACTTTTTACTGTAAACAAAAATTGCTCTTTGAAGCATCAAACATAAAATTCTTTTTTATCAATGTTGAGTAATGTTTTAACAAATTTTAATTTATGATGGTATCTTTAAATCATATTTATCTTTGAAACATGTTTCTTTGGTAACTCACCTATGAGGATTTGGCTGAACATCTGAAGGAGGATTCAACATTTTGACATCACCTCTGGTTCCCACTTTGATTATATTTTTCTGATCTAGCTCACTCTCTGTAAACATAGAGACTAGCTTCTTAAAAATAATTAATGCAAAAATTTGAAAATCACACATACAATTATGCAAAAATAAAAGAATAGAATAATGAATTTATGTACTTCATTTTATAATGAATTATATGGACCATATTCACTTGTGCTTGAAATATTTTACATAAGTTCACCATAAAATATAATTTGCAATCAAATAAAAGTCTACAGCAATTAATTTCTTAAAATAACCTCAAAATTAATACTATCTTTTCTAGCCAGCTAATTGTTAACATATTTGCATGTCCAAATAAATCTATATTATTTAAAGATCAGGTGAACTATGTTATTTTTCATTATTTGTTTGCTTCTTTTCTGCCCAGTGTTTGTCCATCTTTCTGACTCAAAAGCCCATTTTACAGATATAGAGATTAAAATAATATATATAAACATTAAGAATATAATTCTTAGCTGTTAACTAATTTTATTGAAGAATGATTTCAAATGTTGATGATAAACTTGCAAAAGATCATGAACTTCATATTTAATGAAAAAATCTACACCCTATGTTGATATCTAAAATGATGTAGCATTTAATCTTTAAAATGTTGCTTTAGCTAAGCAAAATAATATTCCTGGAATTTTAATCTGAAGAGAAATACAAGATAAAGTAATTAAAAAACATTCATGGACACAGAAAATTTCATTATGAAGGACAAACAATTCATGGAGAAGTTTCACAGTAAAATTTCTTATTTTGGGGCCATGAAATGGCTATTTAAAAACTTTCTAAACAGTCATGACAATCTAGCAACATGCACCTGTGCAATAGCTAATAAAACATGGACAATCTACAGTCAAATTGCATCATGGAAGAGCAATAAAACATTATACATTTTTTATGATCAGAGGGAGCAAAACCTTCTGAAATGTACAGCAGAATGAAAGTTTCATATGAAGACAGTTGTTTGAATGTATGAGTTGGTAGATATAGTTTAAAATGGAAGATAAAATATCAGTGATGAATAGTGGGAGAGCAGTTTGTGTTGTAACTGAGTGAAATAGATCAAGAAAATTGAAAACCATAGGCAAAACTGTTGATAAAACTGCTGTAGAATTCAGTATAAGTCATAGCTCTGCATTCAATATTATCCAGGATGACTTGGACATGCCAAAGTGTGTAACAGATGTGTCCCAAGGCAAGTCTAATGACCACAAATGTGTGCAGCAGATGATTATTCAAGAGTAATTGGACTATCACACCCATGAAATGAGATAGGAGATATGTCCTGGGTGTACCGTTATTAAGCAGAAAGTAAGACATAATTAATGCACTTAAAGCACCTGACTTCTTGGGTCAACAAAATTGGATGACATAGGCTTCTGCTGGGAAAATCATGTTGATGGTCTTTTAAGATGTCAACACTCTATAGTGATGCACTTCCAACAAAATGTGACTAGCCTCAGTACAGTGATATGCTGATAATTGAATTGAAGCCCACAAAGCTATTGAAATGTCCGGACTTCTCTCAAAAGGAGTAAATCTGTTTCATTGTATTGATCACCCCCATACTGCTGTGCAAATAATCTATATATTACATGATCCCAAATTTGAGATTTTGATGCATCCACCATATCACTTGGACTTGGCACCATTAGATTTTCACTTATTTGTACCTTTGGATCTTAGGAACAGAAATTTGTAGATGAATATGGACAGTGAGGTAATGGAGGTAGTGAAAAGTTGGTTAAGAACCAAGTTCTTGAGGGCATGCACAAACTTGTGAACAAATGTACCAAATGTGTTGCAAAGCAAGGTGACACTATTGAAAAATAAGACCCAAGCTATTTCTATAAGTACTCTTGTAAAAATGTTTATAAAATTCCTGTGATTAGTGTTTAATGCCTGTTTTTACTACTGAGGCACCACAGGCGGTGACGCGAATGATACATGAGATGAAATGATATACTGGGAAAGAATTTTTTTTTAAGAAAGGAAATGTTTCAGGCCTAATTTAGGTACCTCCCTGGCATTTTGTCCTTCATGAGGACTGAGGAAAACTTGGAAAAAACCTCAGTCAGGAAGGATGGTCCTGACAGGAATCGAACCCTAGACCTCCTGCTCATGAGTAAGCACCTTAACGACCTTGGCCACCCATAGCAGTATAATATAAAATTTGTGGTATTTATTTACCTTTCTTATATCACCAAAATATTTTAACCAGTAATATCTTTTCATTAGCAGGCCCATTGCAAATCTGAGAGATATTTTCAGATAGATGTATAAAATTGTATAAAATATAGTGAACTTTTGTAACAGTGGTGTCAAATATTAACATTTTAAAAAATTGAGTCGAAATTGTAACATACACACCACTAAAATTCAATAAAATGGAAGACTAGTTTCGGGAGCCATTGCTCCTATCATCAGTTCCTGGTCAACTCACGACTCGACAGTGGTGTGTGTTACAATTTCGACTCAATTTTTTAAAATGTTAATAGATGTATAAAAGCTTACCAAGTTTCTGTAGCATTGCTTTCATCTTAAAAGCCACCACTGCACGTGAAGAATGGGCCAATAAAGGCCCTGTTCTACATATAATTAAAGCACAGAAGGATTCTTCTCCTGCAGAACAGTTTATATACAAAGTCCTATTAGCATAGGTATCAATTGTTGGTTCATGTATAGCACGCTTCTGACGATCATTACGTAAATCTTTCTCCAACTCAGTAGGCAAGTTCAGATGATCTTCACCAAATCCTGGCAGAGGCAAAATGTGACCACCCTCCTCCTCAGGACTATCAGGGTCCTTCACAAATGGACTATGCTGGTTTATACATTCAAAGCTCGTATTTCCATTGGGAGTGATCAAAGTAGGCTGTAATATAAGAGCAGTTCTTGATTAAAATATATAAGTTGTATTACTAATTTCACTGATAATTATATGAAAAAGGATGCCTTGAATAGAGTATATTTTAAGATAAATTTTACTTAATTAGTTAATTACTATATGATACAGAATTGGAAAGCATAAATTACTTAAATACTTAAAAATGAGCTAAAGGTATGAATCAAAGTGCTTTATTAACCTTTACCAAATTATTTTAAATTCAGAAGTAATGTGGTATACAGAAGAAATTGTTTTGTATCTGTTGAAAAAGTGAAGAAGGCACCACATTTATAGAACCATTTAAAATGAACCTATAGTCTTTTGCTGCCTTAGAAGATGCCTTTAAGGATAAAAAATGATGCAGAAAATAAGAAATCTCATCCCAGTAAATTGTCCTTACATGAAATGAGTAGTTAGTAAAAGTCAATGGTTATAGACACATTTTGAAGCCATTTGAATAATATTGCTTGGATATGGAACATTCATCCCCCCTCAAAAAAACCAATGTTTCTAATGTTTAATAATTAAAAATATTTTAATTCTTACATTATGCTTATTAATTAAATTTATTTTAATAGTTTTTAAGGGATTTAGCAATCAAATAGAGAGTAAAATTGTGTAATTTTCTCATTAAAAATGCTAATAATTTTGCTTTACCTTTGGCTTGTAAACTTGTAGGATAGAGATGATATCACCCTTCATGGTAATGTACTCCAGTGGAATCCAGAAGTGAAGTTCCACCAGAGATACAGGGCTGGGTCCAATATTCCATGCCTGCAACATGATTACAGTACAACAGTGTCTAAACAACAAATGAATAAAAAGTGAACCATTAATTTCAAAAACTGATGATAAAATATCTAAATTAATGTTAGACAAACATCCCTCCCTTTTTAATGAAAATCAATGCATATAATGATAAGAGTTCCCACAGAACAATTGTACATTCTCTAAAAGCATTGCATCAGACAGGAGTTAAGGGAATCTAAATGTAGTTGATGCACTCAATTGGAATTTAGGAATTTATAGTGCATAAGAAGGCTTGCATTTAAGATTCCTTGTTAGTTTTGCTATTAACTTCACAGATTTCTTTGCTCACAATAAATGTATATGTCTATATTATTAAGATTTGTATGGCTTTAATTGCAAAATGGTGAAACAATGTCACAAAAATAAGAATAGTCTAAATATTGAATAATAGTGGAGATAAAGAGAGAGAAAGAGGGAAAATAAATTTCTGAAAAATATAAGAGGAACAGGTCTGTAAGGTGATAACTAAAGTTGTAAACTGGGAAAGCAAACTTTCTGAAGCTAAATATAACTGATTCAAACAGTCATGTTCTCTGTTTTTGTAAGTTTGAAATTAGGAATATTGAACATTTCAATGATTATAAAGATCATGCATTTTTGTAACTATTAATTTACGAAATATAAAGCAAAAAAAAAAAAACAAAAACAAAAACAAAAAAACAAACCATAAGGAGAAAAAATGGTACAAAATATAACATTTAATATCACAAATACTCTTAAAGAATTGCTATTTGGAAACCAGTATTTATTTCTCTTTGTGTTACAGATGCTCACTTTATCAACTTTGAAATGTATTATTTTTCAGAATGTGAAAGAGAGAAACTATAATCTGAAATGAAATGTGCAACATTTCTAAACAAAAAAGGAAGGAAAGAAATTTAGAACAATAAATTTTATGGCACATTTTATATATTATTGTACTCTAAATAATTTGATTTCACTTTAGTATTAACAGGAAAAACAAACAAACATAAAAAACAAACAAAACAAACTGATTTTTCAATAATATTTAATATATACCTTTCCTTTATTTCACTATGCCATTAGAGTTTGTATACACTAGTTGAAACCAATAGACCTTCGTGGATGCAAAATTCCTGGTAAGACATGAGTTAATAGGAAATAAGAAAGATGAAGTAGAAAGTTATAGACCAATCACCCCTGTGTTCTGCCTTCTCAAAACATGGAAGGTTTATATTTAAAACAATTGCAAAATTATGTAAAAAAATATAAATAAATATTATATCAAAATGGCAATATGGTTTTCAAAAGCATAAATCTACAATAAAAGCCATACAAAAGGCAAATAATATTATGATAAAAACTCTAAACAACCTGAAATCTGTGATGCTATTTTCATAGATCTATCAAAAGTGTTCAATTGTATGAATATAGAAACATTGATTAACAAAATATTGTACTTACAAAGCTGTTGACAATGGAGTAGTAATATATCCTAAATTTAGGTATTCATTTTTTTTAATTTTTTTTTACACTAAACTCCGTTTATATATGTAAGTAAATGCAGTTTAGTGTAAAAAAAGTGAATACCTAAGTTTATGATTGATTAACCAGTTAGAAAAATGTGGAATTTGTGGCCTGGCTCAAAATTGGGTATTAACATATAGAGGAAACAGAACACAATGTGTAGAAATAAATCATCTGAATGCAAATGGTGTGATAGAAAAATTAAAATCAGATTTCATAGCAATTGGGTACGCTGATGGCATGAAGTCATAATTAGAGACCAGACAACTAAAGATGTAGAAAATAGGGCAAACTTAATTTTAAAAATCATAAAGGAATACTACTCCATCCTAGATATGGTAATAAACATAAAAAAGACAGCAAGCATAAATTTTCAATTAACGAATCTCAATTCAAATAACTTAAAATTAATAATAGAATGTGAAAGTACAGGTGAAATAAATAATACAGACTTTCTAGGAATGATTATTGACAAAAATTTAAACTGAAAATCCCATGTAGCACATATTATCAAAAAAATAAATAAAGGCATATATGTAATGAGACAAATCAGTAAGACAATGGATAGCAAAATTATAACACAGGCTTATTATGCACTTATATACTCACACATCAGCTATGGCATTATGTTATGCAGGAATATTACACAAAGAGATAGTTTTAATTTTAGGTAGATTAAAAGTAAAACTACTTAAAATCATGTAAACATTAAAACACTCTTCACATTCCACTTTTTTTTTAAAAAAAACATGTGAAAACTTAATTGATATCATACCGGTTCCATACATTTATGAAAAGTAAGTGAAGCTTTAAGAGTGTGTAGTTCAACTGAATCATACTATGATATCAATTAATATGATTGGCTTCACTGTGCAAGTTCCAATTTACATTTAAGTTAAAAAATGTGAAAACTTGTTGAATTAAACATAAAACTTCTAAAATCATGTCAATATATTAAACTCTCTTGAACGTTTCACATTAAAACTTTTTTTATTAAAAAGTAGGTTCGGACTAGTTTCGTGAGTCACTTGCTCACATTATCAACCAATTGATGACTAACAGATCTCTTCAAGAAGGATGTATACTTGGATGTGTGTGCTCTGGTGGTCTGTTGATGAACCTGTACAATATGTTGTCTGCTTCTGGCATATCAAAATTCATAAGTCTATGTTCATATTTTTTTATATACATCTTTTCCCATATGCTAAGTTCCTTTGGGTGTTGAACTGCTCTTAGCATTATTATATCTTTTTCTATTTCATGCTTTTCATTCCAGAAATATGCTGCTAGTGCTGATTTTTCTAAGTGTTTGTATCTGATGTTTCTCCAGTGCTCTTTCAATCTAATACCCAAGCTTTTTTTGGTCTTGCCTATATATACTTTATCACACTCCTTACAGTTGATCCTATATATGCCTGAATTATCTTCTTTTGATCTGGGTTCAATTTTGTTTAGATTCAGTAATTTTCCTACACTGTATCTATTTACAGGTGCCAAAGCGATGTTGTATTGTTTGAATATTTTTTTAAATTTGTGATTGATGTAAGGGTGGTATGTGAACTTTTGATAAGTTTTTTCTTTATATACATTTCTGAGTGTGGTGATTTGTTTGATTTTATTTTTTCCTTTGAATCTTTTTATTTTTCGATCTATCATTTGTTTACTAAACCCATTAACTTTTGCTGTGTGTATTATATGTGAGTATTCATTCTCATATTCTTCTTTTTTAAGTGGTATATTAATCAACCTATAAATCATACTATTGAATGCTGCTTTTCTTTGTGAGATCTAGGGTTGAAACCTTTAGTTTTTATATGATTATCTGTGTGTGCATCATTTCTGTATGTGCCAAATTCTAATTTGTTATTATTAAAACACTGAATTCAGCATACTGAAATGTTTTTTTTTTATTATTATTCAATAAGCATCAGTATGAAATGTTTAGACACAAATTTCACGACATTAAGCTACCAAATAATAATATGGGCATTAATGTGCATTATGATATATTGAAGAGGTGCATGGAGGTAACTAGATATTTATTTTCCTGAATAAACTGAATTATTTTTATGATTTCTAAAAATTAAAAAAAAAAAAAACCATATTTTAGTATGCTGAATTTGGTGTTTCAATAATAAATAATTACTCCTATATTTTGCACTTACTATAAATCATTTCCAAAGATGCTGCACTAATGAGAATTGTACTTTACATCATAGGCAGAGTTAACTAATAATGGTGACAGGTTGAATTTCAATTTCATTTTTGAATGGTCTCTCTCATAAAATCAAGAGTTATATTCATACTTTCTAAATAACTTATAGTTACAATCAGAGATGACCACTGAAGACAAGGAAGTGATCTATTAGTATTGCGAGAATAATCACTGCCGCAGCATAGATAACAGAATTTTGTTTAGGTTAGTATTCTAAAATAAGTATCAGAAATTAGCTTTTTCTTTTATCTTTCTGGGGTTGCTCTAATTCTTAACACATGTCATAAACAATCCCTGTGTTTGAAGAGCTCACAGGAAGTAGAATGAGGTTATTATTGGTAGAACTATAGAGGAATAGTTTTATTATTAAACTTTAGCAAAATTATTAAAGTACATTGTCAGAAAGAATTCAGGATTGGGCTGAAGGGAGCAACAAATTATTTCCATTACAAGATGGTTTCAGAAGGGGAAAAAGAATTGTGGGTAATATACTAATAATCACAAGCTTAATTAATTAGTATTTGGCAAGGAAAACAGTTGACTATATGCAGTGTTTATTTATTTGGAAAAATCCTATGATAGGGTGATAAGGAAAATCCTCAGATATACTTTAATGAAGAAAATTTTTTGATTTGGTTTATTTATGGACACTGTTTAACATCTCAGATCATCAGCATCCAATACAATTCCGGGCATGAAACGGCCAACAAAAATTTGCTCAGAGGTCTCTCCTTTCAGGCTTGAGGTTCTTTTTCATACCATAAATGTAAGACACAGGACCCATGGCTTTATTTCCCTTCCAAAGAAAGTTATACCTAGGATTTTTATGTCCAAAAAAAATCCATCCATCCTGGCCAGGTTTGAGCCCATGATCTTGGTTTAGAAAGCAAGTATGGTTACCACTACACCACCAGGACCAAATTAATAAAGAAGGGTTTAAGTAGTAAAACGATAAAACTAATGAAGGTTTTATATTTTTTGAATAATTTTTGTATCAAATGTGATTATGGAAAGGTTACAAAGGAGATTAGCCTTAGATAAGAATGTAAATTGAATCCTATTCTGTTTAATATATTTATAAATGATATCATAGAACAATTAAAACTCTTATGCCAGTTATCAATAATGCAGATATTCAACTATTGTATGCAGAGGATCTGATGGTAGGCCCAATATCAGTTATAGTTTAAAATTAACTATGATGGAATTATTGTAAGATATTGCAATGAAAATAAATCAAGACAAACCCAAAATTATAATGTTTTAAAAAGGTAATAGACTGAGAAAGGTTAATTAAATGGTTAATACAGTTCAGGTTGTTAATGAGCTCACATATTTGGGAATTAAGATGAGCAGCAGAGATTGGGGGGAGGGGGGGGGAATGGGCCATTGCAAATGGAGGACCTGCCATGGAATCAATTAGAAGATGTTTTTATACATGTTGGAGAGAATTTATCATGCATTGGTTGAATCTTGCCGAATATATGGGATAGAAACCTGAAGAATTGATACAGATTCAGTATGGACTTAGTTCAAAAAATATTTTGTAAACTGTTCAGAATACTGCAAATGCTGGAGTATTAGACTGAAGTTAAGGATAGTCAGTGTTAGAGGGAAAAAAAATCATAGGAGAATATTAAAGTATTTGTTTCGTATTCATCAGCTCCCTGATCAAGATATTCTGAAGGTCTGCCTGGAATATCAGGAAAATAAGTTTAAGGTTAATTCATGGTTATGGAAAATTAGAGCCCAGTTGATTAGGAATAGATTAGGAGATTTCTGAGTGAATAATTTGAGAATGGAAAGGGAGGGAAATATTGGAAGATATGTATAGGCAGGAGCTAATTTCTCAAATTAGAGAAGAAAAAATCATTAACCTTTTATAGAGAATTAAAGGTGATTTCAGAAAAAGAAAGAAAAAAAAAAGAAAGAAAAGAAAGAAAATTCTGTAATGGGTACAAATAAGAGGAAGGCTTGTGGAAATTAAGATCAAACATTTTGCAATGTCAAAATTGTGAGGAAGAAGAAATTGAAGTACATATATAGTTTGATTGTAAGGGAATGGGTGAATGGTTGACAAAGCTGCTAATGGAGAAATAGTTGAAGAAAGGCATATTATATGCATTATATCAGCCATTTTGTGAGATATTTTACCAATCCTTCAAATTGAGACCTCTCAAGATTTGATCGGAAACTATTGTGACACAACTTTCCAAAAAGATGGACAAGAGAACTGTAGCTTTCAAGAAGAGTTCAAACAGCATTAAAAGATGAAGCATCCAGTGTATGTCAAAAACATGGCTTATCTTTAACAGTTGAGAGTTGAGTTCTTGTGAAACATTGTGTAGCCATCTCTGATTTTTGGGACTTTTGAGAAAACACAAATTATAAGGAATCTAAAAAAGACTGTATATGTACACATCTGCCACATCATGCATAACATTATGCACAGTTAGTTCCATTTTGTAGTTCATACAATGTATAACAATTAATTCTTATGTAAATGCAGAATAGCTGTGCCTTTTTAAGGTGCAAGCACTGTGATTTGATCTGTTGAAATATTTACAAAATGGTTTATTAGTACATCACATTTAATGCTATAGTTTTCAAGTATGGCTAACACTGTATTGAAAATACCTTCCCCTTTCACACATTCTAATTCAACAATATCTAAAAAATAATTGCAAACAACTCCCTCAAACAACAGGCATATATAAAATATTAAGCAGGTTTTATTAGAAATTGTTGTACTTTCGTCTATCATCTAATCATAATAACAAAGTTTACTCCATTCTATAATGAATTAAACAAGTTATTTTTCATGTCTTCTCTTACAAATATGATATTTCAGCAGGTATGGTCAGAATAAAGCATGTTACCACTGATACACCACTCAATTTTTGCAGTTCAATTATTACAGATTATGTTCCGAATAATAACTTCTGTTTAACTTATTCTTAATTAGCTAGTGAGTCAATTTAATACTCATATGCTTGACTTACCATTGAATTATAAAGAACATGTTTCACATGCTTTTCCCCACATCATCAGCTGTGAGTCAAGTGCCAGATTCGTTGTTGGTTGGATGGACTTAGTGTAGCTCTTGTGGACATTTTATGAACTTTTGGATTAATTAATTTTCTGGTGGGATCTTGAAGTTCATAACCTTGTCTTCATATTTTTTTATAAAATGTTTTCTCCTATTCCCAGCTCCAAGGGTCTATTTACGAATTTCAATAATTTAACTCCCATTTCTATAACACATTTATTTCTCCAAAAGTGATGTGCAACTGCTGATTTATCTATCTGATTGTACCTGATGTTTCTCCAGTGTTCCCTTAGCCTAATTCCAATGCTTCTTTTTGTTTTGTCAATGTATACTTTGTTGCATTCTGGACAGTTGATTTTGTATATTCCTGGCTTCTTCTCATCAGGTATTATCACCAGAATTGAGCAGATTATGTAGGCCGAAGAGCAGATTATTTAGGCTGAATTTGTTCTCTGGGGACAAAGTAATCCCATACTCTTAGAGCTGGGGAATATGGGAAAAAATTGTATAAAAAATATGAAGACAAGGTTATGAACTTCGAGATTCCAGCAGAAGACAAATTATTCCAAAAGTTCATAAAATGTCCATGAAAGCTACACCAACTCCATGCAACCAACAACAAATCTGCCAGTCGACTCACAGTTGATGATGTGGGCAAAAGCCTGTGAAACATGTTCTGTATAATTCAGTGGTAAGTGGAGTATTAGAGTATTAAATCAACTAACTAGCTAATTTATAATAAATTAATTGCTTCAGTATTAATTCCAACATTAAATTAATTTTAAATTCTGTTTAGCTATTACATATCTGAACAATTAAGAAGTTGTATTTACTTTTTCTTGATGTTTTTTACCCACAACCTTTCATTTTCACTCACAGATTTTTCTGTACTTGGTTTTTCTATATTACTTATGATTTCTATGCACTTCATAGACTTGCACTTCGCATTATCACTGATTTTATCATTCAGTTTTTTGGAATTATTTTCTGAAACACCAATTACGAGTAAAAGACATTATCAATATGTACATATTCCATACTTCCACCTTAAATTCATGAACTTCCAAACACACGGTGCATATTATTAATTTTTTGGCATTTACAGACAGCCATGGCTTAATCTCATGCCAGTTTTAAAAACTTGACAAAGCAAGATTTCTCACAATAATTACATCCTTACTGTTACTCCTTTTCCCACCTATACACTTCTCATAGTTTTCATTCCAGAAAATTTACAAACTTTCTATTTGTCAGCACCATCATTACCATTTTGGTTCTTAGATTCAGCATCTATTTTAACTCTTTTAACCCACTGCTAGTATCTTGACTGTCACTATGTGCACATGTTTCCAGCAATTCACTGTTCTTGTAGAATGACTTTTTTTTTTTTTTTTTTTTTTGAGACACACTGAAATTCCATAGTTTACACTGGCCTAGACATACTCAAAACTGATAACTGCTGCTTGCCTCTTAGCCTTGCGTAAATTAACGGATCATAACAGATTAAAGCTACAATGACACAGAAGTCAGTGAAGATTCAGTTTGAAATGTTTAAATAGATGATATTTTTTACAAATTAATGAGCAAGATTATGAGCCTAGAATATATTTATATGCTTTTTAAAAACATTTTAATATTAAACCAGTTATAGTATATGTGCACTTTCTGTGTATGGCTCCACAAATTTAAATTAAATGTTAAATTATATATTCACATATCCAGTGAGTGGGAAACAGGCATTCTCATTCGGGATGGGTAATTTAAAATCAGAGAGTGGAATGGTTTGATTCAGAATGGGGAAAATCTCCCCCATTACCCTTCAAATCATACACTTGATATCAGTTGACATTAAAATTCATAAGACATGTCTGAGTATTGAGGATAGAAACAATGGAGTGCTCAAACAGAAAATTAAAAGGAAGCTGTTTAATGGTTGAAACAGATACAATTAATTTGTCTATAAACTGTAACAAAGAAAGGACAAAAGGAGAGAGCTACCTTCTGGTATGCTGAAGGAGAAGCTTCCCTCATTAATATTAATATAAGATGACTAGTACTTCTGCATTCTGGTAGCCAAAGCCAGAAATACTGTCACAAGAGAGATTCTGGAACATATATAGTAACAATTGTGTTGCATTTGAGAAATTTGTATTGGTTTATAAGAAAAAGAGCCTGGGCCAGTACATGTACACCTTTAAATAAAATATAGTGAACTTTTGTAACAGTGATGTGAAATATTAACATTTGAAAAAGTTGATGTAAACCTTTATTTAATTTATTTTGCATTTTGCTTATTATAAATAACTATTATTGATAGTAGTAGTGGTGATAGGGATGGTGGTAGTGATGGAGTTTTAATCTTAAACAAAATACCTATTCAAATGGCTTTCATTCAATTCCTCCAAAATTCCTCCAAAATCTTGTCAAAAAATAATGAAGTTCCAATACTGTTTCTATAAACTGTATTTTAGATTAACAACATAAAATACTGAAAGTTAAATATTTCAATATTTTCTATTTCATAGAAAACCTAAATGATGAGCATAAAATGGCACCATAAAATGTTTTATATATTAAAGTATATTACCTCATAAGTATGAGTAAAAGTAAGATCTTGAATAAAGCTCTTATTGGGATGTAAGTACTCAATTTGTTCCCTTCCATATGACCTGGAAAATAAATAACACTTTTGAAATACATTTAAAATAGCACATTTAAGCTTTTGCAATATGTTCTGGTATAGATTGATACCATTCATTCCAGAATGGCATTCAATGACAAAGGGTTTCTTCATTTCATTAAGTTAATTTTTTGTATGTTTAATAAATACATATCATTATATCTAACAAAATACCTAAACTGAAGTTTTGTAATTTTCAATTAATGATTTTACAAGGGAAGAATGAGAAATAAACCACATTAATTTTTTATGTAGTACCTTTTGGGTAAATACATTAAAAAAGGCTGGCAGATAGTTTGAATTTTGCTCTACTGAAATAAGTAGCACAATTAGTCATTCTAATATATAAAAATGTTGACTACGGGGCAATGGCAGTGAGTTTGGTGGTTGTGGTATACTAAAGAAGGACATAAATTTCTAGGCAATGAGATCAGAGCAAAACACCACCAAAACACAATAGGCCACTAAGACTGGAACATAAGAATGGAGTTAGTGTAAACAAATTCTCCACTCTTCTGTGGATACTGCTACCTGTGTTGCACAATAATAAAAGTATGCAATGCCCTTTGTGATACTGAGAAATATTGCAATTGTCAGCCTACTTCAAAGATGGTGCTTGCTCCCATGATGAGGGTGCCATTTATCACAAAATCATGAAATTTGACTGAGAGGTGCTCCAGCATTCACTGCATGGTCTAGAGCTGCTATTTTGAGCTTTCATCTATTTGATTCAATAAAAAAAATTCCTGTGCTTTCAATTCTCAAGTCTTGTGTTTTATGCCCAAGAAAAAGGCATTCATGAACAAAGCATTATACAATTATTACCAAGTTGAGATAAATGCCTTAAGAAACAGGGTGCTTATTTGCAGCTAATTTTTTTTACTTTTCTGATTTTGCCAACAGTTAAAATAAGTATTTTAAATACTGTATATTACTTTCTTAACCTCTATCATAGTTTCAATTACACTAAGCATATAATATAATTTGAATGCAAATGCTTCTAGCTACTTCCAGGTGCTGCCACTTCTTAGTAGTTATACCACCAGATTCTTGCAGTTACCAAACAAGAGACCTCCATCAAGCACCAGAACATTAATGAAGTACAGCTCAGTCTGTACTAAATGTCAAAAGTAACCAGTTTTACTACTAAGAAGCAGCAGCACATGGAAGTCAAGAATTTAACCATGAATATGAGCAATGGAAGTTTACGTCTTCATATACTTGTACATCAATTTTCTAAACTCTAAGGAATACAAATTCTTGTGATACTTACCCAAAAATTGTGACATCAGCACTTTGAACAATTTTTATGTGCACAATCTGCTGATTGTCAGCTTCATTGGTTTCCTTACTTAGACTGGATATGCTCACATTAATTAAAATAGTTTCTGTATCTGGTGGTAAATGTTCTAAATCAAATCTCAATTCCAAATTTCGCTCAGCCTGCAAAAATTAATGTTGTTAAAGAGTTTTCCAAAAATATCTAAAATGTTTCATTGATATTTTGCTATATTAATTGAAAGTCTTGTCAGTCAGTTTTATTACTTACAGTTATAAAAATAATTAACTAAAAAAATATATAATTAAGAGAAGCTCATAAATAAAACTGTTTTTCTATTCTTTTTCTGCAAGAGAGAAAAATTAAATTTGTCTCCATTTTGATGTCATTCTATATTTCACAAAGATGTGCTTTAATCTCTTCCTCCTTCTCCTCCTCCTTCTTCTCCTCCTACTCCTCTCCCTCCTCCTATTTCAGTCTCACATTTTCTTAAACTGTGAGACTTATGAGAAATGTTATTTTTACATAATCGGATTATAAGCCTAATGTATAACCCAACTTTGGAGGATGGAGTTTTAATTTCAGAGTTTCTTTCCCTTAAATCATTGCCTCTCCATGGTTAAGGAGCTTCATGTGGCCCCCCTCCCCCAATTACCCTGTGGACCAATTCCTTAATCAGGTAGATGTACTTTCTATCAAGCATAATTTTTAGGTTTGAAAAAATTTACATTTTAGTGTAACATTATATTAATTCCCAGGTTTTATATTTTGCTTTAAATCTTTATTTTTTTATTTATTTATTTATTTTTTAATTTTCTTTTCCTTTTGGCATTTGTATTTTTCTATCTTTCCTTTTTTTCCATGCTAGAAATAAAATAGGACATACTTTAAAAGATGGCCTTCTTCCAGCTCAAAATAGCTTTAACAAGCTGTATTTCAATGTAAAATGACATCTAATGGTAGATTGCTGCTAAATGTAACAGGAAAAGGACAAAATATAATTTGAACATTTCTAAAAATAACATAATAATTTTTCACTTACTTAAATGCTGTTTATGAGTTATCAGGCAGAAAGAACTTTATGATATTTGACCTGGTGAAGCAATAATGTGTTGGCAATACATAGACAGCATTATCAAGATATTATTGTAGAGTCAGATTAGAAGGTGAAGGTTGAAAAGCTGGGTAGAGGGGGTGGGTTTACAAAGCCAAGAAATGCATGGTATCAGTTGAGTGAGTTCAGTGTAAGAAGACAGACAGAGAAGTAGTGTCATCTGGCAGCTGGCCCTGACTTGCAAGGAAAGTAATGTAAGTTAACAGAAGAATAAGTTGTAATTTAAAATAATAAATTGTTACTGATCAGTGCTGAATATGTCAGTTTTGGATTTGTGATATATTCCAGGTCCTCTCTTAGGTTCCTACTGGTTTATTTGTCCAAATTTAAGTAGTTGTCTTTGTTCAGTAAGTTAAGCAGAAACGATGTTGCACCTCCTTCTCAGATTATTAGTTAGATTTTAGTAGAAAAAGGATTGGTGAAAATTTATCTATGCATGTATCTATGCAACACATAGATACATGTTTCAGGAAAAGTATGTACTTGTAGGTAAATAATCTTTGAAATTGCATAAATAACCAAGTATATCTTTTTATAACTATAGGAATCACTTGTAGAACATAGGCTTTCATGGTCGGTGTCAACTATGCAAACTGAGTTAACTGAGCTGTAAGGCCATGGTCCAATGGGATTCTTCTCCTTTATCTTCTCAAGTGTTTAATCCATGACTGCAGTGGACATCATCAGTGATGTGCTCAATATAATCTTCTTGAAAACCAGGCAGTAACTGACTCACTAATGGAAATTGTGGTGGTATATATAGCGGGATTGCCTGTGGAACTGAGCTCTGATTGGTTCACTTGGCTTTAGGGGGTTGGTTCTAAGCTGGAGTTCATGGGTGTTTCTAGTAGGGTGTTGGTTATAGATTGGTTCTTATAATTTCTTTATCTTGGTATTTTGTACCTTGGTATCAGCTTTCAAAATAGCAAGATAAAGAAATTATATTAACCAATCAGAGCTTAGCTCCATAACCAACCCCCACTATGTATATATAACATTACAATTTTCATTAGTGAGTGTCATTGCCTCGTCTTCAAGAATATTATATTGAGCAAACCACTGAAGATGCCCACTGCAGTCAAAATTTTTGGGAAGATGAAAGAAAAGAATCCCATTGTCCATGGCCTTACAGCCTGGAAGACTCAGTTTGCAAATGTATAAGAATCACTGTTGTTTTACTCTATACTTCTATTGAAAGCTTAATCTAAAACTTAATAATATTGGCACTTATAAAGTTAATCTTGAAAAATAATGCACATTTTAATGCTATTTATTATTGTAATACAATAGGATAATATCAATAGAGATGATGGTACCTTAGGACTACTAAATAAATACTTAACTGCTAGGCTGCAGTATTTTAAAAAGAATCTTACCTTTGGCTTGAAAGGATTGCCTAAATCACAGATAAGTCTGGTTATGTTACCATCTGGATCATCATTTGCAGCTGTATCACATGTAGGTGGTGTGCGAGACCTGCTGATTATTCGGGGATAGGCTACTGACAGCTGTGTTACAAATGCAGGTTCTCCAAGATTCTTTGCTGTAACTTCCAGATGTAACTTTGATATATTACCAAGTACCAAGTAAGGTCTGTTTCTGAAATTATGCAAAAATCAGATTTATTTTCTTTTCTTTCAAAAAGTAAAAACTATAAAAGCATAAAACTTTCACTTCACTTCAGTATAGCATTATTATACGATAACAGAATTTTGGCTGCCTAAAGTACTTATTAATGATTTATCCTCAACTAAAAAATATGAATATTACAATTTTTATATCCCAATCTTAAATAGTACAGAGATTAATCCTTCAATCCATTTTCTTGAAGATAAACTACTAATATTAGGATAAAGAATAAAATGTATAATATCTAATTACTAAATACTATGACAAAAATAAAGCAGGATAGACAAGGATGAATTTTTTCAAGCAGATAAAAAAGATAAGATCTTCTCTCTTGGTAACCCTAGTAAGGACTTGGTTAACCACACCAACCAGTGCATTCTCTACCTTCACCTTGTAACATCAAGGGTAGAGGGCAGTATTGCAGGGGACATGAGCTTACAGACACCGCACCGGTTGCTTATCATGTGGATTCCAAGATCAAAGGATGCTACCTCTCTATCAGGCAGCTCCCTGATTGTCCTTATGGGGCTGGGTGGACCCTGTTACAGACCTGGCTACCTAAGAAAAGTTCTAAGCAGAACTACGGGATTAATCTCAAGACCACCTGGACAGTAGCTACCAATGTTGACCCTAGACCAAGGAGGTGATCAAAAAATTAAATAATAGATGGATATAATTTATAAATTTTTAATTTTTCTCTTTGTGTAAATGAATCAAGAGAATGTTATTACTTATACATAAGGCAATACTCACTCTAGTTCTAGTACTAGAACTTCAACTTTCAGATCAGTTTCACACAAATCATGACGACAACCAGTAGCAAAACGCACTTGCTTTCTTATGGATTTAGGTTCATTAGGGTTCAATACAGGACAGTCTGCACACATCTTTCCATCTGTAAAAAAAAGAAAGAAAGAAGTAATAATTTATTCTGCAGCATTTTAAATAAGCACTGTTAAGGTCACTATTCTTAGTTTCCTGGAACAAGGCGAAAGGTATTAAAATGCATCTTGTCATGAAAACCACAGCTTAAATTAAATAATGTTAATCATACATTGAAACAAAACAGAACTTAGTAAGCATCACACAATATCTATGTAAGCTACAGAAAGTAAATAAAAATTTCTTCATATAAATCATGGTGAAAACTGACTTGATCCTTTCAACAATTAAGTGTGAATATATATCAAGCTAATAATCTGAACATATATTTGGAATTATGAAGCAGTAATATAGCAATTATATAATACAATAATTCTTCCTATAAAGACACAGAAGTTTTTATGAATTTTATTTTTATTTTTGACCTCTTTATTGGCACAGGGCAGTTTCAAAAGTGAAACCTCGCTGGAAGAATATCAAAATCTTCGGACCTATTTTGTTGAATATTTCTGTAACCATAAGGTTGATTTTTATATTCTGAACTGGGGTTGATCTTTATCTGCAGGGCACACCACTTCATTTGTTTAAGTTTACTGTGTATTGCCTGATAGAAGCTTGAATTTTATGAAATGATGATCTTCAAACAGGTTACTCAATTATTAATCATTAAGTATATGATTGTAATGGTATTTGCTTTTCTTTTTTGTGATAGGTTATACAGCAGACTGTAATTATACAATACAATGAAGTCTTTTTACAGCCCCATGGGTCTGAGCTTTACCATGACATCACTGCATCTTCTACGGCCACCACATAATTTCATTGGTAGAGTGCAGTATTGCAGGGTGCATGTGATCAGCACACTTCATCCCACTGATTGCTATATCATGGCTTACTAGAACGGAGATTGCCACCTGTACATCCCAACTGTCCTCATGAGGCTGGGTGGAGGGTGGACCCCGTTTCAGACCTCCCTATCTTAGAAAAATTCCTAAGTAGATGCCAGGAATCGAACCTGAGCCTCCCGGGCAGCAATGCTAACCACTAGACCAAGGAGGTGATCAGACTGTAATAACACCATGATGAAATATGTTTGGAAAGAATGACATCTAAGATGTTTGAACTGAATGAAGTACATTGTATTTATAAATCAAGCAAAGCACAATTTATAATGTAAAATGTTACTGTTTATATCATATCATGAGGACTTGTATTTAGCAGATTGTAAGTACCAGAGAAATAATTGTCATAAGTTAAATCTCTTTTTTCTTATTTTATCAATACAAAATAAAATTAGTGCATTTGTTAAAATATTCTAGAATATTGTTATAAAAAATATAATGGTTTATATATCTTTCATATGCCTATGTAATTGCTGTTTTGTTAAATGGTAAATAAAAATATATTTTATATACTGATACATGAGTAATATTCTTAATATATTTATGAATAGCTATATAGCTGATAAAACCTAGTACCTCTAAGAGGCATTAAAATGCTATGATGGGCAAATACATTTTACTCAAAGGCAATGATAAGCAAAAATGTTTTGCTCCAAAAGGCAAAGATAGGCAAAAAAAAAAAAAATGTTTTTCTATCATTGCCCATCAAAAAAAAAAATTTGCCCATCATTGCCTATTCAAAAAAATGTATTTTTGCTTTCATTGCCCCATTGCCTCCGGGAGAGCATAAAAAAAATTCTTTTCTTTCTGTTTCCTATAATTGCCTATTCAAATAAAAATTTCCCCTCTCATTGCCTTTCTTTGCCTTCAGAACTTTTTTTTTGCCTAACCAAAGAAATTTGTTTTCTTTATCCTTGCATATTTTTTCTTTCAGGAGCAAAAGAATATAATTTTTTTTGCATCATTGCCTATATAAAAACCTTTTTTTTTCTCCTTTTTTTTTTCTTTCTTTCCCTCCAGTACTATAAAAATTTTTCTGTTGCCTACTATTGTCTGTCTTTACCTCTGGGATTAAAAATGTATTTTTTTGCCTATCATTGCCTATTTAAAATCATTTTTTTTTTTTTTTTTTGCCTATCTTGGCTTGAAGTACAGTTTTTTCTTTCCCTCCAGTATTAAAAAAAAATTGTTGTTGCCTATCATTGCCTATCCAAAAACAATTTTTTTTTTTTTTTTTTTTTAACCTATCTTAACCTCCAGTACTAAAACTACTTTTGTTGCCTATCTTTGCCTCTGGGACCAAAAAATTATCATTGCCTACCTAAAACCATTTTTTTTTGCCTCCATTACTTTTTTCTTATGCTAAAGTAAAAAACTTTTTTTTTTTTGCCCATCTTTGCCTCCAGTACTAAATAATTTTTCCCCCTAGCATTGCCTATGCAAAAAAAAAAACTTTTTTGTCTACTTTTATTTGCTTATCATTGCCTATTGCATTTGGGACATTTCTTTTGCCTACCACTGCCTATCCAGAAATATTTTTGCCTATTATTGTCTATCCAATTTTTTTTCCTAACTTGCCTCCAAGATCAAAAAATAAAAATGTTTTTTCTATCATTTCAGAAGTATTAATAATAATTGAATTTGTCTTATGGCACATGATACTTTTGATATATATAAACAATAGTTTTAAGGAAAGATATTGGTTTATTTTAATTAGTACGATAAAACCAAAAACTGTAAAGAATTAATTTGTTTTAAAGTGTAATGCACATATACATTTAATGATTATATAGCAACTAATTTGTTATATGGGCATCCCAACAAAATTGTTTAATCACAACAACAAAACAATATTACATTAAAATGTATACATCTTCCAAATGCATTTTGAATGTTTCTGTAACTTATAAAGAAGTGCCTAAATACCCTAACTCCTTTAGCATCTCGTAACTGGCTTCAACTACAGTGGGTGTCGGGGCATAGGAGCATTTATGGAAATGGAAAAGCAGACCAGCTGGCCAAAAAGGATTCTAAAACACTCTATGTTGGGTCCTGAACCCATGGTTGGAACCAGCACAAATACAGTCAAAGATCATGGGTAAAACAATAAACAAGGAGAAAAACACCAATTTGGGTGACAAATCTCTTTTGGGCAAAGACAAGCTAGGAAATTACTCCTACGTCCAAGTAACACTCTTTCCTTATCTCTCCTCAAATTAGGTGAAGCAAGGTGTTTGCAAGGAGAGGCACAGAGGGGCAGTTGCCCCCTTCCCTCAAGGTTTTTAAAATCAATAAATTTCTATTTAACAGCCTGAACACTGATATTTTAAAATAGAGCATTTAAGGTGAACATAACTGTTAATCTATATTTCCTTAGTAATATCAATTTTAAAAATTAGATTGTTTAATTGATTTTTCAAACTTTGTAAATTTTAATCACCATGTATTTTCAAAAATATGTTGCCCCTTCCTCAAAAATATTCTGCGGATGCTTTGAGTAGAAGAAGTATATGGAAAGTAATTTGTTAATTACTGAACATGGTCACTTCAGTAAACATCTAGGAAAAGTAGGACTCTTTAAAGATGAGCCCCTATGCAGACTGTGTAAATGCATATCCTGTTTGAGTGTCATTCCTGGTAAGAAAGAGATTTATTCTTTCTATAATCGGGTAGACCTAGGAATGGATGCTAACATTGGAACCAAGATACTGCAACATATTCAAGGGACAGATTTTTGGAAACAATGAAGGTGTCTCTTCCAATGGGGTAGCATAATAAGGCTCATATATTGATGTTCAAAGGTCACCAAAACTTCATTAAACCCCCAGTTATTTTATATTATCTTAATAAAGAACAATTCTTGTAATACATGAATATAGTATTTAAATCAGATTGTGACTGGATTTCACCTCCAATATGATGAAGCCATTTTTGTGATACAGATGATAAATAAACTAATCTAATCTTTATACTACAGTGTGTTGCTGCTGGCAAGCTTAAGAAGTTAAGATGATTTGCTTTCTACATTGAAAATACATTTTCTTTGACAACATACCAGAAGATTCCAGTGGATTATATGCAAGATCAAACTCCATCTCCAACTGAATGGGGCGCTGAATATCTTGTGTACCATTCTAAAAAAATTAATAAAATATAAAATAGTAAATAAAAATTAACTAGCTACCTCATGAGAAGCTTCAGTATGGTTCTAGATTTATAAATACTATTCCAAAAGATCAGCCTTGAACCTATGTACAATCACTTTGTTTCTTTTAAAAAAATAATTAATTGCAAATATTAAGAAGTTGCTACTACATTAGGGTATACTAAATACTATTTTATTAAGACTAACCTGTATGATAACACTAAAAGTTTTGCAAGAAGTAATATTATGATGGAGTTCCAACTGGAAATCGTAGGCTCTGTCATTGTATTGGTCTAAAATGGCTCGTTTTTGTCTCTCATCCACTTTCATTGTAATATTTACTTCTATAAAACAAAAAGTTAAAGAAAAAATAAATAAACAAAGCATTTCCAATTAACATTTTTAGCTGTTAAATAATGCATATTTATTCACTGATTATATTAATTAAAAGTGACACCTTCAAAGACAAAACTAGGGTATTGTCAATGTTTGCATTGGATATGATGTCATAAATTACTGAATCTGTTTTCTTTTTAAGTCTATATTATGTTTTGTACATAATCTATAGGTTTTCTTTAAGATATTTATTTTAGTATTATGATATACCTTCTGTTATTTTACAGCCCTTTTTCACTTAACAGTAGAACAGTCAAGTGGTCATTTTGACAGTTTTTAAGTTTTCAAACTGCTATTTTGCCGTACATTTTATTACAAATTTATTATTTTTCCTAAGTGGTTTCATAGATCATTTAGGCATATCAACTTTTATTTATATGAAATTACTTGTTGAATGAATAGAATTTTATATTTAAAAAACTGTCAAGAGTCAAATTGTTTTTCTAAAAATAATCACTTTGTTTTAACTCAACTCTTGCAAATGAGTCATAGCAATGTACTGTAAGACTCAATTGTCAGTAGTTATGACAGATTTTATTTAATTTGTGATATCTAAAAGATGTGGTATAGGTCTCAGCCTCTCACAGAAAAAGAAATGCTGAGAATTTTCAAGATATTCCTGAAAATCAATTCAGTATGGACGATGCTCTAGAGATATACAATATGATGGAGAGGTATGATAATTCAGAAGAAGATCACCATGCTGCAATTTGCTCAGAGAGTAACAGTTCGGATAATGAAAGAGATTCACCAGTAGTTTCAAGTGAAAATCAAAAGATTTAAGGTAAATTATTATTACTCTATTATAATTAATTATTAATTATCAATCAGGTGTTATGAAATTACTCAAGTATAGGGAAATATTATAAAATAAATTTATAATATATTAATATAAATTTATTAATATTTATACAATAGGTAATTGTAAATTTAGATATTGCCCCTACTGTTCAGCAAAGGAAACAAGAATGTTCTTCTGTACAGTTCAATGCATTTGCATTGTATCATAGAATAGTGGAAAGCTATATCAAAGTATGCAGTCAGTGCTGTGGATTAGATGGCATTAAATATTCTATTTGTTCTGAGATATGTCAATGACCAATGCATATTTTCCACAACATCTTTGCCTTAGCTATCATCAATTCAAAGATTAGTTTCAAGGCAATAATAGGAAGTAGCATAACTTTCAAAAATTTAGTCTAAAACTAACAGAAGAACTATATAGAGAATATATGGAAACTAGATCTCAAACAAGGACTAGAGGGAGAAGTAGAACAAGATTTGGAGCAACCAAAAAATACTTAATGAAAGACAGCAGTGCCAAATAAAAAAATGTTCAAATAAGACAAATACAAATTGCAATAAATACAGAAAGCACACATTTATTTGTATTTAATGTAATAGAACATGTTATTGTATTATATTATTGATTTTGTTTTTTTGTTAAAATTATCTAATGATAATATCAAATAATTTAGTACATTAAAAATATACTTTGAATAGTATATTAATAAAGGCTTTCCATAAGCCTATTGCCGTGTTTTATTGTGCTACATTCTTGTGTATTCATTATTAAATAAGTTTTAAAGTAGCATTAATATTTAATTTAATATAGAGAAAGTAATAACTGTATTTAATATATACTTAACATTGGTGGTCTAAATTACTACATCAGCAATTATAAGTATATAACAGGTTCTGATGGTTCTAGTGTTAAATACTCATTTCACATATTAAATTTTACATACTGCACAAAATTAGACCTCTAACATAAGGCACTGAGGTCTATTCTATACATTATAAATTAAGAACTAGAAATATGACATAAGAGTGATATAGCGAAGCATCAATACTGATTCCATTATAGCACTTGTTATTCTCATGTTCTACAATATTAACTATGGTTAAACATCTTAAAAGGGTACTAATGGCTTTAGAATTACCTGTTTAATTTTTTTTAATATAATGCCTTAGAGACTACAAAAATTCTGCTTTCTCCTTTGTATGAAATTTTTGTGTTCCAATTCAGGCACTGCTCTTAATCTTTCTATCAAATTTTCCTAAACATTATCATTTATTTTTTTATATACTAATGAAGAACTTTGAGGAGATATATTTTTCATTTTTGAATTTAATAAAATAGATTAGAAAATGTATAACAGCTTTAAGTAATCACATTATGTTGTTTCATCTTCCCACATATCTTATCACAGATATTGCTCATATAATACCAAGAGTTGTAGGGCTGCATCTACAACTAAGCACAGCATGCAGAACACATAGTCAAGGTTATGTCAGTTGCTGTTATAATAATATTTCTATGATGGCTGTACATATATAGTCAATTGCAGTGTACTGCTACAAGGTTATGTTCATTGTAACTCAGTTTAGATTAAGACATCAATATAACTTATACATCAATATAACTTATGTCTTTGTACAACCTTGGCCCTATGTGGCTTGTTTTTAGTTACAGTGCAGACCAAAATATTTCTCTGACAATGTCTTGAATAGAATTGTAGATACTTACTTAATTTCTCAGTTACCTTGTAGCCCTGGTAAGCAATACAGCCAGTGACAGTAAAGTGGTCATTTTCAAAATGTGAGATCAGCTCTGTGCTGGTATTCAGACTTGCTATAAACTTAACTACAGGATGAGTACGCAGAACAACAGCAGTTCCAGAATCATAGGCTCCTACTGCAACATCTAAAACAATCCACAACACACTATAAAATGTATTTTATTGCAGTAATAATTTTATTATTAATAATCAACAAGAGATACAATAATCTCTTCTGAGTCGGAAAATTAGAACACTCTTTATAGCTTAAGATTAAAAAACTCCATGGACCTCATCAATAAAATTAAAGATATAAAATTATCACCAAACGACACACTTGTTTCTTTTGATGTCAAAACCCTATTTCCCAGCATACCACAAAATAAATTGTTGGCCTATTTAAGAAAATGGTTGCTGTCAGCTAACCTAACAGAAGAACACATCAAAGAATACATTGAATTCACAAAGTTGTGCATAAATCAAGCATTTTTTATATTTGAGGAAAGAATTTTTAAACAAAAAGCAAGACTTGTAATGGGCAGTCCATTATCACCTTTCCTAGCTGATTTATTCATGAGCAATTTTGAGATGCATGGCTTTTTCCCACATTTTTAAGGTTTGGCACAGATATGTAGATGATGTATTCGCCATTATAAACAAAAAGCATGCGGAAGATGCACTAAAACTTTCAAACCTACAAGAGCCTTCTATTAAGTTTACCATTAAACAGAAGCAGACATGTTACCTTTTTTGGATCTGAGGATAATAAAATGTAAGAATAAACTTGAATTTGGCATCCACAGAAAAGACACAAATACAGACAATTATATCAAAGCCCGTGATTTCAATCCAAGATCACACAAGGAAGCAGCATTCAACAGCATGATATACAGATTAATAAATATACCACTGAACAAAGAAGAATAAGAGAATGAACATCTACTCATAATAGAAGCAGCTAAATCCAATGGGTCCAACAAACAGATGTTTAACCAAAAAATCAAAAGATTCCAAAAACAAAAAACAATTAAACAATTAACAACTCTGAGTGATTTAATAATGGAAAAGAACATAAAAAGTTCATTTACCATCTGTCAGCTAATAAGAAATTTCAAAAACATTTTAAGCAGTACAATATTATGTTAGCACCTCAAAATAGATACAGTATAAAAAAATGTATTGAAATTAAACAAAACCGATTCCAGGCTCAAAGAGAAAAAATCTGGTATTTACCAAATTAATTTTAAGGGTTGTGAAAAGATATACATAGGAAAGACAAAGAGGAATATAGGTATGGGTTGAAGGAACTTGGAGAAACATCCATTACTAACAAATAGATAAATCAGCTGTGGCAGTACATTTTTGGAATGAAAACCATGAAATAGAAAAAGGCATTAAGTTATTAAAAACTGTTCAATAACTCAAAAAACTAAATATATGGGAAATGATTTATATAAAAAACATGAGCATAACCTTATGAATTTTGATATCCCAGAAGCAGACAACACATTATTTAAATTCATCAAAAGACCACCAGAGTCCACCCGCATTCCTACCTACCCAACTTCTGCACATGATCCATTAATCGTGAACAGCTAATAATGTGGATAAAAGGTCCCAAAACATATGTCCTGAGTAAATCTCAATTTTGTGAAACCATAAAAAGTGGTCTAATATTCCTACTCAGAAGAGATTATTAGTGCGTGTTTCACTGTGTTGATTCCAAATTGAATTAATAATGAAAAGAGATATAATATTGGATACATAAGAAACAAATATATGATACAGTTGCATTTTTCCCATTCCCCTTTATATTTAGCACCATGTTTATATATGTAATGGAAATATATATTAAAATAATCAACTAATAAATATTCAAGTATTCATTAATATATATAGCTTGATCTTGTACAATTTTAAGTTTTGTTTCCACTCCCTGCAGTTAGCCCACATTTTTTAACCATTTTTGTCCACTTTTCCTAAATAGCTTCCTACTTTTTTATATATATATATGATTTTAAATTTTAAATTCTCTTACCTCTTATATCCATATGTGACTTATGGTCACTTTGGTAAAAGAAACTGTTCTCTCCAAAAGTTAGTCTGTTCACATTTCAAAATACAATATCAAATATTATCCAATTTACCACATATTGGACATTTTTCTATTATCAATCCCTTTCCTATTGCACTTAAACACATCACTCCAGATCTGAACCATGCAATCCATTCTCTACTAACTTTATAACAGATTTAAACATAAAGAAAACTTAAAACTGTGTAACCAACTTGCAAGAATGACTAAGAAAAAACTTCTGAGGGAGTGATTAGAGTTGATATTTGAAAGAAAGTGGAATGTTAGAGCCAGATTAAAACTGTAGATTTCTGAGGTAAGTGAAACTAGAATAGCAACATATTAACAGAACAAAGAACTTTTGAGGAAATGATCTTTAGAGTGAAACTTTCCAGAATGGAAAAGAAATTCTATAAGAAAAGTAAAATGTTGGAACAGAAAGGCCTGAACTTGACTAGCATATAGTTCAGCAATAAAATAATTTTTAAATTGTTCATATCCAATGCCAATTGCTTATATATTCAAAATGATGAATTTATTATTATAGAAACATATGAATGCTAAATTTGGCCATGCAATCTGAAGCTAAAGCTATTCATCCTATTCATCGTATGGGCTGAGGTAAAACAACAGATTAATTCTTCTGCTAGACTGTTTGACTCATGTAGAATCTGAGCCTGAACACTCTAATTTTAAAACTCGTTTTGAACTGACATCCAAGCCACCAAGAGCTAAAACATATTTTATTAACCATAGGAGCATATCTATAAATGCAGTATGTTTTTATGCTTATATGAGAAGGAATACAAAAAAAGGATTGATGAAAATTGATATAGGTATTCTGAAAATTAAGTTCCATAATTACCATTTTGATTATGAGTAAATTCTAATCATAAGAGTAGAAAAATCTGCTCGTGATGCACTTACCATTATAATGATTCTGGTCCACATCAAATCCACGAGCAATGCTTATTCCAAAACCCTGAATTGGTTCTCTTGTTGGAAAGCTCTTGCCAAAAATTGTCTGTGAAGGTTTTGGATCCAAACCATTAGCAGAACCAAGGAATATATACACCGCACCACCTCCATATTCATAAGGTGCTCCAACAGCTAAATCTGTAGAAATTAAATTAAAATGCATTTTATACATTAAAAATGTATAAATGAAATTAAATGTACGTGTATGTAAAATATAAGCATTATTATTATTATTATTATTATTATTATTATTATTATTATTATTATTATTATTATTATTATTATTATTATTATTATTATTATTATTATTACAGTTTAAGAAATTAAAAGAAGAATTTATAATTTAGTAGCTCAAGATTTAGAAATATTTTTATCAATATCTCTACAACCTTAAACAATTTTTTTATTTTCTGGACATATTTCCATTTTAATTGCAGGCCCCATGATATTCCATTTCAGTAAATTGTCCATTTTACCAAACTGTGAATTTTCAAAATGAAGACCTATAGAAAAAACTTTCAATGTTTGTTTTTAATTCTTATGGCCTACTTTTACATGAGGGAGAACCAGTGAATTTTTAGAGCAGTCAAGCCATGTTTGTGTGTGTGGAACACTTTTGAAAATGATCTATCCCTCTAAAGAGGCCAAATTTTTTATAAATTTGTAGATATTTTGATCAATATCTCCACATTCACAAAGTCAGTTTTTATTCACTTTCAAAATTGAGATTTTCATCAGAGTCTGAAAAAGTCCCTAATTGGACATATTTTGATAAATATTTCTGCAATCACTGAGCAGATTTTAATTTTCTGAACACATTCCGAATGTTGGATCTCCATCCTTTCCACAAACCACATTATTACCTTCAATTTTAATTTAATGTCATATTATTCAATCTTAAATTTTCAAAAATGTCAATTTAAACTTTCCATTTTTTGGGGAATAAAAATCTTGATGTAACCATTTGGATTCTTATGGCCATTATTGCATAGAATGGTTGTATTTTTAGGGCAGTTGATGCATTTTTATAGACATAGAACACTTGAAAGTTCCATATGAGAGACTGAAAATGACCAAATTTTGGACATTGATCAGTATCTCGACAAACATAAAGCAGATTTTTACATATTCTGAATTGTGGTGCCCCATTCTATCTGCAAGCCACACTGTGATTTTTTTGTTTTAATTTAATATCCAATTTTCAGAGCCTTAAATTTTCAAAAAATTTATTATTGAGGGTGTTTTGGGGATGAAAAAACTGCATGTCATCTTTTGGATTCTTATGGTGATTTTTGCATAAAGTGATATGACTCTTCCTGGGTGAATTTTTAGGACAACTGATGCATATTGGTAGGGATAGAACACTTTCAAAATGAAGCCCTCTTTGAGAGCTCTAATGCCCAAATTTCAGATATATTTTCATCAATATCTTCATAAACATTAAACATATTTTTATTTTCTGAATATATTCCAAGTGTGGGAGCCCCATTGAATCTGCAGGCTACATCATGGTCTTCTGTTTAAAACCAGAATTGCATTATCCTTTGCATTTTAAGAGAAAAGAAAGGAAGAGAGAGAGAGAGAAATAAAGAAAATAAGGATATGGAAGGAAGGGAAGAAAGAGAGAGAGAGGGAGGAAGAGAGGAAGGGAGGAAGAGAGGAAGGAAGGAAGGAAAGCAGGCAGGAAGGAACCATTTAAAATCTCTATCTCTTTTCAAATAAATCATCTGCCTGATAAGATGTTTCAATTAGATGATTCAATTAGTCTTGGCCAGCAGTGTTTAAAAATAAACATATTATAATATTAATTACAGTCCAAATATTACAGGCAATTTTTTAAATACTACAGAATAAGAAATAACATTATTTATGGTTCACTTAATTAATGATAGATGAAGTGTTATGTGATATGTTGCTAGTTTTTCTCTAGCATCCAAATTTCAAATTAAAATGATACAGAAAAGGTATGTACCTTTTCAAAGCAAAGTTATAAAGCTTTGTGAAAGTAAAAATTTCAAAGTATGTAATATTGAAATTAATATTTTATAGAAAACATGTCATTTTAAATTGAATGAATATTTTAAACAATTTTTTGAAACATACCCTCATATCCATCTCTGTTAATATCACCCAGGTTAGCTAATGCAGAACCAAAGCGTGATCCTGGCTTATGAGCTTCCTTCAGGAGCACTGGTGTAGACCATTCTCCCTGTAACATAATGTTCAAAATAATATGATTTCTTATCATTTTATGTTTGTTCGATAATTATTTTATATCTGCAATTATTTTAAACTTCAAAATTTCTGAATCCATTCAAAGAATATGCAGCATGTAACACAACCTCACTAACAAATTTTGAGAAATGAAAAGTCACACTTTGCTAAAGAATTGCTTACACCTATCTCATGAGTAGGGCCTAGATTTTTAGATTTTTATAAGTCCTGAATTAGTTTTTTAACATATTTAGATAGTTCTTTTTAGTTTTTAACACATTTAGTTAGCTTTTTTTTAGTTTTGTAACACTTTTAGGGTAGTTTTATTTTAAGTTTCTATTAGTTAAAGGATAATAAACACATTGAAACAAATATATGATAGTATGAATTTATTATAACTCAATTTTACTTGGTCAAAACACAAAATTGCATGAGCACTTAAATTTTCTAAGTCTTTATAATGTCAGGACTGCATTTTTAAAAGTTTTAAAGCACTAGATTGTTTAAAATTAATAAAAAGCTTTTTTTATGTTTTAAGTTGTAAAGCACTAAACTTAACTAGAACATTTTTCAATTAATCAAACTCAACTAAAACATTTTTCAATTATTTAGGTTGCTGTTGCAGCACTATTAAATACATTCTAGGTTTTCCATCCTGAAATTTTCTGTTATCTTTTAAAACACCCTTACATTAAGAAAATGTTCTCTGGACATAACATGAAGTCATTAGTGCAAATTTCAATGAAGTTGCTGCTGCTAGTCCCCATGGTAAATTGTTTGATATTGTCCCCTCTGGAGAACATTTTTCATCATTGTAAACCCTTGGTTCCCTGCAGAATCTCAGTGAATTCAAAGAACAGGCTGCGTCCACTGGCCCTGGTAGTTTTGAAATTGTGTCAATGATTTCCTTTTTATCTTTTGGTTGTAAAGATGCAGATTCCAAGCATGAATAACTGCAGAAAGATCATTGAAATTGGTCTTAATAAAGGCAAGTGAAGTGACGCTGTTCTTATTGTGAGGAGTGGTTTCAGTTTTTGCTATGCAGGCTGCTTCATTGACATCAAATGTGTCTATAACACTCTTGATGTCTTCAAAACAATTGACATAGTAGATGGTTGCCTGCAGCCAAGCCCCAGTGGATGATGGAGGTTCTGGTAGCAGAAGTGTTTGTGGTGGCATTTCCTTAAAAAAGTTGGATGTGACTGGGAGCTTTCAAAAAGGCTTTCTTCAGGGATGAAGTAATGTTATTCACATATGGGAAATTGTTCCTAAACTTTTCAGCCAATCAGTGTAAATGAGCAAGGCAGGTAATATGTTATGGTAGAAATTTTTCAACATCTCTCGATCATGTAGGCTGCACTGACAGTCACAAGCAGTAGAAATTTCTCATTGCAGTTTTCTGATGCATGAAGCATCTCTAAGGGGCAGGCTATGGTCCTGTGGTTCGTTTTGTCCAGCATCTTGCATAATATGAGCCAGGGTTTACCAGATTCTATGGGGTCTAATTTACCCATCATGAAGTTAGCAATGAAGTGACCACAATTATCTGTGGTCTCATCTAATGAAAGCCAGATGTTACAGTAATGTAATTCTGTTCTGATGCATGCATTCATTTTCTCATATAGTTGGTGCAAATATTTTTCCTTAAGTTTTATTCATCTGGTATCTTTTGGCCACAACTATCTTGAAGAAATTTATTGAATAGTAGGTTCTGTACCACATGCCATGCACATTTGCTGATATTAGCATGGATTAAAATAGTCTTCTGAAGATCCAGAAAAATCTGAAATCAGTGGTTAGAGCTGGATCCTCTGTTTCCTCTCAATGCTGCTGACATGCCCTGCAGACTCTTTATGGTGCAGAAAATGTGATTTTTGCCCAGAGCTCATATGCTTTTGACACATCTGGTAAAATAGGATGGTAAAATTGGAATCATTGCTGATTCACTGTCTAATCAACCAATTTTTATAAAACCTTTCCTTTTGGCATCCTGCTGTAGCTGTTAAAAAACTGGAAGTGTAAGCTTCTTAATAATACCTTCAGTTTATTTCTAAATAAGAGCTACATCCAACAATTTTCTTTAACAGAACATGACTGACAATAAAGAAACAGAATATATCCGTTCAATAGTCATTTGAGAAAAATAACATTGAACATGACTAACATCAATGATATTACAAAATTAAATTCAGTTTGCTTCTAAACATTGTTGGCTAATGTTTTAAAAATAATTTTTATTAATATTTTAATAATTTAAAATTGATTTTTTAAATGATAGCTTTAGCCATTTTTAGGTTACAATGTCCTATTTAGTCATTTTTAGGTTTCATAAGATGCAATTGTGTGACTCCCATGATAAAGTAATGGATATTATGTTAAAATATCACAGTTGACAAGCAAGCAACAAAATAGTTTAAAACCTAAGAATTCCAGATGTGCTACTCATGAGTTATACATTGGTTTTAGAAACACATTCCATATTAAGTGAATAAATTGTACTTATGAAGCTGTAGACGTTGAGTGGTAATATACAAGCAGTGAACAGCTGATGATGGAAGCAATTAACTTCTTAAACATGTCCTAGTGTTATGTAAGTAAATGGAGTTAGTGTGAACAGGTTGAATACATTAATACATTCCATATAGTGTATCACTCATGAGTGTGTGCCTTAAGTCCTTATCTGCTCTGTTACACTGCTGCAGTAATTTGTCATTGGTCTGTGTGTTACACAACCAGTCCCCCTTATCATATCTGTCACGCTGCACCTAAAATTTGCCTTTCTATGTAGTATGCATTTAATCCATCTTCCCTGTCACACTGCAGTCACACATAGGTTTGTTTTCTGATTAATGCAGAACACGCTTCCAGACTTAATCAATGATGTAGCACTTTCTGTACACAGAAATATATGATTCACTGCATTTCAGCATTGGTGTACACTCACATTTGGTTTCAGAATTGGGGAACATTGGATAGAAAGAGCAGGACTTATTACGTGGCCAGCACTATTGTTTGATCTAATGCCCCTTGATTTTTTTACTATGAGAGTAATAAGAGAATATGTAAGTCACTCCAGTTAACAACAAAATACATTGATTGATCAAATAAAATTCAACTCTAAATTTTCAAATGCAGAAAAATAATGTATTAAATTATCAGAAAATGCCTTAAAAATTGAATTTTATTTCTGCTAAACATTTTACTGGAGGCCTTATTTTTCAGATGCATAGCTACTCTTAATGGTATATCAGTAAACATATAATCTTTAACAAAAAATTATTCTCTCTGTGTGATCTTATTATTCCCAGTGAGGTTCTTTTACATACTGCATAAACATTACTGCTTAGGATTTTTTTTATTTTCCAATGCCTTCATTGTCCATTTGGATTTATGTGCTGATACCCCAATAGGGCAATTTCTGAGGTTGACTAGCTGGAAGGTGCCATTACATTATCCCAGGATACCTGCCAGAAGGGTGATTGATATTAATTCAGACAAATGAGCTCACAGGACTTTGTGGCCTAAGTTTCCCAGGCATTCAAAGACCAGTACATTTATGATGTATGGATCTTGTATTAATCATTTATAAAATAATAACAAGTTCTTTGTAGTGTTCACTGAGTGCATATAAATACTGAATAAAACTTATTCATATGAAAACAGGTTTTTTAAAAGCTAAACAACAAAAAAAGTAAATGGACTTTACTGAAGAGTGTTTGAAGATGAGCATTTTCAGTGCCTCATTGCTGTTAAAATGTTTTAAAAATATGTTTTTTTCTCTTTTTATCTTTGGTTTTAATATATTGTTCAACAAATGTAATTAAGGAAAAATCTTATATAAGATAAAAACATGCAAAGAGTAATTCAAATATTAATATAAATAATGATTACACTCACATGAATATATTAAGAAATTCAAAAATTTTATATAGTATTTTTAGTGCTTTAATAGAAAATAAATTACTTGGTATGCATTGACCCTTCTCAAGTCTAATTTTACCTTAGTGCTTTGTTATTCTTATAATAGCTCTTGTCTTAAAAGAATGCTAATACTATGATACAGATCTATTACACTTTATTTTTGCTGCCTATATAGTTTACTTAATTTATTTTACAGTCTGAATGCTATACTTCATGTATTGTTCAATCTGACTAGTGATATTTTAAGGATATAACGATTTCCAGGAAATAGTTCTTATTGTGTAAGAGAAAAAGTCCATATTCTCAACATTTGGGGGTCTGTGACAGTGGTTGTTTTGTTTCTGCTGTAATTATATTGGTTTAAGTTCCAGAGTGGTTTTTGTTTAGTTATTCTTTATTTATGACAATAAATAAATGAGAATTTATAAGTAGTATTAGGATAGACAGTCTTGAATACTAAAACTTTCCAAAAAATATATCTTGAAGCAATTAAAACAGTAATTTAGCTCTTTCTGTAGTTCCAGATTTTAATATGATTAAGTTCATTTTGTGCTGAAAGTATAATAAGAAAAAAGGAGCCAGTACCTTGTCCTTGTTAATAAAAGCATACACCTGACCAACATCATAAAGTGAAGAATCAATATCATCAAAAGAATGCATTGGAGCTCCAACAGAAATATCATCAAGGCCATCTCCATTCATGTCAAGCACAGCCAAGCTTGCCCCAAAATATTCACCCATTTGCTGTCCCACTAGCTTACATAAGAATGTAAGGCCTTGTTCATTATTCTGAGAGTATTTAAAAATCATAACACTTCCTTGATAAAGTTCAGATCTTGGTGCTGCACCTACATACTGATGCCCAGATTCATTACTGAAGAAATGGCCAGATGATACAGAATATCCTGGAAAATGCAAATGAAGGACCTAAATTTAAATGGTGTCAAAAACTTTTTAACATAATATACAATAAAAAGTAATATCTAAAAAAATACATAGAAAAAAGTATTGTTTCTAGTATGCCAATTTAATGAAAGTTTCTGCTTTAGTAAAAGAATAAATGTGGATTAATAATTATATAAAACATTAAACTCTCAAGGATTTTGTTAGGGGTAAGATATTTTTTGCATAAAAAATAATTTTTATATAGTAAAAATTATAATTGCCAATAGGCTGAACTAAAATGCACTAAAAATTCTACCTTTGGTAATATAAAAATCAATATCTAGATTTGTGTGATTAAAAAAATAAATAAGTAATAAATAAAACACCAAAAGATGCAACACTATTTTTTATTTTCTAAATTATAACATTTTAAAATTAATGCAGCATAGAATTTCATTACACATTATAACTAGCACCTCAAGAACTATTTTTAACTTTTAATAATTAAATGGATTTCAGCCTCCTTTTTTTCCTTCCCCCCATATTAAGAAATTATCTTATTTTTCATTATATACTTGCCAAAGTAACCATCATATTCAATATTATCCATTTTGAAGGGATTTGGGACCTCTGCATCGTCACTTTTCCAAGAAGTTTTGTATCTTATTACTGTGCCTGAAAGATGAAAAATCAGGAAACTATATCACACTTAATCTCTAAAATGTTCAATAAGTTACTGTCATTATCTAATGGGATTATAATTATGAGTTGCATTAGACTACTTATTTTAACCTTTAGACAATGCTTTTTAGCATATTTTGAGAACAACTAAAGTTCTTAAATATTTATCAATCTATTTCATTATATATATAATTCATTATATATAAAAGAAAAATAATGTAACACTATTAAACATTGTAACTAAATTAACAATAATTATATAAGCAGAAAAGGATAAAACACTAAGCGAAAGTCATACTTATAATACTATATTTCAAACTACAAGAGTTTTTCTATGGTAAGAAGATAAGTGAAGATGATAAAAGTAAATATTGAATATCAAAGGTAACGTTATGCATGGAAACAGATAAAACTGGCAATAAGAGTGTGTGGGGGAAAAAATTAATACATAATATTTAAACCAGGGGGTATAAGTGCTTTATGTAAAAATATAGCTGCCATTTCTCTATCATTGAGTAAACTTTCAGAGCATTGTGTAGGTAACACATCAATAAGTGTTAAATTAAAATCATCATCAAAATCCTTACAGTGAGATAAGGCATGTTGGGCAACCAGCAAGGGAGACTTGATTTAAACAGATTATATTCTATATACAAATGAGTCAGTATTAGGTGAAATTGTGGTGAAAATGTTATGATCTTGGCTTAAGATCATAACATTGCAGGAGAAGTCAAACTGTTAAAAGCTACCACCAATCCCAAGGATTTGGCAATATGGGAAAATATTTATATTTTAAAAAATAAACATAGAGTTATGAATTTTGACATTCCACCAATGGATTTCCTGTTCCATTAATTAATGCCACCAGATGCCACTACATCACCTGCTAGAGTTAGTCAGTCCCCAGCTGAAGATGAGAGCGAATGCTCTTGAAACATGTTCTGAAGAATTAATCAGTTAGTGAAGTTTTAGTGTCACCTAATACTGACTCATTTGTATATGTAACAACTTCACTGTTCCTAACTTCTTTTAAGATTACAAGATTATATTCTGTTTATATATATAAACAGAACAAAGAGAATGCCTCATTCTCTTTATATTTAAAATACCCACAAATACCCATTCTCTTTATATTTAAAATACCCACAAATAGTATCCACAAATAAAATAGTTAAGGACTTATTTGCAGTAGTTTCATAAAGGCACTACATTTCAGGCTCTTGCCCTTCTAAGAGATTTGTGTAATATGCTCAGTATATTTTCAGTTCAATTTTGTACTTTTGTTTCATATATTCTGAAGAGCATTTTTACTAAAGGATATGCATTAGAATGTTTAGTAGTTAATTGAGAATTGTTCAATAAAAAATTAGCATATTTTTTTACAGGCAAATGCTAAAATTTAACTTTATAATATGTAATATATGTAATGTACTCATGATACTAGTTTCATTGTTGTCACTTTTGATTCCTGCCTGTAAGAAGTATGTAAGTTGAGAAACATTTAGTTCTGACTACAGTAAAATGGAGGTGTGAAAACAATTCTACTTTCGTACTAATAAATTCATCTGAGGCCAATGCAATGCAATGTTACAAGAGGCCTATGGAGAGTTTGTTCTTCCCTATTGCACAGTTCAAAGATTGTTTAAAATGTTTAAAGTTGGGAGACATTTAATTTCAAAATAAGGTGAACTGCCCTCCTGTTTCTGCTCTAATGAAGAAAACATTAACACCACAGCTGTCATTAAGAGAGAGATCATCAAATAACACTTCAGAAATTCAGAAAATTTCACTGAGGTGCCATGCGCATGTTGGTAACTGAAAATTTGCACATAAGACGTGTTTGTGCATGGTGGGTTCCAAGACTGCTGATTCTCAAACAGAAGGGCATGAAATTTTGCATGCAATTGAAGATGATGTTACAAGAAGGTAAGAAGTTTCCTTTCAAAGGTAATCACTTCTGATGAAACCTGGATACAACATTTTGATCCTGAGCAAAGCTCTGTTTGGAAATCATCATCATCCCTGGGGAAGGGGAAAAAAATAAACAAATAAAAAAACAATAAAAATAAATAAAATAAATAAAATAAAAAAAAAGTGGTTCTGCTGGGAAAGTTTTGAACATCTCATTTTTCAATATTCAAGGAAAGTTTATCAGTATATTGTATCTGCACACACAACTATAACTGAACAGTACTACAGAGATGTTTTGAAAACTGCACAAAGGTATGTCACATGCAAAATGCCATATTTCTGTGCAACAAACTGGATGCTACATCATTAAAATGAATGATTGCACATTGCAAATGTTGTTGCTGAATATCTCACAAAAATCAATATGAAAATCAGATACAGCCCCATGTGACTTTTTCCTTTTCCCCAAATTAAAGAAACACTTTCTGAGAGGCATTTTCCATCACCAGAAGGAGTGGTGAAGGCTGAGGAGATGATTCTGAAGGACCTGTCAAAAATGGTTTCCAGCATTTCTTTGAAGAATAGTAGAAAAGCTGGGAGAGTGTATTACACCTAATATGGGATCTGCTTTCTGAAAGATCACCATAATTATGCAGATGAGTTAAGGTAGTTGTATGAGCATTCTTTATTGAACAGAACCAGCATTTTACAGTCAACCACATCAATATTTGGTAGTATTTGCTACATTTCTAAATTAAATGTGCTCACCTTTCCATTCCAGGACTCCTGGTGCTCCAATAATGACTTCAGTAGTACCCTGTAAATTAACAAATAATACCAGAAACTATTTATGTGTAAGAAAATACCTAAAACAATTTGAAAGCAACTTCAACAAAAATAACCATAGGATTATATCCAGAGAGAAATTAGTATAATAACAGAGAGGACAAGCCTTATCAGTAAATTTTAAATATGATTCTTTAATTTGTAAGAAAGTGACTAATATCTCTAGGATATCCTCTTATTAATTATTCAAACTTTGAATAAAATTTGTATTAATAAAATATTATTTGTATATTTTAAGCAATTCAAGGAGAAAAATGGTCAGAAATTATTAATTATAACATATTAGTTATATAATCATAAGATTCTGTAAAAATCATAATTTATCTTGATAATATCATTTATATTAAGCTTTATTACACACATGTAATAGAATTTCACTATGAAAACACACATACCTATCTTCTGCATGTGTGTGTGTGTGTGTGTGTGTGTGTGTGTGTGTGACAGTGAATTTGGGCATATCCCATACCTTGGAAGACCATCAAGTTGAGTAAATTGAATTAAGAACTATGAATTTGCATCATCTTTATTAATATAAGTGTAGTGTTCAATGTATTAAATTGAGAGAAGTATAAAAAATATTAAATAAAATACAAAACACACAATACTTACACTAAATTCATAAAGCTAAACATAAATTTATTCTGTTCTTAATTACCTAGTGAGTCGATATAATAATCTTATGCTCCACTTACTGTTGAATTATGCAAAACTAGTTTCGCAGGCTTTTGCCTGCATCCTCAGTTGCGAGTCGACTGTCGGCTTCGTTGTTGGTTGGCTGGAGGATTTGGTGTAGCTCTTATGGACATTTTATGAACTTCTGGATTAATTTATCTTCTGTTGGAGTCTCAAAGTTCATGACCTTATCCTCATATCTTTTTTTTATACAAAGTTTTTCCCATATTCTCAGCTCAATGGGTCGATTTACGAATTTCAATAATTTCATTCCCATTTCTATGTCATGTTCATGTTCATGTTCATAAAATGTCCACGAGAGCTACACCAAATCCTCCAGTCAACCAACAACGAAGCCAACAGTCGACTCGCAACTGAGGATGCAGGCAAAAGCCTGCGAAACTAGTTTTGCATAATTCAACAGTAAGTAGAGCATAAGATTATTGAATCGACTCACTAGGTAATTAAGAACATAATAGTTGCTTCACTGTATTGGTTCCGACACGAAATTAAATGTTATATTTAATCAATTTATTCATTTTTCAAATAATAATGCAAACCAAGGTAGAATGTTTGAAAAGTTCTGTAACTAAAGAAATATTTTTTCAATTTATGCTCACATTAAAAGCAGAAAATTTAAATTTTATTGTAATTAATTTTTCATTGGATTAAAAGAAATTTCTTATTTAATTTTAAATATTCAAAAGTAATATTGACTAAGTATATGAGCCTCTGCAGCAACATTCCCAGCATATCATTTATCTTATTAGAATGCTTTATTATCCAATTTTTCTATGCTATAGTCTTCTTATCAGCTTACACCAGCATACTTTAAAGGGTCTAGTTATTAAGTTACATTAATATGCATTCCAATCATCAAGAATTCACCAGAAGATTGGTAATGTTGGGATTTGTTTGTTGAACAGCTAACTGGCATGCATTGTTAGCAATTAGTTGACTGAAACACATGGTATATGACACATATATTTAAAATGCATTACCTTTCTTTCTTTCTCATTCATTTCTTTCCATTCATAAATATAATTCAATACAAAATGCATTTATACATAGGTCACACTTAAAGTATATGCATCTGATATGCATAGAAATAACTGCGTTGCCTTTTGATAGATGGTAAATACTATTCAGTTTTTCGATTCATAAATATAATTCAATACAAAATGCATTTATACATAAGTCATACTTAAAGTACTGATGCAAACTAATATGCATAGAAATAACTACATTGTCTTTTGATAGATGGTAAATACTATTCAGTTTCTAAGAGAATTGCTAGGTATTTTTGAAATAAGCAGACTTTCAAATTAATGGATTTAAATTTACAAGACTTCCAACTATGTTTTTTACGATTTTAAATCATCATTGATTGTGCATTTAATAACCTCAAAATGCTTTTGGAAATGCATTATCAGGAAGCCTGTGTATGACTGGTTTGCAGAATTCAATTCTGGACATGCTTTAGTGATGATTTCCATCATATTGAATTGCTTCAGAAGCCAGTAGCAGAAATATTAATGTTGTTCATATAATAATTAAGCAAGATATTAAATTAGCTACATAAAGATTTAGGCATCCTTAAGGGATAAGTATGAATGCAATACAACAATTCCTTCATAATTGTCTTGCTCTGAGGAAGCTATATGTTTGGAAAATTCCACAGAAGCTGAGAAACAAACACATGTTGATGGTGCAATGAAATATATAAAAAAAAATTCAATTAAGACTAATCAAGTTGTTTTCAATAGCATAGCAAATTATGAGACACAGATATAATGTTAAGAGCTAGAAAATAAATGGTAATCACACATTGGATATTCCAGAATGAAGATAAATCAATAAAATTCAAAAGAGGCTGGAGTATTGGCAAGAAGAATTATTTCAAAAATCTGATTCTGTAATCTCTGTTACACTGTGGGGATCATTATATATTACCATTTGTTTACCAACACTCTTTGAAATATGTGTACAGAATAATCTTGAAGTAATATCATCCTCCACTATGACAATGCACCAAAATAGTCACTTTTTGGTCACTTCAGGTATTCAGTTAATGACTCATCTACCCTACAGTCCTGGTTTGTCTCTTTGTTCTTCTGCTTGTTAGAGCATTGAGGAAAAAGTATACAGTTTGTAATTTAATATTTTTGAAGCTGCAATTGAGGCCTTCAACGAGCTAGTGTCTGAAGTACCTCTAGAAAAAAATGGATGCACTGCTCTAACCACTATCTCCATAAAACGGACAAGTACATAAGATTTAAGGAGTAACATTTTAAGAAGCAATAAAGCTGAAAGCAGGAATATATATACAAAGTGATAAACTATCTGTCAAAGTTACAGATTGTTTAATCAAATGCAGTTTGATGCTCAGAAACCCATACTAAAGCTAAATAACATTGAAATTTGTATTAGAATGGCTTCATAACTCCTTAATAATCCAAATAAATCTAATTGTTAATTAAAAATAATTAGCGCTTTCACAATTTAGCATTAAAATAATCTGAAAAATTTCAGGCTAAACACATATGCATGTGCTAAAAGGAATTTAGTTATTTGAAACAAAGTTGTAATTTTTCTTTCTTTTCTAATGTTGCAAGATATCTGTCAGTTGTTTCACTTTGTAACCAAAAGATATGAAACAAAACAACTTATAAAAAATTACAAATTATAGAAATGGAGAATGATTACAATTTTTCTAAACTTGCTGACATGCACCTGGTTTATGGGGAAATATGAGATTATGCTGTAAGAACGGCTCAGATTTACAGAAAAAGACTGCCATCCACGTCATACTGCATTTCGTCATTGATAGGCACTTGCATGAACTTGGATGCTAAATAAGGTAAACAAAGCCAGTAGCATGCCTTTTGAAATATTAAGTCATATCATAAGTTTGAAACCTTAGGTTCCCTATTTCAAATTGCTTGTCTAAGACCCCTCTATATTCAGTACAAATAGTTCAGTATTTTTTTTAATAGTGTTTAATGACCATTTTAACTACAGAGGCATCACAGGCAATTACTTCAGCGCTGCTCATAATGCTTTTTATATACATATATCAGTTTGTGAATGCTTTCAGTGTAATCCTCATAGTTATTTTTTTAGGAAAAAAGCTAGACATATCAAAAAATAAGCATTAAGAAACAATAAAAAAAGGATTAAAAGTAATAAATGAAAACAGAGATTTAGTACAATACCTTAGGTATGTGAACTGATATACCAGCTTCACCATATACATAATAATTTATTGTCACATTTTCTTTCTCCAAAGTTAGCCCCTGCTTTTCTATAAAAGAAAAAAAATATTACTTTAAAGTTAAAATGAAATGTTTAAATAAATTCACTGTTAGTAGTGATAGCAGTACTATGCCTATTTATTTCAAATCTATAATTTATTTTGAATATCTTTTTTTACTTGTGAGCAATTTGTATGCAAAGGAAAACTAGCTTAAAAGAAATGAAAAACAATCAAATTAAAGTTTTCAACTGAATAAAAGAATACCTATGCATCACTACATTAAAAATTACATAAGAAGGAACTCTAATAGAAACTCAGTATATTAATACCTAAAGTTCTAGCAGAAAATTCACTAAGGAGATCACAGAAAGAATTTTAAGAACAGTTTCACAAAAAATACTAAGAGATCTCTATTATTATCAGATATGTTTTCTACCTGAACAGTGAAGTTAAGTTATCAAGTACAGTGTAGTATATGTCACATAGTTTATTATATGCTTAAATTTATAAGTGTTACAGCATTGCAGATATTCCAATCTCTATTACTCTAGAGAATTAATTTTACTTATTTCCTAGCTACACCAGTTTTATTATAAGTTATAAATACAGAAAAACCTTGGTAGTACACACCCATTTGTTACACTGTTCTGTATTTTCTCATAGTCTCTTGGTATCCCTATTTAAAATTTAAAAACAAATAAAATTCACTGCTTAATAGACTCATCATCCTGTTTATTATGCTGTCTGTTATCCGAAAATTCTAAAAATACCATATTTAAAAAGTATTGAAAAAGTATTTTGTGAAATTCTGAATTAGTATTAGTGCCTGCATGTCAAAGGCATGCTGGAGTCTAAGGTTGGCAAATACAAAATAAATGAAATTTTACTCTTTATAGCTGCAGTACTCTGTACAGAGTCTAATCGTCTGGTTGCCACCATTTGATTTCATTGCCATTGACAGGTCAGTGTAGATATACATTGTATTTGATTGTGAAGTGTCTTGTTAATGGATAAAGGAGTGACACAGAAAGCTTTGTCAATGTTGAAGAAATTAAAAATTCTCCAAAAACATGATGAAAGCTTAAACCAAAAACAGTTATAGTTTATTAATATAATATATTTCATGTTACATTGTCTAGATAAATATGTATGCTCTTGGTGTTAAATATATAAATTTGGAATCCTAAAAGAACCACTTCTGTTAATACATGGTGCCATTTAATAAATCATTATTACATGATCCCTTGAAGAGTATCCTACCAAGTTTTACTGTATGCTTTATGTGAAGAGTGCTGTATTAATCAATACCTATAATAATAATTAACATTTAATTCATTAAAAAAATGAAAACCATATAAAGTGGTAGAGTTGAAAAAATGCAATCTAGTAATTGTTTAAGCATTAATAGGATATAGGATAGGATATTTATTATAAGTAAATTACTTATATTTTACTGTATTAGTAAATGAAGTCACTCTAAGACATGCATGCATTATGGCTAATAACCTAATTATTTTTATATGTCTGTCTTTTTGAACTCACTTATTGCGGCAAGTGGTATCAGTTCTTGGTCTGGACGTGACTGCACTGTATCAGTCCAGTAACAAATCCCATTCATTAAATAATCATCTTCATAGAATTGATTCTTCCATCTGGGTCCACATGCCTGAAATATTTGTTAGAATCATCACAGAAACAATACTATTGAAAAATTTAGCTACAAAGAGGGAAATAATTACAAATAAACACAAATTTGATGATGATGATGATGATGATGATGATGATGATGGTGGTGGTGGTGGTGGTGGTGGTGGTGGTGGTGGTGGTGGTGGTGGTGGTGGTGGTGACGACGACGACGACGACGACGATGACAACAACTCAGAAGCTATAAGAACAAAGCTGTTAAAATGCATAGAACTGGAAAGAGAAATGCAACACCGATTGAAAAAATGATCAGCACTTATCATTTTATCAATAATGGTTTTAGTCTTTGAAATCACATTCACAGCTCTACAACAGCTAGAATTATTTTACACTGTTCATTAAAAATCATTTCAGGCAGTTGTCAGTTCATTAAAGAGATTTTTAATACTCTATAAAAATTGTGAATTTTGTTTTATTTACTACCAGAAATTTGCCAAATATTGATATATATTAACTTCTGTTGTAAATAATACTACTGCTAGATCGTTTAGTCCATCTATGCAAACATGGCAGAAGAATTGTTCCTCTGTACTGACTAATTCAAGATCTGTGCAAACAAACTACACAAACTATTGTTAAAGCAATAAATGAATTTAAGTTTATGCATAATACAAAAGATAATAAATTCAATATAGCAAAACCTTTTCTACATAACTGATACCCTATAATCTAAAACAAAGAGAAAGAGGATAATATAATAATCGTAAATTTCATTTACTAATGGGATAACTTAAACTATCTGACATTATGTCTATGTGTGCTATACTCAGAAATCAAACATCCATTAAGGCTGTAAGGCTGAGCCTAGCCAAAATCACCATGTTAGTTTGTATATGTTAATTTTTATTGACCACATGAAATATTTCTTTATGGGTTATTTGAACTAGTGCACTATCTATGATGCAGATAGCTGATCACTAATAATAATACGATCAAAGGCTCAGTCTGCCTTGCACAAGCACATTAGTAATTTCTACGTCACATTCAGGGAGAATTGAAGGGAGTCTTTGATAGAGTTTTCCTAACTTGTATGGCTAGCTAGTCTAAGCCCAGTTGATTATATCTGCCCTCTTCTGGGATTTTGTATAACATGAAATCCAACAGAATTACTGGGATGCAGGGAATAACGTTAAAATACAGTATTTTGATATTTTTAGTTGCATTATGGTAATACAGAATGACATAATTATATTATTTTAACAGCAAATACCTTTTACTATGACTTATTATTATAAAACCCATTTTTAAACTCCCTTAACCATATGAGAGGTTTGGCAGCTCTTCATTTATAACTGTTTTCCCTCTCCTTCTACATAATTGTCAACTCAGAAAAATGATGTGCTATATAACACAGAGAAAGGCATGGTATAAGTTCAGTGAATTGTCAAGAATTGGTTTCAGGAGTGGCTAATGCATTTAATATTACATGTATGTTAAATTAAGTATCACTTATATTATTGATAGTCCCAATGCAATAATTTTTAACATGAAAATATTTTATGATAACATAAAGTCATTTTTATGGTATCTTTAGTATAAATTAGATTTTTCATTAATTTCAACATTCCATATCTGAGCCTACAAAGTCACACTTTGAATGACAATATTTAAATGTGTTTTAAGAATAAATTTTATAAAACTTATATTTTTAAAGCTCAAAAAAATTGCAAATACTATTTGAGATTTGGTTTTGATATAAACAAGAGTTGCACATAAACTTGCTCAAGTAAGTTCTCAAAATTGGCACTTTCATCAGTAGTGCAGATGCCAGGCAATGGAAGGGCACGGTAGATGCTGATGACAACTGTATTTTCTAAATGATATAGCATAATAGTAACTATTATGATCAAGATAGTCTAACTTTTAAGGAATAGGCATAAGGCTGTTCTGCATCCAGATGGGCCAGATGAACTATGTTAAATATGAATACAAAGATTATACTCTACATGGTAATCTGTTTAGCAACTACTTCGTAAACCTGTATAACATGGAAACAGGGAACAACTGCATTAAAATCCCTATTCATAAAATAGGGCTTGAAACTGTTTTTCTAGTTATCAAATATAATAATAATAATAATAATAATAATTATTTTTATATTATTTATTTATCTGTTTATTGTCAATATATTTGTAATATAAGTTTCTGACATTGTCAAGAGTTAGGTTACAAAACAGTGTATAACGGATTGAATAATAATAATAATAATAATAATAATAATAATAATAATAATAATAATAATGATGATGATGATGATGATGATGATGATGATGATGCAGATCAATAATGATGATGATGATGATGATGATGATGATGCAGATCAATAATAATAATAATAATAATAATAATAATAATAATAATAATAATAATAATAAGGCAGATCAATAATAATATATTTGATATTGATATTGATTTGATATTGAAGAGCCATGAAATAATGCTACATTTATAATTATCATTGCTACATTATTATATTATCATCATTAACTTTTTTAATAATGTTTAATGCCCATTTTTATTACAGGCACCACATGTGGTGGACAATGATGATACTTGAAATGAAATAATAAATTGGAAAGGGTTTTTTTTTAAGGAAGGAAGCATTCTAGGCCTAAGTTAAGGGTACCTTCCTGGCATTTGTCATTTATGAGAACAAGGAAAACTTAGAAAAAAACCTCAGTCAGAAAGGATGGTCCTGGTGGAAATCGAAACCCAAAATCCCTGTTCATGAGTTCGTGCCTTAATGACCTCGGCCATCTGTGGTAGTATCATTAACATATCATCTCATCTCATTCTTCTATACTGAAGAAATGCCAAACCATAAATATTTCTCTTGTACCAAAGTTACACTTACCACAAGTCTACTACCATCATTCTGTACATCTATACTGCCTCCAACCCAAGCATTGTCCTTCTTGTGACGAATCCGCTTGTCAATATACAAAGAATTTTCTGAAAGTAATATGGAAATGTAATTCAATTTAAAATATTGACCTGGTTAACATTACTTCCATTTTCTGTACATGCAGGTCAAACTACCTTTGTACATGTGTGATACATCATATATATACATACCGTAAGTATCTAGAAGAACCCTAGAGCATTCCACTTGGGGATCCCTTAATAAAACACACTGGAAAACATTGCCTGGTTCAGTCAGATTTCGTTTATCATTCATCCTGGGTGCACCAACAATAAGCCTGTTAGAAAAAAGAAAAGAAAATATATCTAACAATTACATTGGTATTTATGCAGAACACTTTTAAAATATATCAGTAATCCATATACACATCACATAATATACAGTACTTTTATTTCAAAACTTGCCAGTCTGAATAATTACCCATTTAAAATAAATTTAATTATAAAATAAAAAACAGATCAATTAAGATACTGGAGGAAACGTTTAAAACCAATGTTGATTTCATTCTAGGTTTCACCCCTCCCCATTCTCAGTCAACCCCACTTTGATATTTCAAATGTCATCTCTACCTTATGATACTTACATTTTAAAGAGGATACTCTTATTATCACATATTTTGTTTTCTACCATAGCCTGGCAATCTGGTTTGTTATTGCTTGAATTTGGACAGAAAAAAACTATAGAAAAGTTAAACATTCAATGTAATAGTTGTGTTTGCTAAATTTTATTTAAAATTATGTATATTCTACAAGAAAGAATAGAATATATGTGGGTGGATTAATCAGGATAGATTGTAATATTAACAATTTTTTTAAATGGTGTTTAACGTCCATTTTTATTACTGAGGCACCACAGGTGGTGGACACATGATGCATGAGATGAAATGATATATTGGGAAAGGATTTTTTTAAGGAAAGAAACATTCCAGACCTAAGTTTAGGGTACCTCCTCAGCATTTGCCATTTATGGGGACTGAAGGAAATCTAGAAAAAACCTCAGCCAGGGAGAACAGGGTGTTTAATGCCTGTTTTTTTACTACTGAGGCACCACAGGTGGAGGGAGAACAGTTCCGGTGCGGTTCAAACCCCAGACTCCTGCTCACGAGTCTGTGCCTTAACGACCTCAGCCACCCATGGCGATATATTAATAATGTAATATTATTCAAAATAAATTGTGTTTTCATCCAAAAATTAGCTGACTTATTTTATATTCTGTTCAAATGGAAACAGCAATAACAATAATCCAGGTTTCCAGGCATTAACAGAACATAATAGATATGATGAAATTGAAACTTCTTCAAAGTTTAAGTACCATAAGATGGGAGTACCATTTGCAAAATGGAGGTTATTGGGAATGAGGTGATGTAACAAAAAAAGTAGTGAATATTTTGGATTTAAAGTCTGATTATTATTAATGATTGTCCATGAAACCATCATTAATAGTCAATATTGGTTTAAAAATTCCCTCTCAATATATAAATTGACTTTTTTTAAAATTAAATTTCTTTAAATAGGTAAATAACTTGCTTGCTATGCAGAATGGTAAACTTTGAAATGAAAGCCCTGTATATGAAAGGACTAATGATAGGAACAAGTATAATTTTTAAATTTGTAATATACTTTTGAAGTTCTATATCTTGTAAAATACCATCTTAAGGATATAATACAATACTGACTCTCATGTGTGGTGTGGTCACCATCTTGAGGAAAATATATAAATACTGTAGCAATGATGGTATCCTAATATAATAGGCATTTAAATTTAGTTAGTTGATTTCATTATATCCTGCGGTAGAATATTTATTTATATATTTTAATTTTAAGCTTTGAAACTAATATTTACTTCTTATTTTAATGACTGAGATTGTTTATGATTCCATGAGTTGTCCTGCAATCTAATATATTGCAATTACTTTGTCTGTTTGCTGCAGATTTTTATCAAAACCAGGACTATGTAGTATATGTTAGTCACTTTGCTGTAACAAAGAATTCTTCAGACTGAAAGAGCTAAGTCAGTTGGAAGGGTATGTTCAGTGATTAGTCTTATTTAAAGGTTGTATTTTTCCATGAATGTCTTTTTATTAGATTTCTAGTTTTGTATATTCATTTAGTTTCTTTTTATTAATTCAATTACTGTTTTTTCCCCCTATGATTTATAATAGGGCTGTGTAATTTTGCCTGTTTTTGTAATTAAATCAACTATTTTAATGCTTTTAACCCAATCACGGGGTTATCTATTAAAGCATTATTTTCTGCAGGTTTTGGACTTGAAATAGAAGCTTTATCCCTCTTCTTCTTCTGTCTTTCTTATTGTTTATCTAATGTATTCTATATGAGATATACCTCTAATGAGGTATTTTGCAGCAAATACATATACTGCATATCTGCATATCTTACCATAAGTTCACAATTCAAGTTTTTTTAATACCTACCAAAGTCTTTAGGAAACTTTTCCAGTAAGAAAAAGAAATTGAAAGTGTTTCTTCTTTCAAAATTGAAATAAGGCTTGTGGGTATGTCACTTGCAATATAGCTAAAAGGGATTAAGAGAATTGGCTGAACATCACTGAGATGTTCAGCAAGTGGTAAATTCCTGTGATAATTTCTTTCTTTGTCTTTTCACCCTTCTTCTTAAATATCTAAACTTATTTGACTATTCTGTTTTATAGCACTTAACAGAATTTGTATTTCCTATGTACCCTACTGAAACAATTCTGTAGCTATTAGTTTGATCTTGTTATGATATTATTCTAATTAGTATATTTGTAATATATATTACAAAGAAAAAAAGTAAATCTGAAAGTTTATCAGAACACTGTTGTTTAATTTTTTTTAAACCGGCTCTTTAAGTTGTATTATTATTATTATTATTATTATTATTATTATTATTATTATTATTATTATTATTGTTGTTGTTGTTGTTGTTGTTGTTGTTGTTGTTGTTATTTATACCTTATTTTTTACTTTTTATTTATTTTATTTTATTTTTATTTAAAAGGAAATAAAGTAGTGATTCTCACTGACTCAGCTTCTGCTATACAAGCTATCAAACGATATGACAGTTCATATGAATCTTACAATGTAAGGGATGTGAGATCTTATTATAGATTACTCCAAACAAAATTTCAACAAATAATACTACTGTGGATACCAGCACATGTGGGAGTGATAGGTAATGAGATTGTAGACTTTCTGGCTAAAAAGGGGGCAGTGCTATATTCAAAACCAATAAATCCCTGTGGATTAAACATAAAATTAAAAAAAAAATATCAAAACGACCATAGAACAAAAATATCAACATAATATTCAAGTGAAAATATGTAATAAAAATTATTCTAATATAAAAGAAACAGTACGTAAAATAAAAAATCTACCAAGGATGAAAGCAGTTGCTCATTTTAGACTGGCCACTGGACATGATTTTCTGGCGGAACATCTACACAGATTTGGTTTTATGAATGATAACACATGTAAGATCTGCAATATTGACAAGATTCTAAACGGAGAACATCTATTGGAATGCACAGAACTGAGGAAAGCTGCACCTGACGGTAAAATACACAAATTATATTGGCTGGCCACGGAAAAATTGATGAATCAAAATCCTGCACATTAGATCAACAACTACACTATCAGGAGACTTTATGCAGAATGGAGAAAAAAAATTGCATGGAAAAGAGAGAGAGAGAAACATGACACATGGTTAAAAGAACATTTCAAGAACATAAAATACAAGCAAATGGAGAAATCAGCAGTAGCATTTCATTTTTGAACAGAAAACATGACATAGTGAACAAAGCAAAATTATTAAAATCAGTACAAGGACCTAGCAATTAGCAACATGGAAGAAAATCTACATTTTCAAATACAAAGGCAATTTAATGAACTTTGACACTTCTAGAGATGAAAACATAAACTTTAAGTTCATTGTGCCCCCACCAGAGCAGAATACACATTCCACAGCATAACAAATTATCCAGCAGCGGACAGTTAGCTGATGATGTATGATGTGGATAAAGGATTCTACATATTAAAACAAGTAAGTGGAGCAATAAGAGTGTGTAATTTGATTCAATCATACAATGATCTCAATTATATGATTAGCTTCACTGTACAAATTCAATTAACATTTCTATTTAATATGATTGATATGTGATATTTCTTAAGATGCAGGCCTTTCAAAATTTGCTGGAGGTGTAAATATCAGCTGCAGCTCTGCCTATAGTGATATACCACTTCTATAAGACATGCTTGAAATGTCATCTTTATACCTAATAACATGCTGCATGCTGCATCATTTATTGGCATGTTCCAACATCTCATATGTGTCACAGGTCAGTTGTTAACTTCACTCCACATATTGGCTAAGTATTGCATGGACTATCATGGATGACATACTCTTAAGTTTGTATCTGCCACACTCAGCACACAAACAGGTGTGTAATGACTACCTACAGCGTGCAGAGTGAAATGGGCTGGTAATTAGAACAAAAAATATATATCAATACAAGTTATATATTTATATGAAATTTACTAACCATTCCTACATAAATTCAAATGCAATATAAAAGATATTTCATAAAAAGAGCTATTTATTCCTTTCTTTTTTTATTAAGAAGTTCCATATAATTGGAACTTTATTATTATAAATTGATATCTGCACAAACATGGTATAATTGGAGATTATCTCTAAAAAGGGAAAAAATAAATGACACTTATAAATGAGTTCCAGCAAGAGCTTAGAGAACTTTAAAGAGCAATTCCAACAGTGGTGTCAAAAGCTCTATAACTTATATTTAAAAAATAAAGAAGCAAAACGAAAACAAATTAAAAGAAATTACATTCTTAATTATCTAGTGAGTTGATTTGATAATCTTATGCTCCACTTGCTGTTGAATTATGCAAAACTAGTTGTGCATAATTCAACAGTAAGTGGAACATAAGATTCTAGTTTTGCATAATTCAACAGTAAGTGGAACATAAAATTATCAAATCGACTCACTAGATAATTAAGAATATATTAGTTGCTTCACTGTATTGGTTCTAACACAAAATGAAATTTTATATTTAAAATAAAATATGTTCCTAAATATGGAACTGTCACAGAACTTTCAGTGCTGTATTGAGTCAGGATCTCGGTAACAAATTTGGAGAGATAGATTTCACAATGAGGAACAGTTTTTGTTAAACGGCTTATACGTATTCTCTGATGTGTAATTCAGAGGTTGTGCTCTCTCTCTTTTAAGTTTATGTGTACTGATTCCAAAATTAACCACTTGATGCTGCTTTGTCTTGACAAAGAACTTCTTATCTGTTGTACCTGTAGTAAATGCATATGCAGTTTAATGCAAGTACCCATTGAGAATGGACATCTATGATAATTTGTTACAGGGAAGCTTGAGGAAAATACTTCCGAACTTAAGGCCGTAGATTTTTTCTTTGAGGGTATGTGCAGAGTGTCACATACAAGACCCCAGTTGACACAAAACACAAATTTTGATTAAATTTATCAAATAAGGTACAAGTCTGAACTTGCTGGAGTCTGATAAGTGCAGCTACAATGGTATAATAAATGTAATGAGGTTCACGGCAGACACTTTGAACACCTGTGATCTGTCCAAAAGATACTTGCAGAATAAATTAATAATATCATGTTATAATTGTTAAATGTCCAAACACCAATGTTTCCTTTATGAGAACATAAATAATTTGACAAAAAATTTCCTCATAGTGAGGAATTTCAAATTTGTTGCAGGATTCCTTAGTAACTCTGTATAATTGATAAAATTTACAGAAATACTAGTTGCATTCAATATTTCATTTTAAAATCAGAAATGAAAGAAAATAAAGTTGACAGATATAATTAAATTTTAAATTGTTAATTTTAACTTTTTAGATTTCAGCTCTTTTCATAAACAGCAGATTTTTTTAAACTACCAAATAAATAATGATTGTTAGCATAAATGAAGGTGATTGATATGTTTATTCTTCAGGAAATTGTTTTATGATGGTCCATAATTTCACATGCTATCATAGCTTTCACCAACTTCTGCAGTGGCACCATCAGTAGACAATAAACTGCTGAAAAAACATCCGTCTTTGTCTCGTTTTAGAAGGTCGATCAATATTATCTGAGCAGGAGAAGAGGGGAGGAGAGTAGTTGTTTGTTTTTAAGAACAGGTTTCCATGTGCTATTTAAGTGATATCCACCATCTGTATTCAAATTGTTTGGATGTTGTATTCCAATGCCTCCTTCTGGTTGGATTGAAGAAGCCTTGTATTTTTGCAGTCATCTCTGTTTTATTAAAGTGTATGCCATAGCATTCATTTAGGGCATGCTCTGCTAAAGCAGATCGTTCAGGTTGATTTAGGCGAAGGTATCGCTTATGTACTGATGTACTCATACCTCCAATCGTTTTAGCGAATTCCGAAGGAATACAGGAGACTTACCTATGAAAAGATATTTGAATAATTTCTTCAAATGTCCATCGATCGTATTTACTAGGCATCAAAATTGAACGATGAAAAAATGTATAGGTTCAAGTGTGTGTGCCTGTCTGTCTGTTAATGCTCTAGCGGCCGCAAAATTTACTTCTTTTTCCCCTCAACGAAACTCGGCTATAACGATAAATTAGCACACGATTTATCGAGTTCCTTAACCAGTAAAATTGGATCATTAGTAGTGGTGGTAAACCTAAAGCTAAAATTTAAAAATCGCTCTAGAGGCCGTAATTTTCTCTCTCTTCGAATCTAGGTATATATAATTGAAATAAAATTAAAAAAATAGTTTCTAAAAATCAGCGAAATTAGTCTAATAGGAGTTTACCTGAAATAAAAAAAAATTAAAAATCACTCTAACGTCACCAATATTTTTTCCGCAACGAAATTCTGTATATATTATTAAAATAAAACAATAAAAATAGTTTCCGCAAATTAGAGAACTCGGATCGTCAGAAGTTGGTTACACCTGAAAACTGAAGTTTAAAAAGCCCTCTATTGGCACCAATTTATAATTATTTCCTGTTGCAGATACACGAGTTCCAGCTTCCTCCCAATTTCTGTAAAATCAATATGAACTTCTCTACTCTAACGCTCTGTAATTACGTTTACAAATTCAACTTACTGAGGAATTCGCATAGTTTATGCAGTTCTTGAGGACGGACTTTTTAATCGATCTTCCGGTCAGGCCTATGTAAACTTTGCCACACTCACATAGTATTTTATAAATTCCCGTTGTGTCATATACATCATGTGGAGAAAAATCAGCGATACCTTGGCCTTAATCAGCCTGAACGATCTTCTGTAGCAGAGCATGCACTAATTGAATGCCGTGGCCTGACTTTAATAAAAAAAACAGAGGTGATTGAAAAAAAAAACCAAGGCTTTTTCAATCTAGCCAGGAGGGAGGCATTGGAAATATAACATCCAAACAATTTTAAGATATGGAGAATTTCACCTAAATAGCGCATGGAAACCGTTCTTAAACACAAACAACTACCCTTCTCCTCTTCCCCTACACACGTAATATTGATTGATCCTATAAAACCAGACAGAGACGAACCAATACTGTTGTCTATTCAGCAGTCAGATGTTGTTCATCATCCACTGATGATGCCAACTGCAGAAGTTAGTGAAAGCTATGGTAGCATATTAAATCATGGATCACGGCAAAACAGCGTGGAAGATTTTAACTGTTTTAATTATAACACCGGCCGTGAAAACCTAAAATGCATCATAACCTTCCCTTTGTTTGTGACCATCCCATGTTCAAACAAAAGCAGAACATTAAAACAGCTATAGAAAATTATATGCAAGTTTGTTTTCTTGAAAAAGAAATCAGAAACTTAAAAAGTAAAAGGTTAACAAATAAATTGCATAAAATATTAATAAACCACCCTCATTAAAGAGTGGAAGGACGAGAGCAAAGAAGCTTAAAGCACTTATTGATATATATGATTATGCATACATGACTATTTTTTACATGTTTAAAAAATACTCGGCGATTCGGAACACATTTCTTGTCATTAAGAGATTCTGTCTCTCGCAACTTTTTAACAAGCTGGTGAACAGTTTCTCTACCTGGAACACGATTGCCAGGATATTTTCTTGGGGATTGTCTTACCTCTTCTCTGCAAGAATCCATTTTCATATATGTATCGTACAAAAAACCCCATTCTTAAAGACTATATTTATGCAGTGGCATAACACGAAAAAAAATTATCACACGATTTACAAACAATGAAAACAAGGAATGTACATGAACGCACAACCACTCGCTGACACTCCCTCAAACTAACTATAAGTTGCTATCAGCACATGCATTATAGGCCTTGACGCCTCGCTTATGCAGCCGCGCTCTGCCGGCCCGGAACTCAACCGTATTCTATATACAAAGCATTATAATATAATGCGCGAATCTAATGCGCACCATTTTGTCCAAATGCAGAATTCAAAATTCGATGGGCATTAGATTTGAGTGCAAATTTGTTCCGTTCCGTAGCTTCATTCAAATTTATCGTTTATTACGTCATAATGCGTTGTTACATTACTTGACTTCGTTAGATCATTGCTGATCTATTATATTGAGCGTTTGAATATAAGGTAGTCATGAAATGGAGGGCAAACAGAGAGTGTACATCTTATGATCTCACTTTCAAAAGTAAAGTAATTCTTTATACTGAAAAAAATGGTAACAGAAAGGCAGTAAGAGAGTTCATTGTAGATGAGGGCAACGTTCGCTTGTGGTGGCAACAGAAATTGGCATATTTGCAACTAAAGCTAGTAGGAAGAAATTCACTGGTCCTCGGAAAGGAAGACATCCTGAAGAAACGGTTTTGGAATTCGTACATGAAAGGAGGGAAAACGAGGAACCTGTGACCAGTGACACCATAAGAAATATTTTTTCTTATTTGACTTACGCCAGCTGTCCTGACAACAGCACGAGGGATGGATTTTGTCCTACGTGCTCCAGATGTAACAACAGTCCATTATTATGTAATATATGGCAATAAGAATTATATTTTAACGATTTGATTATTGATAGGAAGATGTTAATGTAAGTATATTTGTACATATGTCCTGAAATGTTATTGTTGTTGTTGTTGTTGTTGTTCTTCTTCTTCTTCTTCTTCTTCTTCTTCTTCTTCTTCTTCTTCTTATTATTATTATTATTATTATTATTATTATTATTATTATTATTATTATTATTATTATTATTATGCACCTTACAGCTGGTAGCATTTTAAACATATTTCCTAATTAAATAAGACATCCTTTCTCTAATGACTTGCATTTCCGTCGGTACCATTCTCTCTGACTAAGGTTTTCCTCATTTCTCCTAAATGGCAAATTCCGGGGAGACACTCTAAATTAAGACCTGGAACGTTTCCTTCCTTAAAAAAAATCCTTTCCCGACTTCTCATTTCATCTCATCGGTGTCCTGGATTGCCTCGTCAGTAAAAACGGGCTTATACATTAATATTTCATTTAATGAGTAACATAAAAATCTCTTAGACCACAAAGTCCCCTGGTTGAGTTATCGTCTGATACAATAGATCTTATGATCGCTGTACCATGATCATTTAAAAAGTAATAATATAAAGATCGTAGGATTTTCCTTGTTTTTCACTTCTTCTTAGCTATATTCATGTACGAGGTTAGGTCCATAAGTTTCCGGCCTCGCCGATAAGGATTATCGCCTTCACAAAACCCTCATCTGCTGTCATACCTTATCTGTTAAGTAAATAATTGCAGCTATAACTTCCGCTCCAATGTGCTCAGTTGTTCAGATGTAGTTGCATAAAGAAGGCTATGTGAAGAAGATTGCAACATGTTCAAAATGGAGTACCGACCTGTTATTAAGTTGTTCATAAAAGGACTTACTCCAAAGGAAATTAAACAACGATTGGACGGTGTATATGGGGAAGCATCCCCCTCATATTCTACCGTAAAAGAATGGACCAAACTTTTTTCGAATGGGTCGAGAAGCATTGAAGACGAAGAGCGTACAGGTAGGCCCTAGGAGGTGTTCACTCTTGAAAACATCGCTCTTGTGGAAGAAGAATTTACGGAAGACCGGCGGCTCAAAGTTACAGAAATGGCAGCAAGATTGGGTCTTTCTAAAATAACAGTCCTTCGAATTATTGATGAGCATTTAAACAAGAATAAGGTAAGTGCAAGATGGGTACATAGACTTCTTTCCTCAGTCCAAAAGCAGCAACGAGTCATCTGTTGTCAGGCATTTTTGGAGTTCTGTCGTGACAAAGAGGGAGAAGTTCTGCAAACCATTGTTACAGGGCATGAAACTATGGTCCTCTACTATGATCCCTTTTCCAAAAGAGAATCAATGAAGTGGCGTAAACCTGGCGAAGCACCGCCTCTAAAGGCCAAGATCATCAGTCAACCAAGAAGGTCAGGCCACAATCTTTAGGGACTGTGAAGGAATACTGTTCATTGACGTCAAGAAGAAGAAGAACGCCATAGTAAATTGGGAGTACCATGCTGGTCTACTGCACAGACTACTTGCTTCTATGAAAGAAAAAAGGCGAGGAAAGCTGAGTGGTGGTGTGCGCCTTTTTCACGACAACGCGTTGTGCCTACAGCTCTTGTTGCAAAAGAAGCTGTGAAGAAATGTGGCTTCAAGGAGATCAACCATCCACCCTACTGCCCAGATCTAGCTCCCTGTGACTATTTCCTCTTCTCAAAACTCAAGAAGGAGCTTCGAGGAGGGAAAGTGTGACGAAGAAGTGATGGATGCTGTTTATGCCCATTTTGTAGACAAGATTTCTGATTAATTTTGGGGGGAGGGGAATTGAAATGTTAATTCAAAGATGTGAGAAGTGTATTGCAATAAAGGGTAACTATATTGAAAAGTGAAATGTAGTTTCAGTTTTAACATACCTAGAAAATGGTTTGGCCGGAAACTTATCGATCTACCCTCGTTATTAGCATTCTTACAAAGTAATAATTACCCAACTTGTGAAACACGATTGAGAAACGCGGCTGCTGGTTTTTTACTTTATATTTGTATATACTTGCATTTATATAGGTATATATATATAAGGGCAAGTTTCTTTGCGAACGCTTTCCGAAAGATACGCTCTCGCGATAAGGGTTTTACTAAGTAGATTTACAATAGCGCGTGAACAAAAAAAGGTTTATGAAATAACAGGTTTTTCAAGTGATACAAAATGGCTGACGAGAAAACTATTTAAAGAAAAGTGGGTAATGACGCAAGATCATCACTCAGGACGCTGCCGTCTTCTGTTGCAGCACGTTTCTTACCTCGTCTGACAATATTGCGACAAAAGCTTACTTAGAATGTGCAGGAAGGAAGTCAGATATGACGCTGCTTCCTTTGAACAATTCCAGCAACTGACTTGGGTGTGTTAGTATTCGTTATTTTACGCAATAACCGCATAAGAGCTATGCTTGAATGTTTGTGGTCTTGCTTATGGCGCCAACACGAGCTATGGTCTACCAGCAGCTTGCAACTAAGCCCATTCAGATGAAAATATATCAAATTCAAACAAACGCTCAATTCAGCATATCCGTGGGTGTGGAGTCTATTTATCAGCTGTATACGGTTCTTGAATTATCGAAAAATACCTTGCTTCCAATAGAGTAAAGCAATTTCGGTTACTGTTAAGTCAATGTGGCATTGTAGTGAGTTTGTTGGTTTATTTATAGTTTCTATATATTGTAGACTACTATGCGCTTTGAATTTAAAAATCTGTGACAAACGTTTTACTATTACTGTTTTTTGATAAATACAAAGTTTGGCCTTTTTGTGTTTTAATATTTTCAGCCATTCATTGTAAAGATTAGAGCTCTTATTTTACAACTGGCCGTAACTAAATTTAAAAACATACAGAGGGTTCTAAAAAAATGGATACACACTTCAAGTAAAGAAAAAACTGTGTTAACACAACACAACTGAATTCACACAAACAGAAAATGATGAGCACTAATATTCTTAGACTTTTACAGTTACAACAGTGGTTCAAAATGCCCACCATCGGCGTCGATACACCTCTGAGTACGTTGAACTACTGATTGAGCAACGTTTGCGAAAGTGTCCTCAGCGATTGCAGCACATGCCGTTTCAATTTCTTCCCGAAGTGCTGCCAGTGTAGCTGGTTTTCTACGGTATACAACCTCCTTAAGAGTTCCCCATAGTTAGAAGTCCAACGGAGTTAGATCCGAAGAGGAGCTCTAACTCTACGGTTCCAAAACGTTCCAAAACCATAGCCGAGGACGCGGGGCTTGTTACTGTGCGAGGTCTCCCAGATCCACCCTTGTGAACATCGCATACGGTACCATGAGTCTCAAATTTGTCTGCAATGCGTGCAATTGTTACTCGCGTTGGCGGTTCTGTTCTGTGCACGCGTCCCCATCGCCCTTGAACTTCAACAACATTCTCGGTTTTCCAATACCACTTCAAAATTGCTTTCCGCTGTTCAAACGATAATCTGGACTCCATTTTGTTGTAGAAATGCTAGTGTAGCGTAATGTGGGTCACATCTATTTGCAGAGCATCATACGATAATCTTGGCTTCATTTGTTCATTGTTGATTTACCTGTCACGTGGCAACGCTCTCATAATGTATGTGAGTCACATCTGTTTACAGAACATCATATTACACATTACTGTTGTTTTTCGGTCCAACTTTGAAATATATTAAATAGATATCTACTGTGAAAGCGTATATATATTTTTGGCACCGTCGGTATAGCATAATTTCTGTGGTGTTTACTTGCATTTCACAACACTTACAAGACATGCTGTTAATCTTAAACCAACCACCTTTCCATCAGCAGTTGAAAAGGTTAAGTAGGAAAACTATGTTTATTGTTAAAATACAAGAGTGAATAAAATATAACCAGGAAATTTGATTTTAATGCTTGTGTGTCGTACGAACAAAACAGCCGTTGAGAGAAGGTTTCAGAACTAGGGGAGAAACAGGTTTATCTCACACAGCCGCTTCGTTTGTCAGTAACATCATCTCCGAGTCTTCAGTGCAATTGTTGCTTGCATTGTTATAAAGTTATTGGCATGGGAGGGCGTAAAACTGGTAAAAATTTTGCAGAGATTATGCCACTATTTGGGGATAAGACGCTCTCTAAGAACAAACGTATGGAGTGGCACAAACGTTTCACAGTACGACGAGAAACAGTGGAAAATGAGTCATCAATGTCGATCTCGGGCGAGTGTAACGGAAGCATACACTTCGGGAACTTGTTAAATGTGACGGAGTTTGGTCTGAAAGTGCTGCAAAGTTGGAATGAGTTATGGGGGTGTTCAGTCCATTATTTCAAATGGCTTGGATTATTGAAAAGTCTCAGAAAGGCTGAATCGAAGGGCTGTACGTGTGGGAGTGTTTGAGAGGCTATTGGCTTAGTGCCGGGATCAAAAAGAAATACGCTGCTGAAAATAATTAGAGGGACAAAAGTTTGAACATATTGCTCCCACATTGGGGTTTAAGGTGGTACATTTTTTTTTTACAGAAAGTTTAAACTTTATTTAACAGCAGTTTACATCTTGTTGACTTCTCATTTTACAAAAGGATGCTGTAAGCCGAAATTAAAGACAATGTTGTAAACTAAAGTGAAAACTCCTTCATTAAATTTCAATTTTGCATCTAAAGGAACACCTATGGCCTCCAAATGTCTGAATTACTGCCTCACATCTTCGAGGAACACTCTTGGTGTCTACACAGCTCCTCTTTTGGGAAGTTCCATCATTCTTTGATATGGGCATCTGCAAGTTGCTGGAGAGTCTGATGGGCTGCAAGACTGAGTCAGACTCGTTTCTCCAGCATATCCCATAAATGCTCAATGGGGTTAAGGTCAGGATCCTAGCAGCTCAGTCCATCGTTTGAATCTGAAGAGCCCCTGGTGGCTCTTGCTGTATGCACTCTAGCATTGTATTGCTGCAAAACAAACCGAGGCCTCTTTTCGACTGCAATAGGCATAACATGCTCTAGTACCCTTTCAGAAATGTACCTGGCAGCATTAAGTCGGTTTCTGGCCACTATAAGATCTGTTCGGTCATCAGTAGTCATATCAAATCTGTCGCTTTCCTGGACTGCTATTTATATAAAGCTTTAACCACGGCGACGATACACTCTCAGACGTATATCATACTGTGTTATACCAAAGCGAGATTCATATGTAAACAGCACATTGCACCAGTGACGAAGCTGCCAGTTCCTCTTTTTCTGAGCAATCTCAGTCGGGCTCTCTGTTAATCTTGGGGCTTTATGAGATCTTCGTATTCTTCAACCTGCTTCTCTAAGTCTGTTTCTTATAGTTTGGCACTGACAGTTGCACAGTTGCCGCACTCAGATAATTTTGTGGTCCCGAGCAGTAGCTCTGCGCCGCCGAAGAGCACAATTGACTACACATTGCCGATGTTTTACGTTTTCGACCCTGGCCTGGTTTCCTAGAGTACGTACCTGTTTCAGTGAAGCACTTCCATGCCCTACAATAGCAGACTTAGCCATATAAAGCTCAGCAGCCAAAGCACTCGAGCATGGAAAGGGAAAAAGAAGAGTCTCCGCCCCTGTCAGCTAGAAAAGTTCTCTTGACAATTTTCTGGGACTCCCAAGGCAATTAAGTTTTCGATTTTATTCACTAATATCAAATAGTTCATGTAGCTTCTTACTGCTAGTCGTTAATTAAGGAAAAATGCACTTATCCGCGAAAAAAAATTAAACAATTCAAGAAGTTTTCTTCAAGACAAAGTCCCTCCATATACCCTCCTGAGTACCCTTGAGAAGGGAAAAACTCGAGGAAATTTACTGGACAGCATTGAAATAATCTCTCCAGAGTTATCGTCCTGCAATTTCCATAAAAGAAGTATTGGATAGTCAGTAATTAGACATGGTTGTAAATAAGAAAAGTATGTAGATGTACTTGGGTAGGTCCATAAGTTTCCGGCCTAACCATTTTCTAGGTAGGATAAAGGCAAAATCTATATTTCACTTTTTAATATAGTTACCCTTTATTGCAATTCACTTCTCCAATCTTTGAATTAAAATTTCAACCCCCCCCCCCCAAGGTCAGAAGTCTTGTCTGCAAAATGGGCATAAACAGCATCCATCACTTCTTCGTCACACTTAAATTTCCTTCCTCGAAGCTCCTTCTTGAGTTGTGAGAAGAGGAAGTAGTCAGTGGGAGCTACATATGGGCTGTAGAGTGGATGGTCGATCTTCTTGAAGCCATTTCTTCACAACTTCCTTTGCAACAACAGCTATGTGCACAGGCGGGTTGTCGTGAAGAAGGCACACACTACCACTCAGCTTTCCTCACCTTTTCTCTTTTATGGAAACTCGTAGTCTGTGCAGTAGGCCAGAATAGTACTCTCCCATTTACTGTGGTGTTCCTCTTCTTGCAGTCAATGAAGAGTATTCCTCTTCACAGTCCCAAAAGATTGTGGTCATGAATTTCTTGGTTGACTGGGTGATCTTGGCCTTTAGAGGCGGTGCTTCGCCAGGTTTACGCCACTCCACTGATTCTTTTTTGGACAAGGAATCACAGTAAAGGACCAAGTTTCATCTGCTGTAACAATAGTTTGCAGAATTTCTCTCTCGTTGCCACGGCAGAGCTCCAAAAATGCCTGACAGAGATGACTCGTTGCTGCTTTTGGACTGAGGAAAGAAGTCTAGGCACTAACCTTGCACTAACCTTATTCATGTTTAAATATTCATAAATAATTCGAAGGACTGTTATTTTAGAAAGACCATACCTTGCTGCTATTTCTGTAACTTTGAGCCGCCGGTCTTGCATAATTTCTCCTTCCATAAGAACGATGTTTTCAGGAGTGAGCACCTCCAAGGGTCGATCTGCACACTTTTCGTCTTCAATGCTTTCTTGATCCATTCAAAAAAGTTTGGCTCACTCTTTTACGGTAGAATATGGGGGGGAGGGGGGGGCTTCCGCATATACTTCGTCCAAATGCTGTTTAATTTCATTTGGAGTACGTCCTTCTTTTGTGATGAACTTTTTAACAGCTCGAGACTCCATTTTGAACATGTTGCAATCTTCCACAGATAGCCTTCTTTAAGCAACTATATCTGAACAACTGAACACATCGGAGCGGAAGTTACAGCTGTAATTATTTACTTAACAGATAAGGTATGACACAGATAAGGCTTTTGTGAAGGAGATAATCCTTATCGGCGAGGCCGGAAACTTATACACCTACCCTGGTATCCCATTATTATTTTATATTGTTTCAATAAATTACGAAAAAAAGTTATGTTTGATTACTTTCGTATTTAAAATTAATTATAAGTTAATGTTTTGTATTGTTAATATTATTTATTATATAAATTTGTCAGTTCTTTGTATTATAAAATAACAGTAGTCATAATTCATATTTATATGTCCTAAAGTGTGTTTCATTAGAAATGAATTAACTTCAAGTTTTTCTAATGATTATAACCAAACATTTAAAACCTCAAGGTAGTACACACAAGAACGTCGAACAATGAAAGTGCAAAGTGGTCTAAATTTTGGAGTGAAAAGATTGCATATTTGAATTCTGGTAAATGGAAAGTCTCGTTCTACATTTCCGGTTCAGATAACAGACGCCTGGTCATAAGGTGCGTGTGCCTCTCAGTGCAGACTGCACTCTATGATGTTGGGTGTTCTGGTCGTTTCTGTTCTTCCATTGAATGCATTGCTTCTGGTAGATTTTTCATACATTTTTTTTATTTTGCAATTATTTTTTAAACCTTCAACTGGTAAATTCTGTAACGTTCACATTTTGTCCAGAGCTTTTCTTATTTTATTCAACTTTGAAACACTAGCAATTCATCTCTAAAATGTTCTCGTCCTTTTGTTTGTCTTTCTTATTTGTTGTATTGCTACTCATTGCCTTCTGTTAATATCCATTGATTCAGCAAGATATTCTTTAATAATGATATTGTATCTCAGTTGTATTTACTGTTTTGGTTCTTATTTATCATGTTATTATTTTGTACGCATAAACACAGGAAGTTCAGCTTAAAACAATAAAATATATGTATAGGACTGGAAATGTACGTCAAGGAGAAATAAATGTGTTTAGATTTCTTGCAAGACGATGCTCTTCCTCACTTCGCACGCAGGTATAATGAGATTTTTCCGAGACTACAGAGAATATAAGATCTTTGCCTGACAGCCAAGGTCACAGATCTGATACGCTTAGATCTTCTCTAATGAGAACTCATAATGAATCAAGTGTATGAAATGATTTGATACGCCTAATCCACGCTATGATTCAAAATATCATTATGCTGAGGAATGTCTGGATAAAGGTGAAGTTCCGGCTCTACACCTACTTTACTACAAAATTAAATTACAGCTTTTAAGATATAAAAAACTGTTGACGCTTATCATTATCAAGTTTATCATTAGAACTATAACGTTTATTTAAATGATGTTTTAAATTTTTTATTTATGTTTATGACTATGACAACCAAACCTCTTGTGCACCATGAAACGTAGATAATTTTATTTTTCTTTGACTTACGAGCATACGTTTTGAAACATATACATGTCTTTTATTAGTGTTAAGCTGTACACCCTTTAAAAGAAAACTCCGCTACATGATCTATCTATCTATCTCATATTATTAGTGTTAAGCTGTACACCCTTTAAAAGAAAACTCCGCTACATGATCTATCTTAATCTCATAACCTTAACCTACGCTCCAAAACCCCAGCACGTACTATTATTACATTGCACCGAACATCACTTTACTTACCTTTCGCTGCAACCACTACCCGTCTCTGGAATGCGTTGCCACAGAACGTCAGAGGCTGCCAAACTTTAGCAGCCTTTCATATGAAATTGTTTAATGTTATTAGAGATTCTTATTGTTATGTTAATAATTGTAATCATTCATTTTCATTATTCATATTTAGCTATTAGCAAACATTTATTTTTTTCTTATGTTTTACATACATTATATGTGTACACGCATTGTCCTTGTTAATGCTATAATTGTGCAAATGTCGCTGAAACTGTGTAAGTATTAATACGTATATAGATTATATACCGGAAAAGAACACCCCCATGACCTTAGCTCTACCACAATAAATAATATTAAACTAACTTTCGTTTGATTTTTATGCATTCTGGATCATATACGTGTTATTTACGCTAGTTGAATGTTTACAAAACAAATGCACATCACAAACAATAGTGTTGGCATATACTGTTTCATTTAGGCAGCGAAAGGCTTTTTCGTGCTAAATAGTTTGTATAGATGCTAAGGAGTGACAAACTGAAAATTAGTTTCGCGTCAATAGAATGAACATCGCTATTGCAAAAAGTAGGAAGGAACGAAAAACTGATTCGCTAAGGTGACTGAATACTACAAGGTCATAGATTTAAACCCCTTCCCCCGGGCACAATGGTTTACTCATAGTCATTTACGTTAGTGTTTCTGTATGCCAACTTTAACCTGTGCTGACATATGAACATCGGAACAAAATTTAACAGTTACTGCGGGCTCATAAAGAAGATGACAATGAAGAAGAAGATAAAGATGATGGTGATGGAGATAACAGCAGTACTGTGACTCACAGGAAGTATGTACATCCTCAAATTAGGTAGGTTTCACTTTCGGTCATGTGAATGAAAATATCTGAAATGTCATCCCCTCTCTCACATGTGTTGTCCGCTTAAACGCCATGCCTGTTTGTAGCAAGTGAAAAAATAAACAAACAAATAAATAAATAAATATTTGAACATGATTTGCGCAGAAATCAAAGTTTGAATATAAAAACACTCTGCAAGCCTTCGAAATTGAATTGGATGCTTATAAGGAGAAATAATGACAAGATATAACAAATTTACGTTTTTTTAACAATAGAAACAATTCCAGTACTCCGCAGGTGTGAATTTAAGAGATAGTCATTCATAGACCTTCATAATTGCTGAACACCATACATATACCTAGTGGAAGTCTTACATAGGACACGAGTAATCAAATTAATATGGAGTAAACATTTCACATCTTGTATTAATCATAATTATAGCTGATATTAGTTATAAATAATAATATTTGATAATGTCAAAACGTATATAAGCGTGTTTCAATGTTATGTCTATGATTCATTAAAACCTATTCTAGGAGAAAGAAGTATATATTAGTGGGACAGAGAGAGGAATAAAGAGGGAGAGAGAGAAATTTTAATGAAAAGAAGAAGAAATTAGGAAAAAGGTTAGATCACATAATAAAATGACGAAAAAAGTTTTTATTGTGGAAGTAAAAAAGGTGTTTATGATAATAATTATTGTTGCTGTTGCGGTTATTACATTGTTCAAAAAACTTAGTGCGTTGAATCTATCACAAATGAAACTGTTCAGTCCTTATGTATTTTTGTATGTTAAATTAAAAAATGACAATAAAAAGGCTTACTTAGTTCTAGTTCGGAAGATGGTTTTTCTTCTAAATTTCACTTCAGGAGCTTTTTTTTTACTGCTGTCCAGCAGTAATCAACAATCACTGATTTACTTTATTTCTCCTGATAACAGCTTTCCAGAATAAAAAAATCTTAATGTGATTTCTCAATAATAGATCCAAGATAATCAAAAAACAAATTAAGAATGAAGGAAAAGCATGTACCCATTTTACCATGTGCGGGTGGCCGCCTCGAATCAAATCCAGCAAAGTACAACAGCGTGTTATCAATCAATAGCATAATGTGACGACTATGGAATGCCATCCGCCACTTCGAAATAAAAAAAATTAGTTTGACTCCGAATTTGTCACCCCTGTCATATGCTTTGATAAAGCGTCTGGTAATTCCCGATAATTTTTTTTTAAGAAAACTCCTAACAATTAACTTTAAAAATTCCTATTCAAGTTTTACTTCTACTCTGAAAATTCCGGCAAAACGTTAATCAACAATTACGTTTCTTATCTGTAGTAGACTTAAGAAAAATATTTTAATTTTAAATTTAATTACTCTGGATGTTTTGTGAGAGAAGTGCCCAAAGGCTTCTCTATTTCGGCCCATTCCTCTTACAAACATTTTCATCCGACCCAATATAATATACCCTGCTGGCAGTATTATTTTGCTTTGATCTGACAATGGTTCATGGTACAAGGTTCAAGTTCTGACGAAGAGGCCACTGTTTCATACCATGCACAACCGCCCCACTTATAAAGGAAGCAGCAATATTTTTGTGTAATCTGCTTAAGGTTTAGTATAATAACCACCACTTTTAAATCTGCATATACAGAGAGTGCCAAAAAATGTATGCACACTTCAAGCAAAGAAAAAAACTGCGTTAACAAACCAAAACTGAATTCACACAAACAGAAAATGATTACACAAATCATCTTAGACTTTTACAGTTACAACAGTTGCTCAAAATGCCCATATCGGCGTCGATACACTTCTGAGTACGTTGAACTACTGATTGAGCAACGTTTGCGAAAGTGTCCTCAGCGTTGCAGCACATGCCGTTTCAATTTCTTCCCGAAGTGTTGTCAGTGTAGCTGGTTTTATACGGTATACAACATCCTTAGGTGTTCCCCATAGGTAGAAGTCCAAGAGTAACTCAGGGGTGAGTGCTCAAAACGCTCCAAAACTACAGCTATGGACGCGGGGCTTGTTGCTGTGCAGGTCTCTCAGATCTGTCCTTGTGAACATCGCATACGGTACCATGAGTCTCAAATTTGTCTCATGCGTGCAATTGTTACTCGCGTTGGCGGTTCTGTTCTGTACACGCGTCTCCAATGCCTTTGAACTTCAACAACATTCTCAGTTTCCCAATACCACTTCAAAATTGCTTTGCGCTCTTCAAACGATAATCTCGGCTCCATTTTGTTGTAGCAGCACTAGCATAACATAATAGAGTCACATCTGTTCACAGAACACATACGATAATCTTGGCTTCATTTGTTCATTGTTGATTTACCTATCACATAGCAACGCTATCATAATGTATGTGATTCACATCTGTTTACAGAACATCATACTACACATTACTGTTGTTTTTCGGTGCAACTTTGAAATAGATCAAATAGAAATCTACTGTGAAAGTGTGTATACCTTTTTTGGTATCCTCGATATATGTATACACGAGGATACTTCTACTCCATTATATTTATCACAATTCACACTGTTAATTATGTTTAATATTATGATATATCTCTGTCATATGAACCGCAAGTACTAAGGGAATGTAAAGTAATTGGTTGCCATTGTCCATTAACACTGCCTTCTGCTGACTTTCGAGAAGAATGTACCATTTAGTTTTTCCTATATGGAGGACTTCCATAAGAATATGATATCCTCTTGCTTGGAAACATATTTCTCTACAGGACTCTGACGATCGCGATAACATCATATTTACACTTTTGAGTTACTTTGTTAGATTTAGAAGGTAACTTTTTGTCACACATTATTCATATCATGATGTTGCCTATCAGCCTCAGATTATAATGCAGATATCGATAGTACAGAAAATGGCAGCGATCGAGGTTCAGGCATTAGCTGCTGTCAAGCACATGGTTTTGTTTATTTAGTTCGTTGCGGTTTACATGATTTATTACAGTGATTTATAGTTAGAAGCAAATCAACAATAGCGTACTAGTTCTTTAATTTTTTATTAAGTTAATATTGATTTAGTGAAATTACAACAGGAACTTGTGTAATAGAAAGTGTTTAGTGCAACATGGGTCGCTCTTGTTGCCCAGTTGTACTTCCATTATGACAGTGGACGTCATACGAACTTATTTAAATTTCCTATTGAGCAGAAATTAAAGCACAAGTGGACAAAGAGTATACACTGTGCAAATTTTGAAGTTAATGATAAAAACAGTAGTGTATATTAAACATTTCGTGCCAAATTTTGTTAGGGAGGACATTTGCGCTGTGCAGTTTTTCCCTTATATACCAACACATTTGACAGTGAGGCTTGCAATGAAAGGAAAGATCCAGAAGAATGTATGAAGCAGGTTTTGGAACGAGATGAGAGTTCTAATGAATGGTGTGAGCAGGATGTTACATGTTTTGACTCCTTTGTAGGCGAGGTTAAGAAAAGACGGTACATTCGTTTATAACTATTGCCAAGGAAGACACTATCCTTTTCATTAAAATAGATGATGAGAAATCTGATACTCTCCCATCTATGTCGATTAGGTTTAAGGCGTCCAGTAATTTGGAAGTTAGTGCAAAAATTTGTGCTCGCTTGTGGAGAAGTTCAGTTCGATCTTGGAGTGCAGTGGATGCAAGGTGTTAAAATGTAACGTATGGAACTAAATGGATAATTTGGTGAGTTGCCTTGCTAATAATAATAATAATAATAATAATAATAATAATAATAATAATAATATCTCGCTCATTGAAAGAATGACTTCATTTATAAACGTTTCCAAGGAAAAAATTACACTAGATAATGATTTGGATATAGAGAAAACTAGTAAAATAAATTTTGCATTAGAACAATTGAAGCTTTCTTATGCAAATCAAATTTAGATATTCAGCATAGCTCTTGATATTGATTGCAACTTTTTCTTACATATATACAAGGTAAATTCTATTTTGCATTACATTTCTTTTCCATTTGTTTGGTTACAATTGTTTGTTCTATTTGTAGAGAGTATTGTATTTAGATATAAATATTTATTATTAAAATTTTGTGTATATATTTTATTCTGAGAAGTCAAACAACTCGTAGTGAGTGTTAATTTTCACAAATAAACCGATTTACATATTTATTTTATAGCCTAATATTATTTTATTTTATTAGTGTTATATTTACAAGGCAAGATGATAAAAAAACACGAAAAATCTTAAATGTCATTCGAAGTACAGTATTATGGCACCAAACACTAATTTTCTCAAGATGTTAGAACTAACAACACGCGTTTGTTGGTCATTTTGTCAGTTTAAGATCTCGGGAACACCTCTCTTGAGAATGTCGATATTCCAAGGGGCAGTAAATAGCTTAATAGGAACCCATTATTGAGCGCCCTAAACGGATATAGACTGACAGATAACGGTCGTTGTCCTTTCGGAAGAGCTACACACATTAGCGTGTACATTATAAGTGCATTTGTCTGAACTCTGTTCACTTGTTTAAAAGCTCGAAAAACTTGGCACAGTGAGTCAGACTGGTAAACATCGTACTATTTGGTAATTCACTGGCCAGAGAGAGAAGCCCTGTTTGCTCCAGTATACTGCCTTATTTAACGTATAGACATAATTAAGTGATTACTAAATCATGAGGGCGGTTATTATAGTTCTCGGCCTAACAATGAAAGAATAAATTTTTAATTTGAACATTATTTTTTTTTTTTTCAATATAATCTGCCTTAAGATCAATCCATTTATTTCAGCGTCGTCTCTCTTTCCGGAAGGTATACAAAATATCCTTTTACAGTTGAACCGTTTCCTGATCAAATGAAAACCCAGCGAGGGAGAGTTTAAGCTTTGGGAGTAGATGATTTGTTTATGTGCTTGGTTTATTTACGGACCCTCTTAACATTTCAATTCATCAGAGTCCAATTCAATTCGGGGCATGAAACGGCCAATAAATTTTGCTCAGAAGTCTCTTCTTTCAGGCTTGAGGTTTTTCTACACGACATTAGACCCACGACTTTACTTCCCTTCCAAAGGAGGCCATACTTAGGCTTTTTATGCCCCCCCCCCCAAAAAAACATCATTCTCTGGCCGGGATAGAACCAGCGAACTTGGGTCTATAAGGCTGTATGGTTGAAAACAGATGAACAGAATAAACAAAATCTGGGGAGCAGGGTGAATGCTCCAATAAGCCATATTCCAAAATCTCTCAATTTTCCTAATGCTAAAACACTTTTGTGAGTAGCTGTATTATCTCGATGAAAAATTACTTTTCTTCTGCAAATCTGGTCTTTTCTCGTTAATTTTTTCATCTGTTAGTTTGAAAGATTTAGAACAGTACTCTTCCGTTTTACCCTTCTGAAGATAATCAACTAAATTTCCTTTAATATCCCAAAAGACTGATGCCAAATCTTTTACTGCAAATTGAACCGAACTTTGTCGTCTTTGACACTGAACAGTCGGCTCCGGTCCAGTATTTTGATTGCTGTTTCGGTTTTGGTGTGTGAGTTACAATTTGAGGCAAAAAATCAGCTCTCAAGTTGTTAAAACACTCCAAACATTGCTGCGATGCTTCCATATGAATGCATTTTTGATGTGCTGTCAGCAAGTGAAGCACCTACGAAGATAGGTCCATAAGTTTCCGGCCTCGCCGACAAGGATTATCGCCTTGACAAAACCCTTTTCTGGTGTCATATCTCTGTTAAGTAAATAATTACAGCTGTAACTTTGTTCAGTTGTTCAGATATAGTTGCATAAAGAAGGCTATGTGTAGAAGATTGTGACATGTTCAAAATGGTGTACCGACCTGTTTTTAAATTCTTCACAAAAGGACTTACTCCGAATGAAATTAAACAGCGATTGGAAGGTGTATATGGGAAGCATCCCCCTCATATTCTACCGTAAAAGCAATGGGTCGAGAAAGCATTGAAGACGAAGAACTTGCAGGTCGGGTCACTCCTGAAAATATCGCTCTGGTGGAAGGAGAAATTAGGAAGACGGCAGTTCAAAGTTACAGAAATAGCAGCAAGGTTGAGCCTTTCTAAAACAACAGTCCTTCGATTTATTCAGAAACATTTAAACATGAATAAGGTTAGTGCAAGATGGGTGCCTAGTCTTCTTTCCTCAGTTCAAAGGCAGTAACGAGAGGCATTTTTGGAGCTGCGCCGTGACAACGAGAGAGAAGTTCCGCAAACCATCGTTACAGAAGATGAAAATGTGGTCCTCTACTATGATCCCTTATCCCAAAGAGAATCAATGGAGTGGCGTAAACCTGGAGAAGCAGTGCCTCTAAAGGCCAAGGTCACTCAGTCAACCAAGAAGATCATGGTCACAATCTTATGGGACTGTGAAGGAATGCTCTTCATTGACTTCAAGGAGAGGAATGCCACAGTAAATGGGGAGTACTATGCTGGCCTACTGCACAGACTACGTGCTTCCATCAAAGAGAAAAGGCGAGGAAAGCTGAGTGGTGGTGTGCGTCTTCTTCACGACAACTCGCCTGTACACAAAGTTCTTGTAGCAAAGAAAGCTGTGAAGAAATGTGGCTTCAAGGAGATCGATCATCCACCCTACAGCCCAGATCTAACTTTCAGTGACGATTTCCTCTTCTCAAAACTACCTTCGAGGAAGGAAATTTAAGTGTGACGAAGAAGTGATGGAGGCTGTTTATCTAATTTCGCAGACAAAACTTCTATTTTTTGAGGAAGAGGGGGTTTGAAATGTTAATTCAATAATGTGAGAAGTGTAGACTATGTTGAAAAGTGAAATATAGTTTTTGTCTTTATCATACATAGAAAATAATTAGGCCGGGACTTATGGACCTACCCAGCTCAAAGGCTTTTCATATGGAGTTCTTCATAAAATATAACCTACACATTTCTTTGAAATGCTTACAGCCTCAGCAATATTTTGCACTTTAACTCTCTGGTCATTTAATACAATATCATGTATTGTTCAATGAATTACACTTTTTGGATGTTCATTGTTTGAATCATTTTCAAGACTGGCACGGTAATGATTAAATTCAGCAGCCCATTTTTTAACTCTTCAAAATGAAAGAGAATGATCCCATAAGCTTTCATAAACTATGTGAATTTTCCTTAGGGTTAAACCATCTCTCACTAAGAACTTTATCACTGAATGATAATAAATTTTGTTAATTTCATATAATATATGCTTTAAAAAGCTGTATTCAGACAATTATTTGGTATTTCAATTGAGTGATTAGCAATTTTATGGTTAACTATGGTCGAGACCGAGGACTTTTCAGATCGCTTTCATTTGTGGTTTAAATTGGTGTATTAATACGCTAATATGTATATAAAATTATAACAAATAAGTGGGACAAGGTTTTTAAAACTGTTCATACGGTTCACCCCTAATATTAATATAATTTATGTATGTTTTCCTTTTCCCATAATTACTATAACATTAAATTGTGTTTAATAATGCATATTTCTCACTTCGTATTTTTCTATCATGTGTTGCATAGCTGGACTTCTTTGTAAAAACAGGAAACTCTGTGCTTTGCCTACATTGGCGTTGAGAATATCTCGCACAATGGAACCATGTAAGAGTAACACTTATTCGCTAAGGCTAAGCAAGCCAAGGTCAGTCCTTTTGTGTTAAAGATATTTTTTGACAGGATAAAGCCTGTATTCCCTTTAAACATCGCGTAAACAGAGAGGTTTAAAAGCCGGGGAAGGCGGATGACCTGATCAGCTGAAAACAGTTAAAATTTAAAGCGACGTATCGTATGACAGATTTTTGAAACTCTTGCGAATCAAAAGAGACAGGCGGATTTTAAGTAACCAGTATTAAGACAGGGTTTAAAAACCCGGTGCTATCAAGTATTTCGCGTGCCTTGCGTGGCCCAAACGATTTCTGTTTGAATTACGTATATAAGGGCAAGTTTGGGCGCCATGCCTCATTCGTTTTGTGTTCTATTCCATTCGCAGTGCTGTTTCATTAATTCAGGCAACAGGAATTCAAAGCTTATATCTGCGTAGAAAACATTTACAAAGTTTTCGTTTCAGTAAATATAATTTATTAGAACAAACAGGCATCACAATAAAACAATGTGGAATAATTTTATACACAACGTGTCTATCAATGGTAAAGTAGTCGGTCCTGGTGGTGTAGTGGTTACCATAATTGCCTCCTAAACCCAAGATCGCGGGTTCGAACCCGGCCAGGACCGATGAATTTTTTTCGAGGCGTAAAAATCCTAAGTATGGCTTCCTTCGGAAGGGAAGTAAAGCCGTGGGTCCCGTGTCGTACATTTACGGCACAAAAAAGAACCTCAAGCCTGAAAGAGAGGCCTCTGAGCAAAACTTGTCGGCCGTTTCATGCCCTGAGTTGAATGGGACGCTGATGACCTGAGCTCTTAAAGAGCGTCCATAAATAAATCATTCAAAAAAAAAAAAAAAAAACGGCAAAGCACCGAGATTTATCAGAAAGTAACGCTGAATAAATCATTATTATAAGTAACATCAAATAGGCATCATCTACGAGCAACCACCATCAGCCGAGGCAACGCTGTCACAAATTTGGTCACCACCAGCCGGCAGCACATAAAAACACCCCCAAAACTTGGCACCCAACGTGCGGTCACTTTTAAACAAATAAAAGTGACGTTACAGTTCCATTTTTGAAAAGAAAAAAATTATTATAGAAAAAGTATAGAATATCAATGGATAGGAAAACTTCCATGTTTCCATCAGTACTTGCCCTTGAATTTTTTTAAAGGTGTTTAACGCCCATTTTTTACTGCTGAGGCACCACAGGCGGTGGGCACTGGTGATACATGAGATGAAATGATATATTGGGAAAGGATTTTTTTAAAGGAAGGAAACTTTCCCGGCCTAAGTTTAGTACCTCCCCGGCATTTGCCATTTATGAGTACTGAGGAAAATCTGGAAAAAACCTCAATCAAGAGATGACGGTCCTGGTGGGATTCGAACCGCAGACTTCCCGCGCCTTAACGACCTCGGCCACCCGTGGCGGTTCAAAAGTACAGTGAATCTCTTTTTACCCATTTAAATTATATTGATAACATAATCTATATAATTTGCCACAAAACATAGGAGGTGAAATATCCCCCACAGAGGAAGGAATAGTTAACAAATTGTTACTTTCATGGTTTGAAAATTATGTGGAAATACCTGGAGATTTGCAAAAGGGGAGTCCGGCACCTTTTTTTTTAAAAATGTGACATAATATGCAAAATGGGAAGAATCAAGAAAACACAATGATCATATTCTACATATATTATTACAAAAATTAAAATTGCTGTTGTACAATATACTCCTCTCTGTATCGCCTGGACAAATGTCCGGTGGAACTTGGTTGCCTCAATGAACCATTGTAAATATTTTCTATCTAGTGATATTCTATATGTTTTAAACATAAAGTTATGTGTTTTTTTTTCCTGCATAAAATTAACATCGATGACGTAAAAGATATAAAAAATTTTATAACTTAGTTTATGATGTATGAAGAAAATATATTTCAACCTTAAAGCTCAATTATTTTTACCTATATGTCTTATATAAATACCAATAAATACCAAAGGTTTCCGGCTTGACAGACAAAACTCGCAATGCCATGATTGATATAATATTCTCTATAGGTGATGTTTGCTTTAGCTTGACCAACACATGGCGTAATTACATAATTACTGCGCTGTGATGAAGTTCATCATTAAAAAAAAAAAGGCATGTTTGTAGTGCTATCAAATACAGATTGAATGGTTTCTATGCAAAAGTCTGTCCTTGAACCTCCACTGTGAAGCAATTGGCCAGGAAGAGGAATCGACCTTCATCTATCTGTATGTTTGCATATTCTTTGTTTGTAATGTCATCGAGGTGACCTTGACATAGTACTGACCATTCATTCAGGGAACCCTCAGTGTATATGTGTATTCTATGGGGGTCCAAAGAAGGCGACTGACCCGTACATTGGTGTGTAATTCCCAGGAGGTAAAGTTTTACAAACGGAGAAAGGTAAATACTCCAAAAGAAGAGGAAGGTAAAGGAAATTGTAAACTCCTTTGGCTTGCGCATGCGCGAATATTCGAGGACAAAGCCTTACCCAGAACTTGCTTCTGCGTCATCAACCAATACTGTTGAATAAAGAAATTGGCGTGATTCTTCTTATTAACAAGCCATTCAGGCAGAATATTAATATACTCGCTTTCTAAAAAAAAAAAATTAATTTCAATTCGGAAAATATAACGATATGTGATTCAAATGTAGAATTTCCTAATTGCAATGTTTTTTTTTAATTAAAACCACAGTGGGAAAAATAATTTTGTTTAAAAAAGAATAAGCATACAAATATAAATGCTGTGTTAAAATAATAAGTAAGCAAGATGTTAGCATTTGTGAAATACGTTACAATTTTTAGTCTTTTTACACCGTGTTAGAATCCAAAAAGTGTTTTCAGTATTTATGGGCTTTATTGTTTATTTTGTTATGGTGTTTGACTGCATTTCTTTAAGTAGTGATGTGATATACTCGTTTTAATAATTACCAGTTTCTAACGTGCAAGTAGTTTGGTATATCTAGCAAAGAAAAACGTTATATGTAGGATTAGGAGTGGGGGGAAAAAGTCAAAATTGGCGCACAACAAAATGCTCTTTTACCAAGCCAACTCGACTCCGTCAATAACTATTTTACAGAGTACGGACCAATAGGTTAAAAATATAACAACAAGCCAGATATTAAGAGAGGCAGATGCAAAGGTTTGTGTATCTGTAATATCAGTCAATCATTAGAAAGGGAAAAGCATAAAATAAATAATACAAAAGAGACCATGTCATTCTCAGAACATTTGGAAATGTCTATAAATATAAAAAAGTTTGGCTTGCCACAACGCTAATATGGTATGGACCAATTTAATTGAAAAGTATTCGCTCTAAAGCTTGAAAGTTCTTTGAAAATTGTGTAGGAAGCCCCGAGATAGAAAAATTTACCATATTTATATAATAGAATGTAAATCAGAGGAGAAAACCGTTGAAAACGTTACAGGAAGTCCCTTAGTAAGGTATATTTCCAATCTATCAGCCTTGAGAATAATGAACTACAATATTATGAAGTTTTTGTAGTCTGTAGATGTGAATCCCAAAATGGAATGCTTGATTTTTGATATGAGGAAATTAAAGTAATTCAAGATATACGGTAATTTGGAGGTGCTTCCTCACGAAGTTCAGACGGACTGGGAGCTCTTACATTTTGGACTTCATTGGTGGTCATTACTTTGGCGCAGAATTGTAAGAGCCCACGTTTCGTTATAGTTCTTCGCATAGTGCTTGGGGAATGGGAAAGTCCGGAGATGATATGGGAATAACTATATTTTCCAGTATTAAAGAATATTCTATTTCCCGCTTGAAAACAACGTGATCTGCGGTTGCTTCGGTTGCAGATGAAAACTGGAATGTAATAAACAACGTTAAGCTAAACTGCATGTGCTAGTAGTTAGAGCTACTTCTTCGTCACCCCGAACACCGATATCCAAGACAAACACTTCCCCTCCCATGCCACCAACACTTTTGTGAGAAAGAAGGTGAATGTTGAACGAGGATTTCTGCAGCTAGTCGTGAGTCTAGAATGAAAACTTTGTTTGGCGAAGCATAGCAGACGTCTTCAATTAGAAGAGAAAATCGAAATTAAAAACTTGGTTGAACAACTCCAAGTAATAATTTTGAGTCAAAGTGTGAAATCAAAACTTAGGAAGTATATGTTTTCTGTAGAGACAGATTTCATCCTGTAGATCTAACCCTTAACGATAGTCATCGATTAATTTGTTACATGAAAACCAGGAGAACTATTTTTTTAATGTGTGCGTTACTCAGATGTTTTATCATATGTTCTCTCTCTCTCTCTCTCTCTCTCTCTCTCTCTCTCTCTCTCTCTCTCTCAGCAATAGCAGTACCAAAATGATCACCCCGGGGTTGATGTTGCAGCGAGCAACCGCTGGGTTAGCCTAAGCTTTATCATTAGCTTAAATTGTTAAATGCAACCACATTTGTTTTGAGCTCTACAATCTCCAATATAGAGGACCCAAATAGATACATTGAATTAAGGAAAAGTTTGAGCAGAATTCACGAATGGATAACAGAAAAGAAAATGAGAGATACTAGCTAAGCTATGCATATTGTGATTTAAAAATATGTTAAACATACTTTTGCATGACTGATGACGTATTATGCGTATGTTTGAGCTTTCAATCCTGCATTTAATATTTTTTATTTGTACTTAACGCCTGTTTTTATTACTGAGACACCACAGACGGTGGACACTGATGATACATGAGATTAAATGGTAAACTGGGAAAGTATTTTTTTTTTGTAAAGGAAGGAAACGTCCCAGGCCTAAGTTTAGGGTACTCCCCCGGCATTTATCATTTATGAGGACTGAGGAAAACCTGGAAAAAACCCTCGATCAGGGAGAATGGTCTGTTGGGATTCGAACCCAGTCCGCGCCTTAACGACCTCGGCCACCCGGGACTTAATATAATTGTATTATCCAAGAGAATGAAAGAATCACATTAAATTAAACATGACTTAATATGTAAATATACAATTATATACTAACTTGTTGTTTTCTCAGACCATTTAATACAAACCACAATTAACTTCCTTCAATGTGTTCGAAACAATTTAACATTTTATATCATTAATTTAAGTACGCAGGCCATTTATAATATGTACTAAATATATATGCTCTTTTCATAGATTTTCCAAAAACTATTACTCCAAAAATAATTATTAAGAGTGCTAGTATGCAATATAATGTTAAAACTTGCTTGCAAAATATATTAACTTAATTTGGAACTATTTCCATATTCACACCGAGACCTTTTATTGTGGTTAACTCTTGACCATGATAGATATAATTTCTCTGTTGAAGGAAATGTAACTGATAACTGTCAAAGTTTCATAACAGTGCGCTAGTTTGGGATTTCGGCGAGTGGTGGCGCTAGTTGGGGCGAATAAACAGAAATGGTTTCTCCACAGGAGAAAGCTATGATCATCTTGTGGCTTGCGATGCTCAAGTCTGTAACACTAGTTCAGCAAAAGTTCAGAACAGTGCATCATAGTGAATTTCCAACTTGCAGGAGCATCTATAGCGGATGATGAAGTTCAAAGAAACAGAAAGTGTTGTAAAAGGTACGAGCAGTGGCAGATAGTCTATGTCGGATGAATTCGTGGAACCAACCGCTATATACCTGGACATGTTCGAGCAATTTGCTAACCCACAAGCGCATGATATTCCAGTCATCATATTTCAGCAGGACGGTGCACCACTCCACTGGGCAATGGCTGCTGGAGTTGCTTTAAACGATCGTTTTCCATGGCATTGGATCGAACAAGATGGTCCGATACTATGGCCACCTCGTTCCCCCGAAGTCACACCAAGTGATTTTTTCTATGGGGCTTTATTAAGACTAAAAATGACTTCTCTTACTGATATCCGAGAATGCATTTATGCCGCATTCGCAGTGGTTACATCGGACATTTGGCACAGAAATTATCGCCTAGATATCTTAAGAGCTACCAATGGTGCGCATATGAATACCTACTGACATTCTGCTGTGCAAAACTTTCATTCGGTCTTAGCAATAAAATAGCTGTGGTTTATATAATGGATTTCATTCTATAGGGAAAGGAAGGTGTGTACATGATTTATAGACACTCCATATTTGAAAGTGTTAAAGGTATATTCTTGCTAATAAAATTTGTTATTCAATTAGTATAGTCTGATATCACTCTTATTAAGGGAGAAGATATTTTATAAAATAGAAAATGAAGGAATGCCGTATTAGCCCCATTATTAGTGTTCCCCCAAGATGAAGTGGATTTTATAGTACTAGTTGTGTTGATTACAGTTTTCTGTTTCCTATTTATACAGATGTATACATAAATTAAAAGGAATATAACACTATTAACAATGTAACTAAAATAATAATAATAATAATAATAATAATAATAATAATAATAATAATAACTAGAAAAGCAGAAAAGGACATAATCCTAAAAAAAAAGTCACAAGTTAGTAATCCCTATGTTTCGAACTCCTTGAGTTCTATGGCAAGAAGACAAATGAAGGTGATAAAAATAAATATTGAATATCGAAAGTAACGTTATGCATGGAAACAGATGAAACAAACAACAAGAGTATGTGACAGGGAGGAAAAAAATTAATTTGTAAGATTTAAACCAATCTAATGTGGCTTTTTCTTAGTGTTATATCCTTTTCTGCTTTTCTATATACATAGAGTTGGAAATTTTTGTTTATTCTCAAAGAAATTCCGTATATAACCATCAATTAACAAACAATATTAGAGTTCGTTAAGTAGTAATACTGGATAATTGGGGGTAAACCCAAAGCGAAAACTTAAAAATCTAGCGACAGTAACTTTTCTTTTTTTTCTCAACGAAAATTGGTATATGTCATTCAAATAAATTAATAAAATATTTTCTAAAAATCAGGAAAAACGGGTCATTGGGAATGGAGGTATACCTGAAAATCGAAAGTTAAAGAGTGGGGGTTAAAGTAATATTTAAAAATCGTTCTACCGGTCGCAAAGCAAACTCAGTATGTGCCATTTAAACAGAATACGAAAAATATTTTCTGAAAATCAGTGAAATCAGATTATTAGAAGGAGGGTTTATCTGAAACCCAAACTTTAAAACTCGCTCGAGCGGCATTGATATTTGTTTTTCAACGAAACTCCATATATACTATTTAAATAAAATAAGAAAAATAGTTTTTGGAATATAGGGAAATCGGGCGATTAGAAAGGGGGTTTACCTGAAAAACTAAATTTAAAAATCGACCTAGCGGTACTAATTTTTTTCCCACAACAAAACTCGGCATATGCAATTTAAATAAAATAAGAAAAATAGTTTCTGAAAATTATGGAAATCGGTCCATTTGAAGTATCAATATACCTGAAAACCGATGTTTAAAAAGTGCTCTAGCGTTTAATTTTCTCTCTATTGTTTCAAAATGAAAGGACGAATGAATTCAAATTATAAACTATATTTACAAAGATGCATATGTTTTATGTTTGACAAAAGCATTGTCGTTAAGATAATAACTAAAATGTACATGTAAAATATTAATCTAATAAGGGTGAAAATTATATTTGTATTTAAGAGTGCTCTGTAATGACCTTCAGAAAATGTTTGCATTAAAGATGCTTTTATTACAATAAAATTTAAATTAAATTTCAAAGCCAATGAAAATAGATGTTTGATTGTTTATTGTTGATTGTACACATTTGCTCAGTAGGATTGTATATATTTTTAAATAGGAACATGTTTTGTTATGTTGACACATATAAACTTCTTCTTAAATACATACTTTAATGATGCCAAGGGCTATGTTTAAAAATACCAACACAGTATAGCTTTGTCTATCAGTGGTCATACATTCATTTAACTAATAGTATAGCATTAATTTTTGTGATTTAATCTCAATAATAACAATTCTAAAAATGTGATTTCTCTTCTGTAATACTTTTAGATTGCAAGAGTTCTAATTTTGTTCCCCTAACACCATACAGCAATGCCACAACTTAGTTCATTAAATATTAAGGCTAATTTGGATTTTATATTCCTTTTTTAAAGTTATTCAACTTGTGAAGAATTCGCTTAATTTACGCACCTCCTGCGTGACGGACTTTTTTTGCTTTGGATTGCCGAATGTCCCTCCAATTTCTATTAAATGCCTCAAGAATATTACTAATTAAAATATAGCCTGCATTTTCAAAAGATATGACTTTACTAAACTGCATCATCTTGGGCTGCCATTTGTAGAACTCGAAACATGTACCTACTGAATTTAAAAAAATAAGTCAAAGATATAGATTAACTATTAGATAGACCGAAGGAGAAATAAGTTAGATTTTTAAGAGCTATAAATAGGGGGGGGGTTATTTTTAAAATTTTGAAATCATAAATTTAGCATTTTTATTTTATTGTTTAACATTTTGGAGCTTATACATTTTTCATTTAACATTTTGTAGCATTTTGAAAGAAACCAGTGACAAAAAATTGGTATAATTACAATTTACTTTAATATAACAAATATTTATGTGTGCTTAATATTGATAGGGCATTCAATACACTTTTCTTGAATAATTACAGTAAATGTTTTAATATTTATGTAACAAGATCAGAATCACATATTAGATACTTTTTTGGTTTCCTCATATACACTAGGCAAATTATATTTAAAACATTTATACTATTGAATAAAAGCATTGAACACACCTCTACGTATCTTTTGTCATGCGTGTTTTCTTATCACAAACAACTAAGTTATGTTTTATAAAAACACCTTTTAGCATCTATCCTGTTTATAGGAGCCTAAATGCATTGGAGATCTGCTATAGCGAACTCCAAAAATTTTATGACTGAAGTTAACAGAACAGAATTGCATGCAGTCCGCCTCTTTATTATTCAGAATATTTTTAACAATTTGTGCATGGAAATATTCATACCCTTCAGTAGATTGATTTATTTCGATCTGTATCTCTGTTTTCAGACAAATTCTTGAATTGAAGAATAAATGTCCTGAATGAAGTTCTTATACTTCTGGCCTTTTTCCCGGAAAAGGAAACAAAACCACTAAGCATTCTCAACCTCACCGATCAGAGGGAGAGAGTAATAAGTGGTTTGTTGAACTCGACTTTTGTTAATTGTTTAGGCGAGGGATATTTTATTTCTTGGAAACCAGTAATACTAAAATACTAAATTATCGACTTGGATACTCTTACTTTGCATTTGTATCGATTTTGGTACATTTCTTATTTTGAATGAATTTCCCATTTATCGCTATTGCAAAATATTACTACCCGTAGCTACAAACGTTTGAAAATACTGGATAAGATTGGAAATTAAGAGTTTGGCTTTGATAAAAATCTTAGAAAATGTGTAAATTTAAAAATGAGTGGAACAAAAATAGGATGAGCAAGAACATGCAAGTAACGGTATAGCAAGAAGAACCCAATGTGTGGCCCATACAGCTTGGTGCAAATGAATTAAGTCCGGATAAAACTTTCATTTCTAATACAATAAAATGAGCGATTCAAGTATTCTTAAGATATTAACGATATGCTTATCCAATGTCGTTCTTGTGGTTAGAATTGACGCCGGCAATCTGAGGTTAAGAAGTTTTTCCTGGATTCGAGGGTAGATGTTATCTGTGCTGTTTTAGAAAGGAAGTAAAGCATGATCCTATGTGACCAGGAAAAGCTACAAATTCCTTGGTATTGAAGATATCGCTGGCAAAATACATAATATCCCCTAGAGACCTCAGTGACCTCAGTAGTTGATATCGAAATGCAAATAGTACCACAAAGCAAAGTAATCAGACATTCAGTCCATTCCCATTCTCAGAATAGAAACACAGAGGTTGCATTTGTTCCCATTGTTTCTGGTTTTTGTTGTTGAATACTTACTTAATTTCTAATTTTTAATCTATATTTATCGGCTCTTTGTTTTTAAATAAGAACTTTGCCTCTTCCCGTTCTTACATAGCAACAAACTCTATTTTCATATGATGTTCAACTTTTTCCTAACCGTACCCTTTGAATTGATCACAAATGGCAACCATATTTGTGTTCCTACTAAATTTAATACGCCTTATAACAAAAGAAATAATCAGATTTAGTTACCAGTGTGTGGGTATTTACTCCAAGTAGAGAAAAGCTCGACAAAAATGGTGATAATGTGAAGTAAATTAATAGTTTTACTATTTACCATTCCCTATAACAAAGACATTGTACAAAGGGAAGCATATCTTCTGTTTCATGGAAGTACAAATTACAAGTTTACATGAACATTTCTTGTCATAGTTTATAGGAGTCTCACAAAAATATCCCTATACTTTTAATTATTAGTAAGCATGATTTATGTATTTTAGCTAATTGGCAATATATCTCTGGTTTCCTTTCGTATTATCGATATATACATACTATCGACTTTAACACTTTGAGATCGAAACGGGAGCTGAAGTGAATGTTGAGTTTTTTTTTTTTTTTGTTTTTTTTTTTTTTGACTCACGCTTCTAAAGCGAAAGAATATTAGTAAAATTGCTATGTTCTTTAGCTACAATTATTTCTTCTGTTGCGTGTATTATATACTGCAATAACATCGCGTGAACAACAAACACAGAATACTTCACATAAAAAGAGGGAAAGAATGGAGGGGAAAAAACCTAGTCTGCTTCCAGCAGCTTCTGGGCGAATGCCAAATTCCTCCTCGGTTCTGAAAGCGACTTCCTCCAATATACATGACACCTAGAGCAGATCACCAGTTGCTTCATTTTGCCTTTCCAAAAATTACGTCCCATATCTAAAGGAATAAACTAAATTCAATACATAATCATACTATTTCACACTTTCATTGGACGTTATCAGAAATATATATCTCAAATGATGACGCATGTATAAGCACAACTTTTTTTTATCCTTGTCACTACTCTGGAAAGCTTTCAAATGTTCAAAGTCTATCTTCTTGAATTAAAACTTTAAAAAGATCATAACTATTGACGATTTGCAATTTGTTCTGTCGTTTGACAACACAGTTTGTATTGTAATAAGTTTTATGTATTTTCAATAATTTTAATAGTTTCTGATTTTCACTTTTTTTTATTTCTCTATGTACTCTAGTCATTGACAATTTTCTATAATACTGCATACTTCCAATTTCCACAACTTTCTATTAATCTTATTATGTGAAAGATATAGACTTCAATTAACTTTGCGGTCATGTATTTGTGCTCGTTTTACTGATGTATTAATCATACACATAACGCCCAATGCGTGTTTTCAAGTCTCTGCCCAATGGCTGTCCTGAAATAGGAAAACTCGTTATTAAATAACCGATACACACACAAGTACTTTTACATCCATTCACCAAACTCTGGATATGACAAGGAACCTTTTAAATCAAAGAAAGCACATGCTCAGCCAGAATCGAACCCGGGAACCTAGAGCAGGTAGGTATTCCACCGAGTATGCTACGAGACCGTCAATTTGCTATTACTAAAGCCATACATATTTTTATTTTCATAATGAAGACTATGCAAAATAGATTGTTTATATCTATGATCCATTCATTGCAAACATAAGGAAAATTATGAATGAGGAATTTACTTTGAACATATAAATATTTTAATATATTCTTTGATGTTATGAGTTTATATGAAGCTGAATTTCTCAAATATTTCAATGGAAAGGAATTTAAAACAATTATATTCCTTTTGCAAGCATTTACTTGATAGACGGCAATCCATGAAAGATAATGCTAAAAACACTTTCTCGTTTTTCTTATGTCATTTTGGATGTTTATATTTGCTTTGTTCAACCTGTGACTTTGAAAAGGCTCCATTTATCTATTTAAGTACAGCTAATTTTTTTTAAAAATTCGAATTCTGGGAGAACACGAAAAAAAAAAAATAATAATCGAATTATCCAACATTGAACTAACAAAAACATAACGTGTTCCGCAGTATTTCATAGTGTGTAGCAATACCCCACATTTCTTCCTCACACCTTTTCCCATTTCTTTTAAAACTTATACTTTTTACGGTAACGTTAAACTACCATATGAGTCATGCTTTGAAATTGCGAATGTACGGTTCCAAATCACTGCTTACATCTTAAGAGTCTAATTTAGTACAGTTAAGCTCTTACAAATCTTAATGTGTGAGGGCAAGCAAGCACTTGTATACATAAGAGGTGGAAAACCCACACTATTGAGCTGCAGGTATAGTAGAAAGGAACAAAAGCTAACTTTGCTACAACTGTCTTTGGATAACTATAAACCAGTTCAAGCTGCATTACATACTACGTTTGCTGTCTGACCATTACTAAAAAGTCTTAGAATTCGATTTTTGATTAATTAAAATCCTACCTTCTAATTATCCAAATAAAAGGCCAAATATTCGAACTAAAAGGGAAATTTTATTAGGAATTTCTTGGAGAATAAACTTCTGTTCGCATTGTCCACATTCGAAATCAAAAGAGTCTACTGTATTTTTGCTGCCTGTGGCAATTCGTTTTGCAATTTATGGTATCATTCACCACATTTTAAAAGGACTATTTCACTCACGGGACGTCTTCTTAAAATCCACCAATGAAACGAAACAAAAATTTGAATTCTGACCAATCACAGCCTAACTACGGAGTGAAATTATGGGGGGGGGGGGAAATTATCAAATTTGTTTTATCATGCGACGTCCATTTATCTTGTGGTCAGTGTAGCCAATTCTAAACCTTCCCCATATAATTCCTGAACACGCACCACTGACCACTTTTGTTAGAGGCGGTGCGGAGCTATTGATAGTAACAAAAGCATGGACAATCGACAGTCATAACGCAAAATGGAGGGTTCTTTAAATTGTTTTGGTGATGCGGCAAAAGTGCAAATTGATCTTATCATTAGGAATTCCAAGCCACAGAATACAAAGAAAAATAGAGACACTTTGTCATCTTTTTCCCCCTCAGTTGGTATTAGAAAATCGAACGGTAGCGATTGTAATAGACGATTTTTGTCCATTCAGTCTCACGGTTTACGAATAGAACAGATATACATAACATTTTATACTAGTGTTAATATTCTTTGCATGAATTTCAAATATGAATATATACCACTTCTATTCTATTCATGAAATAGTCCTAAACCCGTATTTGCTCTTCTCTATTGGTATTACTGACAATGGGCATTCTTCGGTCGCAACATTGCTTGAAAAGTTAAGCACAAATATACAATTATTACAATTTTGTAAGCCAAGTTTAGAGCAATTATATTTAAATTCTTGCTTTATTCGCGAAATAGTCCTAATAAATATCACTAGATTCCAGATAAATTCACTTACTACGTGCGTGAGTTTATCGGTAATCTCAGATCCTCTGGTGATATTACTTGTCATAAATTAAATATACTTTTTTAAATAGATGGCTGCATATCCATTAATCTATTAATTCCGCATCCCGTTCTAGCATAAGGAGAAACCAGACAATTGTGTAATGTTGGAAAAGAACTTAAAAATAGTAAACAATGAACTATGTACCAAGAATTTAAAGAATGTATGGTTAATTCACATGAAAGTACGAGTAAAAAGGAAATATAAAATGTGATCTGTCAATACAAAAATAACGAATGAGTTTTATAAGATGTGGTCAGCTTTCGAAACATAATGCTACAAAGCTACAAACTATAATAGAATCGGAAGAGTATTGAAGTAGTAGAAACCTGTTTAAAGAATGGGGCATAAAAAGTTAGGGGAAAAATGGAAGACACCCAGAAGAGTTGCTGAAGCAAATCCTGTTAATAGAAAGAAGAGATTTGGAGCAAGACAAAGAGAAAGAAACAGATGATGAGAGATGCTAACTAAGCTGCACATGTTACGATATTTAAAAAAAAGTTTACTAATTTTTACATAGTTGGTGATATATTTTGCGTGGAAGAATAAATTAAATTATTGCCAGCATTTAATATTTTAATACGCCGATTATAAACGAATCAATCATTTTCTCAAAGCACTCAATAAAACCACAAAATGCTGCTTCCAAATATGCAGCAGTGGCGTGCTATGGCCAATAAATTCTCTTTGTTTACAACTAACAGAATTACCCTATGTTGCGCGAACTTATTATGTCTTACAAAATTAATGCTAGAAGAAACTTGTAATAATTACCTGTAACTGTCAAAAATTTAAAAACAATTTCATTATTTTACTAGATTTTATCATTGACTAACAAAATAATAAATAAATATCACCAAATATAAAAATTAGGCCGTTACCTCTTAGCTTTAGCTATAGGGTAGTCCAGAAATATAATTTTATTTATATGTTTAATTTCTGCTGTTGGAGTGATGTTTTCGTAAACAAATAACTTTAGATTTGGAATATGGGAGTGACAGTGTGAACTCCAAAAACTGTCATATTCATGTACCGCGTCTCAAAAAGCCTCAGGAATCAAATTTCATTGAAGTAAGAGGGCATGAGATTTCTAAAGGATGACATCCGGGAAAAGTGCCAGTTGTACCGTACCACATATGGTTTTAAAATGCAATTCTGCAACATTGTTGTTTCACGTGTCAAAGGGGAGAGGGTGCTTTATCTAAATTTTAAGGCATATTATTTTACTGTACAAAGTTCCGTAGAGTAGTACATAAACACACAAATGTATTTACGGTGGAACTGAACTTTAACGACAAACTTTCAGAGGTTGTTAATGGATAATGGTTGAGTGTTTTGATATAAGGAACTCATGATCTCTGGTAAATCATTGCTGAGTAATTTGATGTTGATGTGCTAGACACATATTACGTCTGGGGGTGATTTTTTACAATAGCAATAAAATGCTAATTCTCTCTAAAATGCTTGCATCTTCGTATTTTTGTTTGGAGTAATCAAAATGTTTACATTAAAACAGTTTTAAATGCGCGATAAAATGAGAAATTTGAGAAACAGTTAACAAAATATGAGCTTAGGAAAACCTCATTACTCATTAACAACCTTTCTCCGTCTGGTGACACCTGTTGCTATTCTTTTCGGGCAGATGTTTGGTCAGGAAGCGATTAAGTTCATATATACGTTACACCCAAACTATATAGAGAAAGTGTTGTTTTATTTTCGTTATCTTTGTGTTTGTGAACGAGTTAATTTTTCGCAACAACGAATGGAAAGTGAAGAACACTTTACGTTATTCCGTAATCTCAGGTGCAAACTGTGTAACCAGTGTTTGAATATAAAAAAAAATAATATTAAAAATATATAAATAAAAGTTTTACAAGCCTATTAAAAGTTGGAGACATGTAAACGCAAAAAAAAATGTTTAACAATAAAACAAAAGAAGTATGACGCGAAGCAAAGCACTAGGTAACCTTGAAAATACTACGGGAGAACCAGAAAAAGACAAAATTGAAATGAAACACAGTGAAGAAGTTTCTAAGACAAATGCTCCGCTTCACTAATGAATCACCTGGCCTTTCGGGAATATCTGAACAAGTAATCACATTAACATTAGTAGTTTCTGCTCCTTACTCTTTTTTTTTTTTTCCTTCCTTTCTTTCATATAGCGAAGATATAAGAAACCGCTAAGCAGTTTATTTTATTTTTATGTATGTCATAAAAAGGTTTAAATCTGATGATTTTTATGTTTATATTACTTATAATTTACTCTATTGCTATGATAATAATTTTTTATGATTTTAATTTTGCATACGTAGCCTTTTAGGAACAGAATGGAAATGCACACATTTAAAATATAACTACTTATTTTGTACAGCCCATACGTTATATTACTTAGATTAACGTGCTTAAGGAAAGAAGACTTGCCAAAGACATCGACATTGCATAGTGAATGTTTGGTTCGTTGTCCTTATCGATGGAGAAGGTTAAGGAATATGATTATAAAACACATAGTGCATTTACCGTCACAAACTTCGTTCGGAACACTATAAAACGACAAACAAAATATTAATAAAGCTCCAAAATTCTAAATAATAAAAATGTAAGCTAAATTTCCAATTTCAAAATATTAAAACTCACCGCTCCTAAATACCGAGGGCGTCAAAAAAAAATGTATACGCACTTTCACAGTAGATATCTATTTAATATATTTCAGAGTTGGACCGAAATACATCAGTAATGTGTAGTATGATGTAAACAGATGTGACTCACATACATTATGATAGCGTTGCTATGTGACATGTAAATCAACAATGAACAACTGAAATCAAGATTATCGTATGATGTTCTGTAAACAAATGTGACTTACATTACGTTATGCTAGCGTTTCTACAACAAAATGGAGCCAAGATTATGGTTTGAATAGCGGAAAGCAATTTTGAAGTGGTATTGGAAAACCGAGAATGTTGTTGAAGTTCAAAGGCAATAGGTTCGAAGAGGTTTCCACCGCGTTCTCCGGATCTAACTCCGTTGGACTTCTACCTATGGGGAACTCTTAAGGATGTTGTATACCGTAGAAAACCAGCTACACTGGCAGCACTTCGGGAAGAAATTGAAACGGCATGTGCTGCAATCGCTGCGGACACTTTCGCAAACGTTGCTCAATCAGTAGTTCAACGTACTCAGATGTGTATCGACGCCGATGGTGGACATTTTGAGGGACTATTGTAACTGTAAAAGTCTAAGATGATTAGTGCTCATCATTTTCTGTTTGTGCGAATTCAGTTTTGTTATGTTAACACAGTGTTTTTTTTTTTTTCTTTGCTTAAAGTGTGTATTCATTTTAGCACCCTCTGTATATGACACTTGAACAATTTTAAATGGTTTCTGATTGATTTCAAAGAAAATTTAATCAATACGCAATGTTTCCTGGTATTCGCACTGCAGATGCATTATTATGAGTAACAAAAAAAATTCGTACTAGGGTAGATAACCAAACCAAATTACAATACGTTTCAAAACATCACATAAGTAACGAACAGGGCTAAGTTCGAAACACAAAATAAATTCAGTGTAAACATACACAAAATACTGAGTTTAAAAACAAGAAATAAATTCAGTTATTCAGTAAGGAATCATCGGTGATCATGGGTTCCTTATATAAAAACAATCAGTCGGCATCTCTGAACAACCTCTGAAAGTTTGTCTACCCATGTTGTTTGGGGTAGAGGAGGATATTTCGGTACTTCAGTCCTCCTCCTGGTTGGCAGTTTGTGTCTACGCCCCCAATGAAGAATCCTCCGGGAGAAAGGAAGGGAGACACCGGGTGTCCAGGATGCACGAACAGCGAGTGCGGGGAAGTAGACGCGGTTCATAACATGTTTCCAGATAAAATATCCCGCTCCCTCCTTCTAAGAAATTCGAAAACCTTAGAATATCCACTTCCACACCAGAAATCGTTACAACGCGCAAGCCACAATCATACCGCGCCAGCCCATCTCGCCTGGCACTCTTGACCTTGTAACGGAATCAACGGAATGAAATGATGTAAAGTGTGAGAACGGAAAATATGTGAAAAATATGCATTAGATAGGAAAACCAAGAAAAAACTCAAGATTAGGACGGACGGCCCCTGAACCCGGAACCTCTCGTATGCGAGTCCCAAGCATATTGGTACAAGTATTGCACATTCTTCAGGTATATTTTGCACGGATACATTCTGAGCATTCCTAGATTGATAATGCACTGAAGAAGTCCTTGAATGATAAACCTGCCATAAAACCAATTTGAAAAGAAAAAGAGAAAGAAATAAAAATAAGAAAAAAGAAAGGAAGAAAGGGAGAAAGAAAGAAGGGAATAAAGGAAGAAGGGAAGAAACAAAGAAAGAAAGGAAGAAAGAAAGAAAAAGAAAGAAAGAAAGAAAGAAAGAAGGGAAGAAGGGAAGGAAGAAAGAAAGAAATGAATGAAGGAAGAAATGAAGGAAGGAAGGAAGGAAGGAAGGGAAGGAAGGAAGGAAGGAAGGAAGGAAGGAAGAAATAAAGGAAGGAAGAAATAAAGAAAGCAAGTTTAGAAAGAAGAAACTTTAGGCGTTTCATCTATAGGAAAGCTCGCAGTTACCGCCATGGGTGGCCGAGGTCGTTAAGGCGCAGACTCGTGAGCGGGAGGTCCGGAGTTCGGATCCCGCCAGGACATTCCTCCCTGACTGAGGTTTTTTCCAGGTTTTCCTTAGTCTTCATAAATGGCAAATGCCGGGGAGGTACCCTAAACTTAGATCTGGAACATTTCCTTTCTTAAAAATCGTTTCCCAATATATAATTTCATTTCATGTATCATCAGTGTCCACCTCAGTAGTGAAAATGGGCGTAAGGAAATTTGCAGTATGTTTAAAAGTCTACAAGAATGCGCTAGCACAGAGAATAATTTGTTTGAAAAATACGCAGAATTATTTCGCACAGTGCTGAATTTCACCCAGTGTTTTGCTGAAAAACACTTATTTTAGTTAGGATTCAGCCTCGCACAACGTGAATAATATTTTGTTGTTTAGCTTTAACCTACATACCACACCTAATGAGTGGAAAGTCATGTTTGTCAAGATAGGGTGCATGTGCAGAATCTCTATAACCCCCCCCCCCACATTGTGTACCGCCACGAGTGGCCGAGGTCGTTAAGTCTCGGACTTTTGACCGGGAGGTCTGGGTTCGAATTCCGCCAGGACCGTCCTTCCTGACTGAGGTTTTTTCCTGGTTTTCCTCAGTCCTCATAAATGGCAAATGCCGGGGAGGTACACTAAACGTACCCTAGTACGTTAGGTACCCTAAACCTGGAACGATTCCTTCCATAAAAATAAATCCTTTCCCAATATATCATTTCATATCATGTATCATCAGTGTCCATCGCCTGTGGTGCCTCTGTAGCAAAAACGGGCGTTAAATATCATTCATTCATTCCCACATTGAGTTAGTTGTAGAATACGTTAGCATTCTATACACTACTAACACAAACTGCTCCCGCACTTTAAAAGGAAAACACGTAACTGCTACAATACGAATAGGACCAGCAACAACTTAATTAAATTTGTTTATAAGTCACAACGAAAAGCCGCCACTGATTCCTGCGAACTGTCCGAACCGGTTTTCTTGTCAATTATCACATTCTTAAGCTATGGTTTATTTTCCATATAAAGAAACTTGCACGAACATTACCTTGACCAGGGTCACGTGTTGAGAGATGTGCAGATGGGGCCATCTCAACAGGAAAAAGTACCTACGACTGATGTCAGCGGTGGCCAAGGTACAAAAGAGGGCGTGGATAATACTTTAACGGAACTTCACTCACCGAACAAACGCATTTTATTATATGGTATTTGCACGTTTTGTAATCTTTGACATTTAGGTTTGTGTGTTCTCATATTTTGTTTTTATTTATGTATCATTCCTCTTTTTTATTTCCTAATATTTCTCACTTTTTCACATTTTCCTTATTATTATGACGTTATCATAGTCAGCTTTGTTTTGTTTTTTTTTTCCTTTTAAATTAGCCCCCCTACCCCTCTTCATTTTCTCTTCCTATTTTCTTCTTTCCTTTGATTTTCTAGAGCTCCATTTTTCTTTCATGTGTTATTATATGTATCATTCTCATTCTTGTAATTTCCTTCTCTCTTTTTCTGCCCCTGCTTCCTTCCGAAGACCCATTGTTGTTAATAGCAGTAGACATTCCTTTTCACATATATCTTCAGGTCTCCCTTTCTGTTTTCCCCCTTTGTGGTCTGCTCCTACATTTTCCTTTATCCTCTTTTTCCCCCTATGCTCTTGCATGTATACCAATTTAAGGCTAGGCAATGAAATAAGTTTATAACACCTCTAAATCTTCCATCCATTTTTTTTTCCAACAGCATCATTGGTAATAAATTAAAAGAAAAGCATGGTACTTACCACGATTTGCTGTTATATTTCCTAAGTGCGACACTGAAGCCAAAGTAGCTGCCATCTTGATGTTCCGGATCCCAGAAAACGGAAGCGTGTTCGATGTTGAAGTTGAAGGCGAACAGATAAGCTGGAAAAAGAACGACTGTAATAGCCACGCGCCAACACATCCTTTCTGCTCGTTAGACCAGCACTGACTGCGTTCCTCTGCGCTATGTGTCACCCAGCCCAGCAGCATTGCCGACCGTTTCTCAGAACAGCGACGGTGAGCCATAGGTATCTCCTGAAAGCTACCATGACCGTGCAAGGGGTCAACTGCATCTCCCCCACTCTGTATAAATTAATTCTCCGAGAAAAATATTATGGAACTTGAATTTTTTTATAACACATAGATTTCGGAGTCTTATCTCAGTCTATTTTTGCCATTCTCTTTTTTGTGTAAGCTGATTATTCTGGACCCATATTTAAGCCGCTTTGCTATATTTCTATCTATAAGAAATTGAACGTCTCTATCTGATCCTACCGCCACCTTTTTTTTTTTTTTTTTTTTTTTTTTTTTTAAGGACGCTCTTTAACAGCTCAGGTCATCAGCGTCCCATTCAACTCAGGGCGTGAAACGGCCGACAAATTTTGCTCAGAGGCCTCTCTTTCAGGCTTGAGGTTCTTTTTTCGTGCCGCAAATGTACGACAGGGGACCCACAATGTCTGGGATTCCAATCCCACCAGGACCGTCCTCCCTGAATGAGTTTTTTTCCAGGTTTTCCTCAGTCCTTATTAATGACAAATGCCGGGGAGATACCTAAACTTAGGCCTGGAACGTTTCCTTCCTTAAAAAATCCTTTCCCAATATTCATTTCATCTCATGTATCATCAGTGTCCACCACCTGTGATGCCTCAGTAGTAAAAACGGCCGTTAAACACTAATCTATTTCAGTCTATCTATGCTTTCTATATGTAACAAACCATTTCTGGAACCGTATCTCGGCTTCTCTTTGCCTATATTTGCCTTTCATTCTTTCTCAAGTCGGTCCTGGTGGTGTAGTGGTTACCATACTTGCCCCCTAAACCCAAGATCGCGGGTTCGAACCCATTCGACCGATGGATTTTTTCGGGCGTAAAAATCCTAAGTATGGCTTCCTTCGGAAAGGAAGTAAAGCCGTGGGTCCCGTGTCGTACAATTACGGCACGATAAAGAACCTCAAGCCTGAAAGAGAGGCCTCTGAGCAAAGTTTGTCGGCTGTTTCACGCCCGAGTTGAATGGGACGCTGATGACCTGTGATGTTAAAGAGCGTCCATAAATAAATCAATCAAAAAAAAAATTGTTTCTTAAGAAAAGGCCTATATAGCTCTACTTATATTTTCCCCTCTTAGCATATCTTCGCATTTTTCCTATAGAAAAAAGTTGTGTACCCATATAACAGTTTTTTCTGTGTTTATATTTGTCTACTTTTTATAGCTATAAGAAATCATTCTGGAAATATTTCCGGAGCCTTATTTCAGCTTCTATTTGCTTACCTTTTAGCACATCTTGATTTTCTTTCTGTAAGATCACAGTTTAGGATCCTTTATCTCTGCCTATCTTTGCCTAAATTTGCTTTTTTTCTACACGCAAACCTTCAAAGACCTTAGTCGGACATTTTACTTTATCTTTTCTCTCTTTAATAAAAGAAAAGTTATTTATTCTTTTCTTGGCTTTCCATTGGCTGTCCTTATCTATTTTTTGCTTTTATTCTATCTTCCTTCGAAAAGAAATTTCTGAATTTATGTGAAGCTTTACTGCCATTATCATCATTGTCGTTGTTATATTTTCTATTCTCGTGCCGTTCTTTTTCTTGTAGTTACTATATAACTTTTCATTACAGCTTTTATATATTTTTCGTCAATCTTGTCCCCTTCTTCCTTGCGTCTTTTCTTACTCTCCAGTCACGTTTTTCGTCTACTTGCTAATAGCGCTATTATTGTTCGTGATGACAGCTACTGCAATTAGAGAGTACCTTAAGAAATGTTTGTGTTGCTCTAAACAGTTACTAGAAGGGTAGAATATATTACGTATTTTGGATATTTCAATAGCTTTCTTAGTCTTTTACAATTGTAATACTTAAGCAACGATAATCTTAAATAAATGCCAAAATAAATTACTTGTTTAGTTAAAAACTATAAGGCCGTGAGGTACATAAATACAGTTGATAAAGAATCTTAGGAAATCCAACTTTATGTCGCTAAGGACTGGATTGTTTCTTGCTTCTTCTTCAAAAAAATAAAATTTAACAGCAGATGGCAATAAAGGCATTTACAATTCTGGTAGTTAGTTTTCATTTTAAGTGAACAACTGTAGACTTTTGCATTTCTGTTCCACCCTTAAGTCATGCTAGTTCGCCTACAAAACGACTATTTTCAGAAAACAACATTATTTTATATCTGCTAAATGAAAATACATTTGATGGGCTAGTAATTTGAGGCTAAGCGTTTATAATTAAATATCATATTCTTGTTTTTGCTCTTTAATGTAATTTTATATAAAAAATGTACTTCTTTAACTAAATAATTGCTCATATAGATATCAAATCCAGTTGGGGAAGCAAAACCTGAAAGGATCTAAAATTGAATACTATACCTTGAAAGAAAAGGCACACTTTTACTCTGGTTATAGACTGAAAGTGTTTCATAAGTTTAAGATAAAGTTAATACAAAGTCAGTGCAGTATTATCATCATATTTATCAATTGCCATTGCTATATTTGTATTCCCATGTCGTATGCAGGTGTTTTAAACAAAAGATTGAAAGTAAATGAACAACTTCTTGCAAAAAGGATAGATCACATATTAATAATAGGTATATTTGTTCTCTAGCGGATAATAATAGAAGACTGTTCAATTATTCACCTTTAATTAATTCTGAAAAGGTTTGAACAAGTAGATAAGGCCCATCTGTAGAAAATAATGTATCAAATTCATCTTTTACATTGCATTAAAGGTCACATGCAGATAAAAGTTTTGCTTATATATGCACTTTTAATGGAAAGATAAGGTATCAATGTAGCAAAAATAAATATTCTGAAATATTCTTATATTACATGCTGTTCCAAAGGAAATTTCTGAAAATGATTTACAAATATTTAAATGTTAAGGAATATGTACTCATAACTTCAATTTCAGAGAAAACATTCAATTAGTATAATAATTACAGTTGATGCGCAGTTATTAAAATAAATATATTTTTAATAATTTGATAAGTTATATTATCTATAGCAAAGACTGAGATACAGAAATTAGAGTGAATAGATACATAAACTGAAAATATAAAGAAAATGTATAACTTTATCGTAATAAATATTCTGTTATTATGATTGTAAGGAATATAAGTGAAGTTAATAACAGTTAACGACTATACCAAACTAAATAGGTGAGCAATGAATTAAATGCATGAAAAATGAGCAATAAAAGATAATCTGGAAAAGAGAAACTAGAGAGAAACAAGAATTTAAAATAGCTTCAAAAGTGCTACCAAAGTTAGAATTAAACACTTGAACACGTCTTGGGATCTTGCCGATATGGAGAACAGCCTAAAAATACCAGATACCATAAGATAGCAGCAGAATTACGACGAAAAAACTCACGGCCTATGAAGAAGTGCATGGCCTCTCAGAAGAGAAAGCATCCGATGCATTGATGTGATCGACATCGATTCGGCTACATCCACCGATGACACCATTCGAAATGAACTCATGTCGACCAGCCGAATGAGGTTCACATAAAAAATTAGCATATATCATTCCTTATTATAAATAAATAAATAAATTAAAGAATCGATCAATAAAAACAGTAATATAATTTTTGCTGACATCAAAATAATAGAAATAATGAATTATTGATACTTAAGGCACCGCAAAGTTATGAAATTCTGTCATCAATGTGATATAGATAAAACTTCATAAAAAAGTATAGTTGTAGCAGGTCTCAAGGGCTGCATGTCAGTTTTGAAAACCATTTATAAAGTATGAAATATTCCATAATTATTCTTATTATTGTTCTCATTAATTCCTGAAGCATTAAGTAACACATAAACTTTGTCATTTAGGCAGCCTCAATTGAGAGAAACTGAAAGGTTTCTTAATCAAAGTAATTTTTTAAAAATACCTTTCTTTTTAAATACATGCAGCTTGCGAACTAGGTAAACACGTAGAAGTGTGGCATACATAGAAAGACAAAAATATAAATTAAATAGTCTGTTCTTCAGTTTTAGTGAAGGCAGAAACAAAGTAATTGCCTTCCTTACTGAAAAAGAGCCTAATAGTCTTGAAAATGTAATTTTTTTCGTTGTGTCTCTCTATGTGTGTTACTTATCTACATTAACACCTATAGTTCACAGCCTGTAAGTATATACAAGACTAACTAATTTACCAGACCCCCAATTTAGGTATAGATAGTAAACAAAAATGGCGCAAATGTGGTCCGTGCTGTTAATTACACATTTCTGTTAATTTGTTTCGTTGCAGTTATCTGGTTTATTACAGTGGTTTATAGTTGGAAGTAAATCAACAGTGGCGTGTTACTTGTTTTGTTTTTTTATTAAGTTAATATTGATTTAGTGAAATCACACCTGGAATTTAATAGAAAGTTTTAGTACAACATGGGTTGCTCTTGTATGTCTTAATTATGGCAGTATACCGTATAATACCATATTTACATTTCCTAAATAGTAGTAATTAAAGGAGGAGTGGATGAAGAGTGTATATTGTGCAAATTTTGAAGTTAATGAATGAAACTGTAGTGTACATTAAACGTTTCGTACCAAATTTTGTGGTTAGGGAAGATATTTTTTCTTGTGCAATTTCTGCAATCTACCAGTCTATGTGCCGGTATGGGTTAGCACAGAAAGGAAAGATCCGAAAGAACGTATGAAGCGGGATTTGAATCGAGATGATAAGAGTTTTAATTAATTGTGTGAGCCTGGTGTTATAATATGTTTCGACTCGATTGCAAGTAAGGTTGTGCAAAGGCAGCACCCATAGTGGGTTTGGTCATGTTCTGCTATTAACACAAGGATTTGTTTATTTGGTTTGTTGCAGTTACCTGGTTTATTACAGCTGTTTATAGTTGGAAGGAAATGAACATTAGCATGGTACTTTTTTTTTTGTTTTGTTTTTTATTATATTAATATTGAGGTAGTTAAATCACACCAGGAACTTGTGTAATAGAAAGTGTTTAGTACAACATGGGTTGTTCTTAAATGGCTTAATTAGGCAGTGCACTGCATAACTATATGATATTTCCTAAATAGCAGTAATTGAAGGAATGGATAAACAGTATACACCATGGAAAGTTTGACGATAATCATGAAACTGCAATAATAGTGTTTATTAAATATTTCGTAACAAAATTTGTGGTTAGCGAGGATATTTTCTTCATACTATTTTCCTTAATCTACCATCGCGTGTGACAGTGCGGGTTAGCAATGAAAGGCAAGATCCGGGAGAATGCATGAAGAGCGAAATGAAGAGAGCTTTAATGAATGGTGTAATCAGAATATTATGTTTTGACTCCTTTACAAATGAGGTTAAGACAAGACAGGTACTCCCATTTACAACTATTGCCAAGGAAGACCTTTTCATTAAAATAGACGATGATAATTAATATGATGTTGCATCTTTGTCGATTAGTTTTAAGGTGGCCAGTAATTTGAAATTAGTGTATTTTATAATGATTTGTATCTACCTGTGGAGAAGTTTACAATACATGTTATTTTATTTCGTTTACCTATAAGAAATATTGCTTGAAAACAATTTCAGATTCTTTAAAAAAAAAAAAAAAAAAAAAAAAATCGAAATATTTTCTAATGATAAATAATGTCATCTTGTAAATGTAATGCTGCGTAACATTTTCGTATATACTATTAGCAGTAGTAGGGCGACTTTGGCCGCCATTTTTGTCCGTATTGGAGTCCGGTAAATGTAGTCGTTCTTGGTATATACATACGGGAGAACTGGGGGAAGACTGGAGGAAATAAAAGAGTGAGAGAACAAGAAGAAGAAGAAGAAGAAGAAGAAGAAGAAGAAGAAGAAAGAACGCGGCTAGAGGTTGTATGTCCTAAAACGTGAAAGGCAGAATAACAACAAGAACATTTTGTCCATTTGTTAATGTTAATGTTTACCAGTTGCTAATATCTCTTTTCTAACAAAAGTGAGTTAAATTGTAGCTGATAGATCGTAACAGGTTCTTCAGTTAACACGAACAATCTTCCGTGGCATCTTGAGCATTTTAATACAATGACAAAAATGGACGCGGATGTTTTAGCTGTCTGTTTTTCTAACGGTGATAATAATTTCTACTCCTACGCTCAGAGACATCCAAGCTTCTGGAAATGAGGAATGAAGCCCCTGTTTTCCTTATTTCCAAAAAAGACGTTCAATTCTCCAGATGTCGCCACCAGGTTGCCTGAGTTAGTCAAAACGATGGTGTCATACGCTCGTTGCGAACTCAAGTGGAACAGAAGAAGAAACAGTGTCACGGTGATTGATAAGTATTTGTTCAAGCCTTGCAAGGAAGAAACGACCTTGAATGACGTAGAGCCGGACGGGATCTCCCCATGCAAAGTGACGTACAACATTCCCAGGAATGCAACTCTCTCTTCCTCATTTTAGAGAGTTGATGCTCAAGTTTTCACTCTACCAACATTTACCTCTAGTTGTGTTTTGTGCTGTCAACTGAACTATAAACATTCATCTTTTAATTAAGAATGTAAAATAAAAACGGCTCTATGTTTTAATATTAACACCTTCAGTTCATATAAACTGCATAGTTCAAAACTTGAAATCCTCGATCTCTGAATTATACCTAAACTAATAAGGGCAATGAATGAGCTTGTCAATTTAACTCTAAATAATTTAAACTTAATATTTTTATATTATTATTGGGTTTCATATTAAAATATAGCAAATTTACTATTCTTTGTTTTCTTAATTATTTTCTAATATTGTTATGTTTTTCCAGATTAGAACCCATACTGCTGGAGGAGAAATAAGTACGAGGAAAGACACTGAATAGAAAGACAGAAAAAGAAGCAGAATAAACAGAAGTATAGTTAGCTAATTTGAGTTGAGGGCAGGCAGAGTGCGACTGGAGTACTGGGAGACGCCCATCTTCAAGGTCGCATAATGCATGTGCATGTAGTTAATTGGAGGGAGATTTTGTCAGATAGTTATGCATACATGTGTTACTCGTACTTTCAATGTGTATAAACTGTGTGCTAGTTGTTCTTTGTTCGTTATGCCACTATTTCAATATAACCTTGAAGAACGGATTTTTATGTATGATACATATGTGAAAACGGATTCTTGCAGAGAAGTGATAAGACGATTCGTATGAAAATATCCTTGCAATTGTGTTACAGGCAGAGAAACTGTTAACCAGCTTGTTAAAAAGTAACGGGGGACAGAATCTCTCAATGATAAAAAAACTTGTTCCGCACGCCATGTTTTTACCGAAGAAAATAAATTAGATTAAATGTAGTAGTTTCCTAGCAGATGCCGGCAATGTATTGGCGCTGAGGGATATTATTTCCAGCACCATTTTTAATTCAGATTATTGCTTATTTATATTTTAATACAGCATCATTTCATGCTCTTAATGAAAATATAAGCACTAAAATAAAAATAGTAACCTTTCTCGTCGGGGCCCGTAATACGAGTAATCGCACTGAATATGGAGTTACAACAGGAAAAAGGAGGAAGATCACAAAGAGAAGAGAAGATGAGCCATAGAACAATTAAAGAATCAAGAGCAGTTAAGTTAAACATAATCCTAAAATAAGACAGTATAATACACAATGCATTAACTGAGAGTTGGAATGAAAAATATTCTAAAATATTATCTAATTGCATCAGTGCATTGAGAGGTATTTTGATCACATATTTTGATAGAAAGAATTACTAGACCCTTATTACCAAAAATGTTGAACCCCCAGTGTCATTTTAACCCCTTACCTTACAAACAATCTATAAGGAGACCTGCAAAAAAAACAAACAAAAAAACAAAAAACAAAAAAAAACGCAAAAGTAAAGTCCATCTGCAGTCTCCTTTTACATTCTGGTAAGTCATTTTTACAGCAACTTCTACAATAATTTTTTTCCAACTTCAGCACTGGTGATACACCCAGAAGCATCATACTATTTCCACCTTTTTAAATATCATTCTCGCTTGGTGGTTTCCAGCTGCACGGTTTTCATAACCTTCCCGTTATATATTTAAACCTCAAGTAATGTACGCTTTCTGTTGTGCCTGAACTAAACAATGTGAGTGATATCGGCAGTAAAAATGTTACGCGATTGCCAAAAAACTGGTACAACTCCATTCCAAAGTTTGTAAGGGTCAGAGGTGCTTAACCATAAGGCCCTATGTTCATGTGCCCTCCGAATTGCAAATTAAAAAGGCATTTGTCAATGTTTTCTTTTTTCTCTTTTGTAAAGCGCTCCCTTTTTCGCAACAGGAAGTCTGATGAGAACTGACAACATTGGAATGGTGACAAGTCTTTTGCGGACCATCCAGGCGTTCTACACTTACCTTCAGGGCCTAAACAATGAGCAATAAGCATGTACTTCAACATGTAGTTTCGTTTAAACTGTTGCATTAAGCAATGATGAAAATACGTGAACAAACTCCGTGGAATTCGCTAAAATGAAAGACAAGAAGACTGAGCTACTCAACAGGAAATTATAGGTAAATACAGGGTGATTCAAAACGATGGACACACTTTCAGTTGGCTATATTTCCTGAACTATATGCGGTATTTAAATTCTGTAAATTGCATTTGATTACACATACATATTGGTTTACAAATGTTCAATATGCCCACCGCAGATGTGATACGGCTTCTTAGGTCATTCAAATTCGTGGGAAGAGGTGGTAGGTAAACTGCATCTTTCACGAACCCCCACAAGAAGCAATCGTAGGGTGTGAGATCAGCAGACATCGGTGGGCAGAACAGAAGTACCAAGTTCCCCATGCGGCCTATCCATAGTTGAGGTAGACACTCATTCAGGAAACGTCGAACATTCCGATGCCAATGGGGTGGAGCTCCGTCCTGCTAGAAAACATAATCTACTGAATCTTCTTTCATTTGAGGAACAAGCCAGTTTTGCAGCATGCTAAGATATCGTTCTCCAGTAACCGTCTTTTCGTCAAAAAAGAAGGGTCCATAAACCTTTGTCAACGATATGGAGCAAAACACATTAACTTTGGGGTTGCCCCGCACATGGGGGGGATTACGTAGCCCCCATGTCCGAACGTTGTGCCTAATGACTGTCCCACTTAGGTGAAACGTACCTTCATCACTAAAAATTACAAGAGGCTGAAACAATTCATCTTTCATGTTTCGGAGCATACGGTCATAAAATTCTACACGCTTTACCTTATCGTTTGTACGCAGAGCCTGTATCAGTTGTAGATGGTATGATTTGTACACTAACCGGCGCCTCAATACACGCCAGACAGTTGTTTGCGGTAGTGTAAGTTCCTTACTCGCTCTACGGGTTGATTTCATTGGGTTACGTACAAAGCAGCTTAAATGCGCTCCACGTTCTCCACCGATATACGCAGTCGGCCTGGACTTTTACCTTTACACAGAGAGCTTGTTTTGTCAAATTGTTTATTCAAACGATAAATGCTCTTCCTCGTTGGGGGCTCAACGTTAAACTTACGCCGAAATGCACGCTGCACCGCAGTCGCACAGTCACTCACGAATGCAGAAAATCTTGTGTTGTATAGTAGCCATTTGGCTTACAATTGACACGGTACGTAAACGGAACAGCTGACGCTACAGTGCGGTGCTGGGGCGCTCTAGTGGTAGTATTCGCAAATTTACAACATCCGCTTTCAAATATACTTGACAGCATTCAAGTACGATATATAGTGCAGTAAATATAGCGGATTGAAAATGTGTCCATCATTTTGAATCATCCTGTATTTTATACAAGCTCGATTCTCTGGCTTTATGCATGAATCTTATAAACCCACAAAAAATGGTTTTCAGAAAATAGTATTTACAACAGAAATACACTTTCTCCTCCTATGGTAGAAAATCTGTACCGATTATATGAATTGTAGTTTATGATTGTGAATTGGCAATTAGAGATAAAACAAACAGATGACGCCATTATTTCAAAAATTTACAACTTGATATTTTGCGGCTCATAACACCGTACTCCGTTTATTTTATAGCCAGTGAGCATCCACTGCTAACAGTATTTATGGTGGGAACCGACAGTTTGGCATAGCTGATCTGTTTAGCCAGTCAGTCAGTTAGGTTAACTTTTTGGGGAGAATGTTTTCAAGGTAAAGAGGGCTGGACCAAGCTTTCAAACAATAGAATACTTTAAGATGATCCGGAGAGTGAACAGGATCAGAACCTTCACTTCAGTTTGCCTTTCGAAGAATAAAGAAAAAAAAATTCCTTTCTGGTTTATCATCACACGTGTGTTGCAAAAGCTCTACAATATACGAGAGCAGGCGCATAAGTTTCCGCCCTAACCATTTTCTAGGTATGATAAAGACAAAAACTATATTTCACTTTTCAATATAGTTACCCTTTATTGCAACACACTTCTCATATCTTTGAATTATCATTTCAATCCCCCCCCCTCAGTAGTTAAAATGCTTGTCTGCCAAATGGGCATAAACAGTATCCATCACTTCTTCATCACATTTAAACTTCCTTCCTCGAAGGTCCTTCTTGAATTTTGAGAAGAAGAAATAGTCACTGGGAGCTACATCTGGGTTGTAGTGTGGATGGTCGATCTCCTTGAAGCCACATTTCTTCACAGCTTCCTTTGCAACAAGAGCAGTGTGCACAGGCGCGTTGTCATGAAGAAGACGCTCACCACCACTCAGCTTTCCTCGCATTTTCTCTTTGATGGAAGCGCGTAGTCTGTGCAGTAGGTCAGCACAGTACTCCCCATTTACTGTGGTGTTCCTTTCCTTGAAGTCAATGAAGGGATTCAATTGATTCTAATTTGGACAAGAGATCATAGTAGAGGACTATAGTTTCATCTCCTTTAACAATGGAACTTCTCTCTCGTTGCCACGGCAGAGTTCCAAAAATGCCTGCCAACAGATGTCTTGTTGCTGCTTTTGAAGTGAGGAAAGAAGTCTAGGCACCCATCTTGCACTAACCTTATTCATGTTTAAATGTTCATGATCATTCGAAGGACTGTTGTTTCAGAAAGACCCAACCTTGCTACTATTTCTGTAACTTTGAGTCGCCGGTCTTCCATTATTCCTCTTTCCACAAGGGCGATATTTTCAGGAGTGAGCACCTCCAAGGGTCGACCAGTACACTCTTCGTCTTCAATGCTTTCTCGACCCATTCGAAAAAGTTTGGCCCATTCTTTTACGGTAGAATATGAGGGGGATGCTGCCCCATGTACACCGTCCAATCGCTGTTTAATTTCATTTGGAGTAAGCTTTTCTTTTGTGAAGAACTTAATAACAGCTCGATGCTCCATTATGAACATGTAACAATCTTCTATACAACTATATCTGAACAACTGAAGATAAGGAAGCGGAGTTCCAGCCTAAATTATTTACTTAACAGATAAGGTGTGACACGAAATAAGGGTTTTGTGAAGGCGATAATCCTTATCGGCGAGGCCGGAAACTTATGAACCTACCCTCGCACATTACCCAGCTGTCATTGTATTATAAAACATGATGAAAAATGAACTTAATTTATTGAAGATACATTTATGTGGTGCAAAACTGTACGCAAAATAAAAACATGCAGTACATTCCAGAAAACTAGAAATAAAGATACTGCCCATGCTCAACAAATACTTTCAATTTCCATTTTTTACCGCATCTTAATAATTTAATTTGTTTGAATTAATCAACTCACAAGGAATAATCACAAGAATTGTCAAAGGCTGCTGCGACGATATCTTTCGGATTCCGTAACAAAACACTCCAATGTCGGCCTTCATTTTTGCCATTATGCATCGTTTCCTTTGAGAAAAATGTAATCTCATTATGGAAAATTCATTTAGGTCGCGAATTTTCTTTTACACGCTTTTCTTGGACATATGTTTTTTCGCCTACATTTTTTTCCTGAAATTTATTCACTAGCATATATACAATAACAGAATTTGTAATTCTAATATCAGCAAGGTTTATTTTCAAGCATCTCTGAACTTTATATACAGATTCCGTTAACATGTAACGACTCGTGCATGAAAAATATTTGCGAAATAAGCCACTTAAATCCAACCCTTTCGTTTTGTTCTACTGATGCACCAAGAGATAGCTAAGTGCTCCTGTCTGGCCAGTAGCAACGCAAACGTTCTTCCGTGCTCTTGCTTTAAATAAAATTAAAGTGAAGTAATGAAAATCGAGACACGCCGGAAATTGTGTAGCGGATTTTTCCATGGAAAACAAACACGGTCCATATCTACATGATTAGGTAGCTATTCCTTGTTTTTGTATTTATGCGTGGGAGAAAAAATGTGTGTGAATGTAAAAGAAAATGCGCTGTTGAGAATCTGGAAGTGAAAGTCCTTTGAGAAATAACATCTACTCCTGTAACAGAACTGTAGTACTGTTTCATACACGCATTCATGTAATTCGTGCAGTGTCATGCCTGTTTAAGCTGTATATCAGCTAGAAAAATCAAACACTTATAATCAAAAGCAAGTAGTGAACTTAAGTGTTTTTTACGAGACATAAATGCCGATTTTGTATTACGACACAGACCATGAAAGCCGTTTACGAGTGTGAGGCGAAGGTGAGTTTTTATTTTGTTCTTTTATCACGCTGGTGACCTTCCAGCAGTCCTTTTAACAGGCTGCTAGTCTGTGTATGGAATTATTAATCAACGTCAGGACGTGTTTGAGAAAACATTATACGCAGCGAATTATTCCAAATTATTGCCAGTTAATAAAACGCAAGTGTTTAGGAGATTTGGAACTTTCGTGTCCCAGAACATAGCACTTAATATGACCGCCACTGAGGATGCGGCACAGATGATACCGCGCGGATATGCAACATTTCAGGAGTGTTTTGCTCTAAGCCCGCAGTAATCTTCTGTCGCAGATTGGCTTCAAGCTGCGGTCTTTTCGCGTACATGATGATTTGATAAAAAAAAAAATCTGAAAGAGTTAAGCCCGGGGTGTTGGCAGGCCATGATGTGCGACCACCACGACGGTTCCAGCGAATGTTGAACCGTCTAGTTTAAATTACCCCAGGCTATGAGAGCCCAATGTGGCGAAGCCCCTTCCTGTTGAAAGATAATGGTGTTCAATGCCTCATCTAGCTGTAATTAAAGATTTACAAACAGATGGAGCATATCCAGTTATCGGACAGTATGAATAGCTTCCACAAAAAAAAAAAAAAAAAAAAAAAAAAAAAAGGGATGTAAGAGTTTCTCCGAACCGCAAGTTCGTTTCACTTTAGGGCTGGCTAGTTCGAGCTCGTAGGTGACGTGTGGATTCCGAGTTGCCCAAATGATACACTTATGTATGTTCACTCTGTGACTCACGTGAGATAGTTCGTCCGTGAAGAGCCATTGATGCAATCATCGAACGTTTGCTTCCTACCACTCAAGTACATGGTAGTAACGTTAAGCTCCGACAATGACTAACAGAAACTTTCTGAAATGCTATCTAACAGCCTTCTGACAGCTTGTGTATGGGATAGCATGCTCTACTGACAAGCAGAGACTCTGAATCATGGTTTGCCAAATATCTTCCTCCTTGTTTGTGTCACACATCCTTTCCTCTACGTCAGCCTTAACCAGACCATTGACCAAGAACATGTACCAATAATGTCTGGATGTGAAGAGGCATATCGACTCTTGTGTTGAGGTCTATGAGCTCGCTGGTTCCGTGTAACACACGCAATCTTTCCGTGCCACATACCATGACGACCATCTTGTCTATATAAGGATAGGTCCATAAGTTTCCGGCCTCCCGATAAGAACTATCACCTTCACATTAGCCTTATCTTGTGTCATACCTTATCTGTTAAGTAAATAACAGTGTTTAGTTGTTCAGATATAGTTACATAAAGAAGGCTATGTGTAGAAGATTGTGACATATTCAAAATGGAGTATCGACCTGTTATTAAGTTTTTCACACAAGAAGGACATACTTCAAATGAAATTACACAGCGATTATACGTGTATATGGGGAAGCATTCCCGTGATATCCTGCCGTAAAAGAATGGGCCAAACTTTTTCCAATGGGCCGAGAAAGCATTGAAGACGAAGAGAGTGCAGATCGGCCCTTGGAGGTACTCACTCCTGAAAACATCGCTCTTGTGAAATGAGAAATTATGGAAGACCGGCGGCTTAAAGTTACAGAAATAGCAACAAGGTTGGGCCTTTCTAATACAACAGTCCTTTGAATTATTCATGAACATTTAAACATAAGTAAGGTTAGTGCCTAGACTCCTTTCTCAGACCAATAGCAGCAACGAGTCATCTGTTGTTAGGTATTTTTGGAGCTGTGCCGTGGCAACGAGAGAGAAGTTCTGCAAACTATTGTTACAGGAGATGAAACTATGGTCCTTTACTATGATCCCTCGTCCAAAAGAGAATCAATGGAGTGGCGTAAACCAGCGAAGCGCCGCCTCTAAAGGCTAAGGTCACTTAGTTAACCAAGAAGATCATGTCCATAATCTTTTGGGACTGTGAAGGAATACTCTTCGTTGACTTTAAGGAGAGGAACGTCATGGTAAACGTGGAGTACTATGCTGTCTTCAGCACAGACTACGTGCTTCCATCAAAGAGAAAAGGCGAGGAAGCTGAGTGGTGGTAGTGTGCGTCTTCATGACAACGCGCATGTGCACACACCTCTTGTTGCAAAGGAAGCTGTGAAGAAATGTGGCTTCAACGAGATCGATCATTCACCCTATAGCCCAGATCTAGCTCCCAGCGACTATTTCCTCTTCTCAAAACTCAAGAAGGACCTTCGAGGAAGGAAATTTAAATGTAACGAAGTGATGGATGCTGTTTATACCCATTTTACAGGCAAAACTTCTGACTCTTTGGGGGGGGGGGGGTTGAAATGCTAATTGAAAGATGTGAGAAGTGTATTACAATAAAGGGTAGCTATATTGAAAAGTGAAATATGGTTTTTGTCTTTATCATTCCTAGAGAATTGTTAGGCCGGAAACCTATCATGCAATCTAGCGCCGCCATGCTGCTCACTGCTTTTTGCTTATATTACAACAAACTGTTCAGAGATATGTGCAATAACTTCCGTATATAGCGCTTTACTTTCCTGACATCTCAAAATGTTCAATTGACATTTTTTCATAGCCGTCAGGTAAAAAATATTATCCTTATGCTTTTAGAACGTGCTGATTGAACTGTGTCGAACAAAAAATGCAGCTTTCAATCCTTTAATTCGTTATTTTTTGGTCAAGTTCTTTGGGCTTAGTCGAAAGACTTAAACAAGACAAAAACACATGCCATGTTCATAAGTAAGCACAAACAAAGTAAAAAGAACACGGGAGCTCGCTGGTTTTAATGTGACCAACTTAAGAAAAATATCACGCTAAGTTTTTTATAACTAAGCAATGCTACAAATGAAAGAATGTTCTTTCCATTGTTTACAGATATACTGGAAGCGTAAGAACTGTTATAGAATCACGTATGATTTATGAACGAGGAAACCTCAAATTACTTTTCCTGATTTTCCAAACAGCTGTACGTTTTTGACACGTAGTAAACTGCGCAAGAAATGAATAAACATTCTATAAACCTCGTGAAAGTTGCACAAACTGAATATACAGATCTGCCCCGTAAGAAATACTGTTGCTGGTGACGTTTGTAAACCAGAATTGAACTTTGATCTAACTAGTCATATATGAAAATATAGTATTGTGCAGTAGCGTGCTATTTCTCGATAGGGAACAGATTACGAGAATCCTCATTTTTGATACTGAATAATAATAAATATCACAATCCACTTAATGTTGCAAATCTCAGTGGATTGTAATATTGTCTATTGCATTCGTGTTTGCACTGAATGGGACCACTGGTGAGGGTAAGACCATTATAAAAAGTATTGTTGTCAGTATTTTAAACCATAACCACATAGCAATGGATGTTAAATGTTTATGGACGGGGGGGGGGGTGGTCCAATCTCTCTTAATGCCCTCTTTAAGGAACCAAATTGTTAATATGTAAAAAAGATCGTGTCAAACTGGGAACTCACTTAAGAGCAAGTTTATATATATATATATATATATATATATATATATATACTAATAGGTTGTTGAAACTAGGTTTTTTTAATCCCAGGGGCTTAAATTGCTGATTGATTGATTTTATTTATGGACGCTCTTATGGACGACGGCCGACAAATTTCAAGCTTGAGGTTCTTTTTCGTGCCATAAATGTATGACACGGGACCCACAGCTTTACTTCCCTTTCGAAGGAAGAAATACTTAGGATTTTTACGCCCGAAAAAATCCATCGGTCCTGGCCGGGTTCGAACCCGCGATCTTGGGTTAGGAGGCAAGTATGGTAACCACTACACCACCAGGACCGACTTAAATTGCTGATCCATTTGTAACATTTATATTTCTATATTTATATTTCATCTATATTTATAGTTGATGTTTCTTGCTTTTTAATGAAAAGTTTTCATGTTCAATTTCGTTTACATTTGTGTACCTAAATACAAAATTAGTATATGTTGTTAAGCCCCCCCCCCCAAGAGGTTACATTAGAAACAACTGTTTTAAATTGTAAACAAACAAGTACAGTATCTATCTTAGAATGAACCGGGCACTAACATCTATGATATAGTAACAATTAAGTCAGGGGTTTAAATGGAACGTTTTATCTTGTCTATGCTAAAGAATATACATTTCCTTTAATATTAATAATTCCAAAAACGATTTAACGTGTGATATATCTACAGTTTACTTACAAACATGGCGGCTAAGATTGTTTGGCTCAGTTTGAAGTTATTTCATTCAACCCCCCTTAACACATGACAGCTGAGATTTCCAAGCGATGTAAAGACTAAAATATTTTTTTGCACGAGTTTCCAGGCCGTTATATTGTAGATTGTTGTATTTTTAGAGTTTTGAGTTGATAAGTAAAACTTATATATATGCACATTGTTTGATATAAATGTGACAGTATCTATAAAAAGCGTACATCACTTCCTTTCCATGAAAAGCTACATCTTAGAGTTCGTCATGCTGGCCTTAAAGAATGATCGCGATTGCGGTTCTCGTTGGCCATGAAATAACATAAGCGTGAGTGTTAACAGCCACCTACCGAGGTCGGCTTTCATTGAACTTGACCTCAATTTCAAAGTTGAAGCCTTACCCTACTTTCAACCACTGATCTGCTGAGCAGTTTCTCGCGCAGATTTAAGGAATGATTAAGAAGGGGAAGTGTTGCTTTATGTGGACAAACCGTCTAAAGAAAGAAACCTTAAACAACAGCAACAAAAATAATAATTAAATAATAACTAGACTTCGGAAAAAGTATTGCTAAAAGACAGAAAAAAGACATGCTTTATCCATACTTACAAATAAAGCTGCAGAATATACCTGTCTCAGCACGAGTACAGTCCACAATAATTACAGTACAGAAATTAACAACACAGCACAAGGGAGGAAGATTACGTTCGTTCTATTTCCTCCACAATGCCAAAGCAGGAAAGCAAGTAAAACTGATATACAGAGGGTGCCAAAAATGTATATGCGTACACTCCAAGCAAAGAAAAACTGTGTTAACATAAAAAACCTGAATTCACACAAACAGAAAATGATGAGCACTAATCATCTTAAGACTTTTACAGTTACAACAGTTGCTCAAAATGCCCACCATCGGCGTCGATACACTTCTGAGTACGTTGAACTACTGATTGAGCAACGTTTGCGAAAGTGTCTTCAGCGATTGCAGCACATGTCATTTCAGGGTCATCTTCATTTAATGCATACAAAAATCTTTGGATGAAAACTTTCAACATTACTGTTTTAATAATATGACGCACGCTGGTTCTGCTAATCTCACATTGCTTTGAAAATTTCTGCGTTGAGTGCCCAAACCGTTCCAAAATCATAGCCAACTACGAGAGGCTTGTTGCTGTGCGAGGTCTCCCAGCTCTCCCCTTGTTAACATCGCATACGGTACCATGAATCTCTACTTTGTCTCGAATGCGTGCAATTGTTACTCGCGCTGGCAGTTCTGTTCTGTACATACGTCTCCATTGCCTTTGAACTTCAACAACGTTGTCGGTTTTCCAATACCACTTCAAAATTGCTTTCCGTTGTTCAAACGATAATCTTGGTTCCATTTTGTTGTAGCAACACTAGCATAACGTAATGTGAGTCACATCTGTTTACAGAACATTATACAATAATCTTGGCTTCATTTGTTGACTGTTGATTTACCGATCACGTAGCAAGCAAGCTATCATAATGTATGGGAGTCACATCTGTTTACAGAACATCATACTACACATTACTGTTGTCTTTCGGTCTAACTTTGAAATATGTTAAATAGATATCTACTGTGAAAGTGTGTATAATTTTTTTTGGCATTCTTGGTATTTATATAGTATGTTCCAAAGTATTTTCTGAAGTTAACAATAATTTTCTGTAAGTTTTGCCTGGTGAAAGTATGAGTATCCATAACATACAGAGTAATAAATATTAATTCGCTTATAATAAAAAAAAGGCCAAGTAGTGAGGCGAAAAAGGAATTCTGTCCGGATATCTCTCAGCCTACACGGTACAAGAAAGCACGACATTCTTTCCTCATTCTCCATACATTAGGACTGTGTAAGTTTTTCAGCATTAGTAAACAATATCACGTTCTCTAGTAAATATAATATGTCTTCTATGCCATATCACGACGCGTTGACAGGGACGTCTCACTGTGCTCCGTGTAAGAAATTAAATTTGAAGCCCTAAACGTACACCACGGTCGCGGTAGGCAGGAATGTGTGGTACATTTCCAGTCTATTAAATGTTTCATATGGCTAAGGCTCGGAATTTTGGACTCATCAAAGATAAACTGCAACATACTATCGATAATCTCCTAAAATCGTAGACAAATACGAATAAACATGTATTGCTTTGCTTAACAATTGGGAGAATGTTGCAGGGCTTTCGGCAGGGCTAAATGTTTCTAAATCAATTTTAGGCCATGCAAAGGTTTTCCATTATTGTTCGACAAGGTGTAATCAAGAAGCTACTGGTATCTCGCTATCCCATTTGTATCGTCTACTTTTGCGTTTGTATCCCTTGTAGTTTCCCCGAAGTACTTAATGCTACAATAAGCTGATTTAAGTAAAGAACGTTTATGCCCGGTGCAATTCTGATTTTATTATATTGGCGAAGAGCCACTCCTTAACGAAGAGCTGGCATTGAAAGTACACATATTGTGGATCTTTATTTCAGCCTATGTTCCCATTTGTTTAACAAATTTTTTTTCTTCAAATTTTCGCTTTGTCCATTATACTTTAAACATTTCAGGTTTTTCGGTGCATGAACGGAATATTATTCTCCAAATATACGCCTGTTAGATGTCAACTATTTTTTTTATTTATTGGGATTATGGCTATAGCAGTTTTTCTGATTATTACTATTGGTTTTATTTTCGGAAATGTACTAATAATACTTTGTGGGATGAAGAGTAAAAACGAATCATTTTTTTTTTCATTAATTGCATTTTTAACAGGTATATTTAAATCACTGTGTTCAAAGCACAAATTCTATATCGACAAATATAGATTACTGTATTGTTATTCGCGGACATACCGCAGATCAAACATTTCTTCACTCTTTTGTTTTTTACTATTTTATTGCTTTTCTTGAAATGCATTCAAATAATTTTTTTATTAGATATGTGGGAGCTATAACTATTTATTAACATTTAGCTTCACATTTTGGTTAAATAAGAGACCAAAAAGGCAACCTTTTCACTGCCAGACAGCATTTCTTTGTCGCACGGAAAGGAAATAGCCTTGTGAACTCAATGTACTGTTATGGATGAAGAACATGACATGTGTTGATTCATGCTGTTCAGTGAGTCACTGGGCTCAGTCATCTCCACTCAAGATCGAGTGATTCCACTTCTAGTGGCGCCTTGGACTTCTACAAAGAAAGCATTCAGTTGCAATCAGAATAAACCAATATATTAAAAAGAATAAAATGTTAAAGGTATGTGCAGAGTTGAAACAGTAGTAGTAAACAACAAAATTTATAAAACACAAATAAATAATATGATAATTATTAAAGTAATTTTGTAACTAATGTTTGCTTTCTATTGAATAAAATTTGTCTCAAATATTACGGAAAAACGTCATTTCAACCTAAGTTTGGAAATGAATAATTTTAATATCGAAGACAAATAATGCAACATATTATAATAACCACATTCCTGGGATTAGAAAACGAACAATGATTAATGCTGCGTGAATAAGATTTTAAATATAGTGAAAAACCTTCAAAATGTATACTAAAAATGCTAGTACAAGAGGTATGACAAATTGACAGCATAAAACAATGCCTGAAGCCAAAATGGCCATATTCAGTAATGGTGTTACATTTCCTCACATATACAAAGAGTGCCAAAAATGTATACACACCACGTGCTTCAAAAGTTGTCAGTGGTGCGGGACTAACTAAGGCTGTATTTATATATCTTTTGTCTAGCTTACAGGCCTTTATAAGTTGCAAAGCGGATAGCGAGCACAAAATGCCTAAAGAAAAGTGCAGGTACCTCCGTATACTATGAATGCGAAGTTCAAAACTGCATTTTAAAATTGACACTGTTTTAAAGGTATCATAAGACCAATAAGACTCGCCTAAAGGATTGTGACGAAACATGTACTGCAGCACAAGTCACTAACACAGTCTGCAATATACACAGTTTCTAGTCATTTTTTTTTTTTTTTCTGGCTGGCATTGTATTGCAGTAATTGCTCGAAAACGCTGAGTATAAAATACAGATTCTGTGATCATTGCAAGATCAAGAGTACTGAAAACACCGAGATCACTGTTCCAACCATTTAGGGAGAAAATATTACAACTGTCATTAAACTAGCGAGGAGAAACATAACAACAATAAATAATAGAGGTTTGGTTGATATTAAGCGGGTAGGTATTGCAAAATGAAAACAAGTGCATGTAGCTATTACATTGGCAATATTTCTAGAATACACCTGAATTCCAAATAAGGAATGTTAAAATATGTTGAATATATATTGAAAAAAAGGGGAAAAAATAAAAGGAAAACTTACGAAAATGCTCAGCAAAAAATATAACTAGAATAAGAGCAATTTTTTGCAAGATTAGGAAAACATCTTAGTTATATATTTTGGTCTTTCTTTTAAATAACAATTTCTAGAACAATGGCATAACATAATTTTCATCCTGTTTTGTGTTCTTAAAGAAAAACAGCAGGTATGTCTCTCTCTTTGCAAGACTATTTTAAGCCATGGGGTAGTACCAAGACCACAGGCTTGTTAGCTGATACAATGATTCTTTTATAAATAAAACATCAGCCTACAGTTTTTTTTTTTTGTGAGCTAATAAAAAGGGTCACCTATGACTGCTGGTTATTGCTTGCATTATTTCTGATATTAGTTCACGAAACTTTCAATGTAATTAGTTAAACTAGGAGCTAATGTCTTACATAAATAAGAGGCGTACATTTCCCTTTGCAGCCATTTCTGCACCTTGTTCTGCCAACACTGTATTTATCAACCACATCCATTTCTTGGTTCGACATAAAGCCGACTTTATGCTACAAGGGGTCATATAGTACCCATAGTTTATAATGAAAATACCAAAAGTTTTGTCCCATATTTTAAGTACGAAAAAACTAAAAATTTCCCACATATGTCTTAAAAAGATTTCACCTTTGAGGCAGTATTTGTTAAGCACCCAGTCACAGATGATATGCAACTTGATGGCACTCCTTGGTAGGGAGAGGTGTGTAATTTCACAGATGCTCATGACTATATCAATGGCCAATTTACAACATTTCACGAGTGAGAAGTGCAGTCTTTAGTAAAGGTTTGAGAGACTATGTCCACATGGTCTTCTATACTTGTGCAGTTCTCAAGAGAGGACAGAAATCTAGTGTCCTCCTACATATTATAAAGGATATAAATTTCTTATGTTCTCCATTTTCCATGCAAAAAGTTGTTCAGTCCAAATAATGAAAAATTATTTTCTCGGTTACCTATGCATAAAAAAATAACTTTAAGAGATTTGATAATACTGACATAGAAAAAAATATCCTGTAAAAAAACGGTTCTGCTAAGTGGCAATTAACAATTATTGTTATTAAGATCATTGTGTGATTGAGTTGAATTAACACTCTTTTGCTTCACTTACTTGTTTAAACATATAGAACCGGTTTCACGAACCTTCGTTCACATCTTCAGCTAGAATGCAACTGCTAGATACTTTGTTATGCAGGAGATAAGAAATTAGTTAGTATCTTATCTCCATTTTAGCTAGCCTCTTCATGAGCAGTTTTGAAACACAAAGCAACTCAGCATTCCCATACATTAAAATATGCTACAGATAGAAACATTTCGTTCACATTTGAAATTGAAACAGAAAACTTATTAAAGAAACCACAATATTTTCAGCAAGAAAATATAAGCTAATTTTTAAAAAAGTCACATATCAATCATGGGCTACAAAAAATTTCAGGATATTTTTAAAGATTTTAATTTCAGGTTAGCCCCTGTAAATAGATTAATGTCAAAAATCTCCTGATAGACAATGTTAATGACGATATTCCATAGGAGAAAAAAGCAGATATTTACAAAATAAATTGTGGAGAATGTGAAAAGGTCTACATTAAAAAACAAAGAGAAAAATAGGCACACGGTTAAAAGAACATTCTAGGAACATAAAATACAAGCAAATGGAGAAATCAGTAGTAGCATTTCACTTCTGGACAGAAAACCAGAACATATTGAATAAAGCAAAATTACAGAAATCAGTACAAGGACCTACAGAATTAGCAACATGGAAAAAAATCTACATATACAAATATAGACAGTTTAATAATCTTTGACACTTCCAGGGATGAAAACATAAACTTTAAGTTCATCACACCTCCACCAGAGCAAAATACACATTCCCACAGCATAACAAGTATCCAGTAGCCAACTGTGCAATGTTCCAATTAACAATTTTAATTATTGTTATGTTTTGAAATTTTTAACTGCTTCTTTGGAAAAATATACAATTTGAACTGATGACATTTCACTAATCTGTGCTGACAAAACACTAAAGCAAGTGGAAGAAAAGGCCTTAATACCTTTGTTACAATTATTAAATTACTTACAAAATTCACAATTAAGACTCAATGTTGACAAAACTAAATTTATATTATTTGAACTATGAAAAAGAAGAAACTGAATTAATAACTAATAATTAAAACACAGACCAAACCGACAGCACCAAATTCCTAGGAATCTACATTGATAAATGTTTAACTTATAACCATCATGTAAATATGCTTTGTAAAAAATTGTGTGTAAATATTTATTTGTTAAGAAAATTATCATATCAGTTAGAAGGAGGCATACTTAAAACGGTTTATTATGGGTAGATACACTCACATATTACATATGGCATAGAAATTTGGGGAGGGAATTTGAATACTTATATTAGAGAAAATTAGTCTGAAATGCATATTTAATTTAACAAATTACCAATTTATTAAAGAAATATTTAGGAAACAGCTGATACTAATAGGCATATTGTTGTTATGCCTACAAAGTCATTTTACTAATAAAATCAAACAGGGAATACACATCATTAAATAAAGATCATTATGAATACAACACGAGGTTGATTAATTGATTGATTTATTTATGGATGCTGTTTAACAGCTCAGGTCATCAGCGTCCCATTCAACTCAGGGCGTGAAACGGCCAACAAATTTTGCTCAAGAGGCCTCTCTTTCAGGCTTGAGGTTCTTTTTCGTACTGTAAATGTACGACATGGGACCCACGGCTTTACTTCCCTTCCGAAAGAAGCCATACTTAGGATTTTTACGCCCGAAAAAAATCCATCGGTCCCGGCCGGGTTCGAACCCGCGATCATGGGTTTAGGAGGCTAGTATGGTAACACAACATGAGGGGAATTAGTAATTATCATAGGGAGTATAGGACAAAAACATCGAGCAATAAAGATCCATATAATATAGATATTATCATGTACAATAAATTCCCAGTTTTATTAAAACTGTAAAAGGTAATTCCTTTAAGAAATTGTTGAAAATATACCTCATTGATAAATGTCTGTACAGGTTAGATGAATTGTGATTAGACATTGTTACCAATATTCTCCAGATCATATTATTCAGACTATTACATGATTAAATAATTTTTTTGTTTGTAGTGATTGATCAGCTTCTTAAAATTGATTGTAAAGGTAACTAACAATTCATAATATAGAGTATTATATTGACGATTGCATATTTAAAATGTTTAACTGATCTGGTGAATTACTTTGTATAAACTCTGTATAGTTAGATACTGAATATGCTTAGTACTTATATTCTAAGTCTACAAGCAATAAAGCCATTATTTACAACTTCAGGTTCTTACTGTTTCAATTGCTACAAAGGTTTTCGCATTGTTCAATTTACATGCTCTACTTAAGATATCAAAATATCTAAATAGCAGAGTTTAAGTGTTTAGAAAAATTAAATGCTGCTTTGTGCATCATCAAGTTATTTTTATTTTTTTTTATCAGTACATTATGTACAAAACATCAATCAGGAACTTATTTTGGTATTATGTACGTGAAACAATGACATACAGTTCTGTTTAAGTTTTATACACAACTGTTAAACTTTCCACAAACATACAATGGGGGATACTGTGAAAATACTTATACTTGGTTAGCCCCTTATCAACCACACCATACCTAAAATGGATAATATACACTAAAACACAACCATAAAGAGCAAGCAAAAATATATATAATTGTTGAATAACATTATGACTCGTCAGCATTATAATTTTGCAAACAACATGCAATTCCTATTTACTTTTCTTGTAAAATGCTTAATTTTTCAATGTTCAAAATGAATGTACATATTTCAACCTGGTAGTAAAAACTTTGATTTTTGTCTGAGGTATTCTTTCTAAATTTATATCCCATAGGAAATATATACCTTATTAACCATGAACCTTGCTATAAACGAAGGCACATTAGTACCTGCATCATTATTTATAAAACCAATGAGATATACTGCATATGTTTCAGTTGTGATAACATATTTCATAGCATGGCTACATACTGATTGTGTAGATAAATTATGCAATCATCTCATAGCTCCTTCAATTAATTATGGCACTTTGACATCTGTTATTTCTATTTGCCATACAGGACAGAAAGAAAGGGAAAGATGTCTTGTAAGACTGCATTTCCAATAGTGCAGTGTGAGTGAAAGCACCAAAGTAGTAAATAAAAGTTTTAAAAGTACTTAAATAACAAAGATGTAGTACATAAAGTATCCTAAGACCATCAAAACAGTGCATTTATGATTCATCAATTAACTTCTTAAGAGCTATTTAATTAAAAAAATATCCTCACAGAATAAATGAAATGCAAATATTTTGTACACAAATTTGAAATCTGTTAGTGCTGTTTAAAGTGCATGCTTGGAATCATGGACAAAGCTTAAATTGTGACAATATTCTTGTGAGATTGTAGATATAAAATGACATGTGAGATATTATCTATCCATCCACTGACAATAATATTATATATGATATATATATATATAATAATAATAATAATAATAATAATAATAATAATAATAATAATAATAATAATAATAATTTGGGCTCAACGAAAGAAAAGTGTTGCATAATATCCCAAGCTATATTAACTTAATAGTATCACATACTACATACACAGTTACTCAGAGAATATCCCCATTTTATCTGTAATTAACAATGGTATTTGCTGAGATAGTACATGATTTGTATTAATTTCATATTATCTAGTGAAAATCCTATTCTCATTTCTGTCCAATTCTCTAGTATTTAACAGTATATTCTTTTTTGAATAATTTGTTTATTATTATTATTATATTGGAAATGAAGTCTATGGGGGGGGGGGGAGTGGTAAAGTCATGAGGCACAAAGATAAGAAGGGTGAATTCAACTTCGAATTCATATATATAAAATAAAGTAACTCTTTGAACAATGTAACTAAAATAATAATAACTAAAAGAAGCAGAAAAAGGATAAAATACTTGGATATTCAGATTATTACTCACTATATTTCAAACCACTTGTGTTCTTCAAAGGCAAAGAAGACGAGCGATAGTCTGTGAATATCTAAGTGTTTTATCCTTTTTGCTTCTTTAGTTATTGTTATTGATCCTTGTCAGCCTGTACATGCTTATAGATTTATATTGTTGAGTTTGGCATTTGTTCTTGTAAATTATGGTTTAATAAATATGAACATCACATTTGAGCATTCAGAGTGTGGGATAGAAAATACGAACTCCACAACTCCACTCTGCGATGCCGTCACTACTAGTCTGGTTCATTAACAATCCAAAGCAAGTGCATTTATTCTGATAACTTGGTGCGGTATGTATGCATTTATTGCATTCATAAAAAGGCGCTACATGAATGATGGTAATGGCAAATAAAAAAAACAGAGGATTATTACTGGAAGAGACATTTGAATCACATTGTTTGGGAAAGAGTTATAACAAAGAAGAACAGCAATGAAGGCAAGGAATAGCCATAGCTGTGACCCTTAAAAAAATTAAAAGATATAAGGACCTACTACCTTGAGTTCTGATGGCCAATGAATGAAAAACTGATAGCAATAAGGATCACATTCTTCTAAATGGTCCCAGTTGGTCTGGAGAAATAGATAATCAGCCTATGACTGTGGATCAATGGCAAGAGATTTTTTTCCCAGCTGCAGTCTGTCATCATATACCATATACTCTATCCCACACAAGCAAGGCAGAGAAGTTGCCTAAGCATTTCTTTGACTTGGAGCAGATACTTCACACATATTGAATACACAACATGGTATGAGCATGCCACCAACCCATGAAGAGAATGATGTAGACAATGAGCAAGTTTATTTCTCATATATCAACAAAATATTTATTAAAAAAAATTCAAATATAACAAATAGAATCAGTGCCTTTGGTAATTCTAGAAGGGATAATTCCAATCAAAATTTAATAAATACATGTAATTAGTAAATGATGCAGACAACAATGGTGATCAAGTTGATTACCTATAAATAAACCTATCCTTATAATAAAGTTTTTTTTCACATTTATTTTTACTCTTATTTCCTTTACATTTAAAGGTAGGTAGAAGGTAAAATGCTTTAACCTTGGACCTATAACAATTATTTTTAGAAACATTAAACACACAGAAAAGGTTGGTAAAATAATAATGATATTGCAAATAACAATAGTAATGAGAAGTTAAATTAAATTCAAGAACATTTTGTGAGTTCCTTCAGCTATAATAAACATGTTTTTCTCAAAATATCTTGGTTGAGTTGTCCTTACTACCAGGAATGCCTTGCATGATAAGTGCATGAATAAACTTATTACAACATGGATGTAAATTGGAACATCCAGGATTTTATTTATAAAAAATGCATCTGCACTAGCTATTCCCAACTTGTCTTTGCATATTCATAGAATATGACTATCATGTAACTGCAATTATGTCTAAATCCTATCTGATATGTAATACTTGCACATCTCTTATTTGCAAATTTTTAACCAGGTGCCAAAATATATTCTATCATAGTTCCAGAATCTTAAATATAAATCAATCCCCTCTTCTCATTATCAAGGGTTGATGTCAGTGAAATATACTTCTTGAGATTAGTAATTAAGCTTAAGGTAAATAAATTGAGATGTTATCACTTTTTACCACCAAACAAAACCAGAAATCACTTAATCTCAAAGGAAGAAACATGTTATAAAGGTAGCTCAACATAATGAATTGAAACCTTTGCTGAACAAGAAAATATACATAGATGTGATGAGTTAAATGCAGTTGCACTTAATCTGATGAGATTCCAGAAAAGAGTTCAATTTTTATAATTTGAATTTTCAATATCTTGATGTAATTTTACTCCCCTGTCTGGACTGTATACATTTCCTTTAATTGAAGTTCTTATTATATGGGTTTTCTGATGTCTGGAAGAATTTTTATCTCAGAAGTATAAATGTATTCCAACTTAAAGTTAAGGTGAAAACGAATGTAGGCATGCAAATGAATGAATCGGATAAAGTACAGTTACTTTAACAAGTATTTAATTAGGATTTTCCTATCTTTTTTCTGAAATCAATCCATTAATATTAATCCTATTCCTGTCAATCAGTACAGGTGAGTACAGTACCTGCGAGTGCAATACAATTAACAGCATTGTGATGAGATGGGAACGATAATACAATAACCCATCTTCAAACTTCTATTGTTTGTTTAAGTTATGTTTTGTTATGAAATGGTAAAATCCTAAAAAGTATGCAAATGGACAATTTTGATAATGGTTTTTCCTAAGTGCTTTAAGTAAAATGTTTACAACCTTATTTAAGTAGGATCCGCCAAGTTTTAGCATGATAACAAGGGAACAAGGGAAACGTTTTCTTTATTCCGTTCAAACTAACACATGCTATAGTCAAGTGAACACCATGGAGATGAAGCAAGTACTTAAAGACTTTAAATATAACTTATGATTGATTCATGAAGTGGAAAAAGATGTGAGAAAAAAGTTATCAAGGTGGAATTCACTATTCTACCTAATTAATATATATAAATTAATAACACTGTGCAAGAAAGCATTTCACATCAGAAAGAAAATGTTTTAAAACATCAAGTTACCCTCAACTGAGGAAGCAACGTTTCAGTGAATTAAGCATATGAGGGACAAATGCATGCAACTGCTAGGTTCCATATTTCATAAGCACAAAAATTTGATATAGAATTGTTTTAGACAAGCACTAGATGGCTTGACAAATTTTAATAATGTAATGGAATTGTTTACACAGTGAATTCCAGTGAGGATGCTAGAGCTGTAAACCTGCTCAATATCTTTACAGAAAATTGGATGCTAACAGATTTTTCCTAAAAGACATAATCTGGAAATACTCTAGACATTCTTATGTAAACATCACATTAGTATCAGTATTCAGCGGTTTAGCTAAATAAATAAAAAATATTGCGACATACAACAATTTTTTTTAAGTATTTACATCCTAATTGAAGTGTCAAAGTGGGCTAGAATTGCTACTAATTATGATTTTATGCAATTATACAGTGGAGAATTTTTTTCAAATGTTCTATATCTTTGATTTTTCAATTATCCATTTATGGAAGCACTTTGAGATATCAAGATTTGACTGTACTTTCAATACATAATGGTAAAATAAACACTTTTCTCCATAAAGAACTCACTGGGCACACTGATATTTTGTATATGCAATACAGCTATACATTTTGTGCTCAGTTAGTAATTTTGTTTATCTACATCATACTTATTATGGAATTTCCATATATTATGAATTTTCATTTCACATGCTGCTGGAGGAAATTATGCACATACAATTAACAAATGTAAATGATAAATACCTGCTGGATAAATCTTATTGCTTATGTAAATCTGTAAATGATGGTCTAAGGATCTACCTCCTCACAATACACCACTACTCTATTTGGAAAATGCAAACACATTTTTCATGTTAAGATGTGATGATTCCAACCAATAGATACAATTCTCATTGAAAGCCACTTTTCTTACTAAGCAGGCAATTTCATTTTGCACTGCACAACAGATTTGTTAATGCACTTTTAACATATTTTGCTACAGAGTATCAAACATGTTTTAATTCTGTACTTTCAGTGATGTGTTATCCACATATCAATCTCTCCTGGGCTACTGTCAATGCTCAGCAAAGAATTACCATTCACTGCCCAACAGTTTTCTGCACATACATGCAAATAACAGCTTATGAAGCTGTGTTACTTTTCTTTTAGTTATTATTTTTATTCTTCCTTTTGTTACAAATATTAAGCAGTTTCAGATTTCAATTACAATGAATTTGAACTGAAAATAAACTATATTTTGAAATGTATATGATAGCACTGAAAAGGTTTCATTTCAAAATCCAATGGAAAATAAGTGCAATTCACAAAAATTAAATTTAACAAAAGCTAACCAAGTCATAAAATAATTCATAATTAAGCTATTTAATTCAATATGTCCATTATCATTTATAAGCTGATGATGTAATACTCTAAAGGGTTCAATGACCATGCTGATGTACACTTAATATTTTTCATCTCCTCTTCGATTCTGTTTTTCTTTATCACATAAACAGACATCAAAAAGTGTAGATAGATAACATCCAGGTTGAGTTCTACTCTCCAAGTATGTTCAAAAGAACTGCATTATATACACAATGATTATAAATAAGCAAGACTACAAATGCTTTGTGATGAAAAACAAAATACAACTCTAACTTAATACACTAATGAATGTAAAACACTAAATGCAACAATAATAACTTAATGTAAATTTTGATACACATTGATGTACCAAGATCTTAATTTACATCTCACCATCCACTCATGAGGTCCTGATAGAATTTAAGTTTCTGACAATTTGATTATAGTTTAAATTTACAAATTCCTTGGCATCACTTCACATTATTTTGATAAAATCTCAGTACAAAATGTTTATAATGAATAGAGCAGAGTATTCTTAACAAAGGCTTTACATGTCACATTATACAGCAAAACCTCCATAATGCTACTATGAAAAATTGACTTTGTTTTGTTGCTAAAAATTAAATATTTATTTGGACCACTTTTTGAAAGAATGAGACCGAATACAGTGATATACTCCAGAATTTGTAAGTTTCAATGTATCTTATAGTCCCATCACTACAACAGCAATGCTTATGTGCGACTGTACAATGTATTTACATAGACTACCAAAGAGAAAACTTGTTAACGTAGCTGAATAATTTACATCCTTTGAGGCCTGAAAATACATTTATATAAGACTACCAAAGAGAAAATGTGTTAACATAGTTGAATAATTTACATCTTTTCAGGCCTGAAAATGCAAACTGTTAGCGGCCTTTTATAATGAATCCAATAGGACAAAAACACCTTCAATTTATTATTACATGTTTTATGAGACGATAATTTACCTTCAATAAATCAGTTCTGAAATACAGAAAAAATTTCAGCAGAAAATGCTTCCTGTAAATAAAATGTATCTTCATGAATGTCTACTATTTTTATTGCTTTTACATGCAAATATTTTTTGAAAATGCTGACTTTGGAACACCATAATTAATATTATTATGGGCTATTAGAACATCACAACACTAGATGAAATACTGTTTAAAAAACCAAGAATAAGTTGTAAAACTTTCCAAAAAGCAGATAGAGACTTAAAAATATTTTATGGGTTTGATATACCATTACAGTCCAAAAAGAACAGAGAGATATTTGGGAGATGGAACAGGATTACATTAAAAGATTTTGGAACTAGACACCTGATATGAAGTTATAACTTAATTAAAGGCACAACAGAAGGGCAAACTATTCTTATTCTTTCCAGTTTACTTAGTGCATTGAACTTTTACAGCTAAAATAAATGTATATATGAAAATTATTTCTCCCTATATTCAAAGATAAATTCTGTGTATTAAATCTTGAGGTTATTTATAAAATATTTACTTTCTGTATAATTTAGAAATTTAATCCTAATTAAGTGTGTTCAAGAATGCTATATTTCACTTTAAGTTAAAATGTTTTTTTTTGTTTTAACTCCAAGCACATTACCTTACATGAACAGCAAAATTAATCACTAACTTCAACTGCAAAATTATACATAAAAAACCTAAATAAACAGTGCTATGTAACTCAGTGGTCATCCACATTTGCCGACTAAAAATACCAGACCCTGACCTTCCTTTTGAGGGTGTTTATTTTATAATTAAACTTTTCAAGTCTTACAGGTTGCAACTTGATATTCTGCCTTATACTTTCGAGATCTATACACAAAATGTCATGTTCTTTTTAACATAAGCTGACTGATAATATCCTTGTTGCTTGGAATAAGCCTTAATAGCAAGATAGTTCTAAAATTCCAAATTATCTTTTACTTATCTCTTCAGATTAACTTAAATATAATTGAAATAGTATTGTACTTAAAAGCAACATTCACTCTTAACTGACAAAAAGTTTAGCAAACAAATTCCACATAACTAGTTTTTTTTAATTTCAATGAAAAATGGGTTTTAAAAGTGCATGGCATTGTGAATACACTTTGATTTTATTTTCCATACAAATATCATGCAATTATAACTGTTGCAAAAATATTACAATCTGTGTAGTTTATCTATTTCCCCCCCTCCCAGTTTAACAAGGAAGGTCTTATGAGATAATGAATAAATGTTTTTTGATAAAATGAATGTGAAAATCAGCCTGAGCCTATAACGCTTAACGCTCACCTTTTCAAGGTAAGAAAAACTCTTGGCAGTCAGACAAGCTGACCATAAGCTCACAGAGATGAACTTTATCATCATGGTATCTTTGAAATCATTGTATGATTGAGTCGAACTACAAACTCTTATTGCTCCACTTAGCATCTCTATGGATATTTTGCTTAATAATAAATAATTACATCAGATATTGTTCTAGCACATAAAATCTGAGAAGGAAATGGAGACAATTCTATTTAAAAAATCTTAATCCACAGACTGTCTAAGATGAACACAAGATGAGATGCAAAAATGCACTTCATCTGCATATCAGATTATTATTTCAGGACTTCAACATAGTTCAGCAATTCATTCAAACCAAAGGGTACTCACAGCTACAACCATTTCTTAACTTTACCAGTTCTTTGTATCTGCATAATGTAAGCTTTTTACCAACAAGCGAACTGTGCTTGTGAACTATTTCAGAAGAGATAAAACATAAATATCAAGCCTTCTGCTTCTACAGATAAATGGTTCTAATAATTAAATTTCATAGCAAGTGATTTTAATTTTAAAGATATGAGTATCCAAAGTATTATTGATGTTCAGCATGAAAAAATAATAAACACTAAAAATGTGTTGGGGTATACAATGCCTTGCTTATTGGATTCTTCCATTTGCCATTAGATGGCAGTAATGTAGTACATTTGACTACACACATCAAGAAATTGGTGAACCGGTGAACTGCATTATGCTAGATGAGGTGAAGATGGAGCTATGGCAGAATGAGTTGCAGGGGAAATCAGAGACCCCAGAGGAAATCCGCCTAGATGCAACTTCATCTGCCACAAATTCCATTACGGCTGCTTGGATTGAACCCAGGTTACCTAGGTGGAGGCAAGTAGTCTGTCATGGCACCCCCATATACTAAAAATAAAGATAACCTAACATTTTCAAACACAAAAAGCATATAAATATTGTACTTACGAAGCTGTTGACAATGGAGTGGCAATATAACTAAACTTAGGTATTCATTTTTTACACTAAACTCCATTCTTTTACACAAAAGTAAGACGCGTTTCGGGAGAATCTCTCCCATCTTCAGTTGCTCACTGAACCGCCGTTACTCAAAACGATGGCTGGACAAATGGATATTCCTGTGGTGGCCTCTGTTGGTTGAAGTAGGAAGTTGCCAAGTTCATCCATAGGAGGAAACTCGAAATTCATTAGGTTTTCTCTATTTTTTAATATGAAAATTTTTTCCCAAGTGGATAACTCTAATGGGTTGTGAAGATGTTTTAGCAGTTTAATTCCTGGTTTTATTTCATGATTTTTTATCCAAAAGTGAGCTGCTACTGCTGATTTATCCACCTGCTTAAACCGAATATTCCTAAAATGTTCTTTCCTCTGAATTTACAAATTTCTTTTTGTTTTGCCTATGTAGCTCTGTTCACAATCTGCATATTTTATTTCATAAATTCCTGATTTCTGTTCTGTTGGTATGGAGTCTTTTACTGTGCAACTTAATAAATTCTTGATGTTGCATCTGTTCTTTGGGCTAACATTATCCCATGTTCTTTGAAGATTTTCTTGAACTTATGGTAAATTGGATGGTAGGTGAAACTTTTGAATTTGTATTCTTCTTTTGTGTGGAAACTTCCCTTATCCCTTTTTGTCTTTTAGATTTATTGATAATTTTTATCACTGTATCTTTGTTAAAACCATTCATTATAGCTGTCTTTATTATTTGTTTGTATTCTATTTTGTACTCAGCTTCGGTGAGTGGAATATTCATCAATCTGTGTGCCAAACTGTGAAAAACTGCATATTTATGTGGAATGGGGTTATAACTCTCATTTTTAATGTAGTTTTCTGTGTGTATTTCTTTTCTGTAAATTCCAAAATTCAAACAATCTCCATTTCTTATAATTTTTAAATCTAGAAATGGTAGCCACCCATTTCTTTCTTCTTCTATAGTAAATTGTATGGATTCATGTTGCAAATTAAGAAGTTTCAGGGCATCTATTGAGTAAGCATAGTCTGCATTAGAGCCCCAATATCACATTTTTCCCAATCTCAACTGGAAACCCTGTAAGGTAGGGGGAAACTAGCATGATGTAGTGTGTTGCATGTTAATAAATACTATGCTTGAAAAAAAAAAAAAAACATAGTCTTAGCATTACCTACAGGACCAATGATGGGAAATATATACAGAATAATGAACTACACCAAAATAATTTCAGACATGTCATACATACGCAGTTTGAGATAGAATGTGGATCCACAATTAAGCATAATGCAGTTTTATGGTATTAAACATTTTTGCATCAGATGCTGGTAAGTCAGTGTTAAAGCCAAACCAAGTGAAAAATTGGTTTAGAATTTCTTTAAAACTACCTTCCAAGCACAAGCGAGAAATACTGATTTTCTGAGCTCATTATCAGCATTTTCAAGATTTAGTGCCATAAAGATCCCTCAAATCTTGAATGAATCATTTGACACTGTAACACTGAATATGTATTAATTACCTTCTTACATAGCCTACTATAGAGGGAGCTCTTACTTGTGTGGCATAATGCAAAAGCTGATGTTCCTCATGCCGCAGGTTCAATTCTTTCCATGCTGTTAATTTTTTTTTAAATTTAATATATGCTGTGATATGCATACTAAAGAATTATGAATGAGATTAGATAATCTTTGAATATAACATACCCAACTCATTATGATTACACACAATTCTACCAGTTGTAAGCAATGGTCGTAGTTAAATGAATTAGAAGATTTAAGTGTATAAATTGAAACATGCTAAAATGTAGACCCCCCCCCAAAAAAAAAGAAAAAAGAAAGGAAAAAAGGAGAGAGGGGGAAAAGAAAAAGAGGCAATGAACGAGATTTAACCATCTCTTACTCAAAAGCTAATGTCATAACCATGGCACCAGAGTGGTACGTTCAGAAACCTCCCTTTTTTATCATGTGTTATGCTTTTAAGGGGCATTTTCATTAGCATGTGGCATAATAATGCTTTAGAAACTTCCATAGCTTTGAAATTTGAAAGATAGGCCATATGTTTTCTATTGCAAATTAATTTTATATATAACTGCGACTGTACTACAGCTTTCTACATCATTTTGTAATGGCGCCTTACCTACACATGAATTGTAAATAGATAAAAAAAATTTCTTTTCCTTTCCCTTTTTAATGATTTACTGTCTTTAGGCCAATAGACAAGGGGAAGGAATCCTGTCACTAGATTGCTGAACATATGATAATATTCATGCAATTTGAAAGTAGAATCACACAATTCTGTAACAATGTACAAAATGTAATGAATTGGATACTACCTTGCCACATCATTATAATTAGATTATAACAAATTTATAAAATTACAAAAGTGAATTTTAAAACATCAAATAAATATTACTGTTTCCTCAAAAAACAAATGCATTCTGAGATGCCAATTTAAATATGATAATTCACATTCTAAAATTTATTAATGACAAATAAAAGTTTAAAAATGGCTCTCAATCAAAATTTCAGATAATGAATAGAGAAAACACATTATTATTATTATTATTATTATTATTATTATTATTATTATTATTATTATTAAATGAAACAAAACAGTTACCAACCTTTTCCACAGAAATATATAAGATCATTCTCTAGTTCAATAAATAATGTTCTCTCTGTTAAAAGTTGTAGAACTTCCCTTATAACCTGTGCCACAGTCTTGCTCAACTCAACTATAGACTTTTCTAATAATGACATCCAATTTTCAAGTTTGGTTGTGTTAGCAAGCAAAGATATTTGCATACAATGTTATGGAATATTTTAAGTAGCTGAAGGAATTATTAGCAATCTATAACTGAATGTGACAAGAACTCAAATGTGTTGGGGAGTTCTAGAAATACTTATTTATGCCATTAACAAAGGAATTTCTATCAAAAAAGTGTCATTTTCAATCCTGATCAGCCATAGAGTTTCAAGGGGTGAAAACTGCTTTTACAAGGCTCTAAATGCAGTTATTGAGTGATGAAGTATACCAAAATATGCCAGCAACCCATTACATCAAATAAAATTTGGAGTTGTGAGGATTAGCAACATATGATTTATAAATGTAATTCCAAGGGACCAATCCCAACAACATTAAAAAGATCTATAGTCATTGCTCAGTTCCGCATTATGACAGGAAATGACTATCTACAAGCCCACCTACACCACAAAGGTCTGGCTGACGATCTGTGTCCTCTTAGCCGAAATCAAGGATAGAGAGCGATAATCTATCCACATGTCTAAGGCTGAAACATCTGCCCAATGATATTACCCTGCGCTACTCGGAGGCTTGATGTCAAATGGTCAAACAGCCATGGACAGGCATTGACTAAATCTCAAAATAAATTTAATTTGCCAAAAATAGCATTTGTCTTATTCAGTTATACTTTATCAAGGTTTATTTGTGTTAAAATGTATAAATTTCATAACCAGGCCTTTTCATTTTGTTTATATTGGTATTTTAAGACAACAACTTCCAATCAATGACAAATGAAAAATTTTAATTGAATCTATCGTCTTAACACTCTTCATGCTTCACTAACCTTAAAAATATATGGAACCAGTTTCAAAGATATGTTATCTCCATCTTTGGCTGTGGCCGACTGGTGTGAAAGATTGTTGTTGCATAGTATCAGAAGCAATGTTCTGCTCTGAAACTTTTATGAACCTAAAATTTATATTTTCTTCTTTCGGAATGTCAAAATTCATCAAATGATCCTTATGTTTGTAGATGTAAATCTTTTCCCAAACATCCAATTCTACTGGTCCCTGTACAGCTCTGAATAATTCAACTTTTTTCTTTATATCATGATTTTTGGTCCAAAAGTGATATGCCACCACTGATTTTTCTATTTGTTTGTATTTTAAATTCCTCATGTTCTTTAACATGTATCCCCACATTCCTCTTGGTTTTTCCTATGTAGATCTTATCACATTCAGCACATGAAATCTTGTAAATTCCTGCTTTTTTCTCCTTTGGGGTATTATCTGTAGTATTGTCTTTCAAAACGTTGTTTAGACTAAATCTATTAGTGGGAGCCAATTTTATATTAACATCTTTAAATATTTTTGAAATATATACATCACTGTTGGGTTATATGTGAATTTTTAAAGGACATTTTTTCTTTAACTGTTGATAATGTAGTGCAATTTTCAATTCTTTTCTTCTTCTGGAATTTTTTAATCTTATTACATATTCAGTTTTCATTAAAACCATTTAAAATTGCTATTTCTTTAATTTTTTTTATATGAAAACTTTTTTAAAGATTTACAATTTTTAAAAAATTTTAACCAAATTTTAATTTAATATGTAGATTTCACTGAGGGTGAAATTAAATTTTCCTAATTATTTATTATATTTGCAAATGAGCCAAGGTTGAACAAATTGCTTTCTTGCTATCATGTTAACTTCAAGTATTATTAAATATTATTAACATTGTTACTATATTTGAATTTAATTCAGAGTCCATACTTTAGAAAAAAAATAAAGGAAAAAAAAAAGTATTCAGCCTTCTATAGCACAGTCAAATAATGCAAGCATTAATCACACAAATAAACCTTATATTGCTCCAAGCCATTCTGCACAAATATTATTTTAAAATAATGAGGAATGCTGCTTCTAACATATTAGATGAAAGTTTACATGTATATAAAACATGTAATAATCAACTAAACTCTTAAGCTAAATGCTGTTATAGTGAAATACCAGGAAACTTAAAACTATAGCAACTCAAATATCAATATAAGTTTAAACATGCTACACATCAAAATTAATAATAAGCCACACATCCTTGAGATACTCCCATTTGTCTTAAGAAACTTAAGTTGAAGCATATTTGTATGTTCTACATGAAAAATGGAATAAAAAAAATATATGTGAGGTATAGCATTTATCTGTTTAGCAAGTTTATTAAAAATTTTAAGAGCTGCAGTTGCTGCATAGTACATTGCACACGAAACATTGGAGAAAAATGTTAAAGGAAAAAAGAAAACAAATCACCACCAAGTGAATGAAGTTTGAATGCTTAATATTAATGAATTTTGAAATGATTATTAATGCACATAATTTAAATGAAATATCTCTAGAGAATTTGAGAAGTTCCTGCACGCTTATAAATATTTACATGTTGGTGAACACTTAAGGGATTCATGAAGGGTCTTAAGGAGAACTTCCTGCAGCCGTCGGGTCCAGACGAGGTCTTTTCCTTGAGCCTGATTCTTCTGGGGTCTCCAAGTTCATATGATCTCTCTTCTTTAGGGAATTCTAGAAAGAAAAACAAGCTATTTCATCAGGATGTACAAAATGATTTTATCTGTGGGATTAATTCTGCACTACTGGTTTCCTCTTCTGCCTGATATAAGATATTACAAAAGTTTCTAGCCTGATGTGAAAAAAAAAAATTGTGTTAATTTTAAAACATAGTGGGTGACATACACAGCACTATCTATGGAGAGATTAATTTCAATTCTGTACATGTCATTGAATTGGAGGCACATGTTTGACCATTGTATGGCACACTACATTGATATAACATTAAAAAATGAATACGGCTCTAAATAAAGTTTTTAACCAAAAAAGAGCTTTCTACAGGGTGGAGCATTTTCCACTAACTTCTTTTAGGCTGGCATCACACGCAGCAGGAAGTGCGGGAGAACATTGCATGCTTATGATTACTGGTTAATGACTTGGACTTTATTACCATAACAGCTGATCAATGCAACAGCTGTATTTTATGTTGAGACTTAGGTGAAACCAAGGCCATTGTATCAGTTTAGTGTGCATTTAGGAGCAAGTGGCTTCTACATGGAAGACAATTAGTGAATGGATGACACAATGGCATGCTACTTGAAGTGTTAGATAAACTCCATCTGAAGAGAAAGACTGAGAATTCCTGAGAACACTGAGCAGCTACAAGTTTCCAAAGTATTCATCATGGATCACACTCTTAATGTTACATTTACCACAATGGAGTCTGCATAAGATGTTATGTATGGTTATTAACTTCTATCCATAAAAAATGGACAAGGTTCAAAAGTGAAATAATTGTGACAAGGTCCTATGTATACTAACAGGATCTGAGGCAGAACAGAGGGAGATCTTGAAATGTCTTATTTCCCTATTGATGAAGTCAAATTTCATTTGAAAGTATATGCGAACTTTTTAGTATGGGAAGAAAAATTAAATAAAAAAATGAAAAGATTTCTGATACAATAAATAAGATTATTCCTCATTGTAATACTGAGATAATTCTCATGAAATAATTTAGGCCTGTGCAAAACTGTTGTTTGTTGTATAGGAATGATGGGAATTATTCAGCCATATTTATTTTCAATCACCCAATGGCTGGCCACAACTGTGAATAGGTCCTTACTATTCGCAAATTGTAAAAGAGTTCCTCATTCCTGAACTGCAAAATCGTTATCAACTTAAAACATGTGGTACTGACAGGGTGAGGCCATGGTGCAAACTTCCCACCTTAGCTTGGGCATACTGAATGAATTGTTTCCTGGTTGTGTTATTTCTTGCTTTAGCGACATTCCTTGCCCTGCAAGATTACCAAACTTGACTGCCTTGGAATGCTATCTCTGGAGCTATTTGAAAGTAAAGTGTTTTCAAACCAGGGTGCAAAGTGTTCAAGAACCGTAAGCAAACAGGCAAGGAGTTGTGAATTTTGTCCTGAACTTATAGCAGGCATCATGCTAAACTGCAAGAACTGCTTTGCGCAACGCACTGATGTAAAAGATAAGCTTTTGAAAAACATTGTATTTCATAAATATTGTACATAATGTAAATTCAGAAGTGTAATAAAAGAAAATTTATAACACTGTCAAAGTTGTGTCTTATTTTAAAAACACATAACTAAAAATAGAAAATACTACACTCCATACAAATGCTATCACAAAGAGATAATGGTATTTATACAGAACCCTATCCTTCATATCTGACAGTGAAAAAAATGGTCCATACAGTTTTTCCTAGAAAGCAAAAATACTGAAAATTATCCCCATAATCATTGGCCTGTAGGAGAGATGACTAAAAAAAACATACCTCGCATTGGTGAGTGATTATTTAATAACAGGTAGCTGAGGTTCAAAGAAATTTTAGCAGGTTTGAAGCTTTCTGTAATAACTATCTTTATAATAATTTACAAGAAACTTTAGATGGTGACCACTGCAATGCCCCAATTTCATTCTGTAATTAGGATCATTTCTGCAGTTTTTAAAGCTTTACCAAAGTAATCCGAAATAACTAATGGAATCCCCTGTCATAGGAGATGAAACCATTAGCCTTGCATCATCCATTTTTCCTAAAAGGTTCTCATTGGTTGATGCAAGCACCAGTGAGAAAATTCAAATTCAAAGTTATTCACCTCTCCGAAAAGATGATGGCAAAATTTTTTAATTTTCTTTCAGAAAACATTGATACCCAAAGATATGCAGACACTGTGCTTCACCTTTAGAATCATGAACAAAGAGGAAACATAATTTGCCTTAACTAGAAATGTTAACTGGAACTTGTACAGTGAAGCTAATCATATAATTGAAATCATTATATGATTCAATTGAAATAATCACTCTTGTTCCTCCACTTATCATTTTCACAAACCTTTGTCCATATCATCACCTAAAACGTTGACTGCTGGATACTTTGTTATACTGTGAGAATGTGTATTCTGCTCTGGTGGAGGTGTGATGAACTTAAAATTTGTGTTTTTATCCCCAGAAATGTTGAAGTTCATTAAACTTTGTATTTGTAAATGTAGATTTTTTCCCATGTTGCTAATTCTGTATGTACTGATTTAAATATTTTACTTTATTCAATATGTCTTGGTTTTCTGTCCAGAAATGAAATGCTACTGCTGATTTCTCCATTTGCTTGAATTTTATGTTTCTGAATGTTCTTTTAACCTTTTTCCATTTCCTGATTGTTCAGAAACTGGTTCTACATTTATAGACAAGTGGAGCAATAAGAGTGTTTAGTTTCACCCAATCATGCAGTAATTTCAATTATATAATTTGCCTTTTTTTCAGCATGATTTTGTAACAACATATACAATTGACTTTTCCTTGAACTAACTTGATAGAGTACTCAAGATCAATGTTATCAGTTAATGTGATCCATAAATTCTCTACATAAAGTACCTATAAACTTTATCTCTGGAATAAATTAAAAGATGGAGTCTAAAAATAATTCACAAATGCAGAAAGTAATGAAAAATAAGATCCAGGAAAACACAGCCTCTAGTTTTTTAGGGGAACTGTAGTAATGATATATGTAGATTATCTAATAAGTAAGTTTCCCCATTGTGAAAAAAATATTATATTCACTGTTTTATTTTGAAATAAAGTTGGTAATATTCTATGACTAATAACTATCTTTTTCCAGCATTTTTAGTATTGTAGCATCCATTTTCTGAAACTTTGTCTATATCTTGCTTAATCATTCATCTGCTCATTGTGATTTGCATTCTATCAGTTTTTCCAAGATACTTCTCAAGCTCAGTGTAAAGATGAAAATAATGTGGGGCAAGATCAGAAGAATAGATGGAAGAAAAGTTCCCATTTGAATTTCCTAAGCAATTTCTGGATTCTTTCAGATGAGTATGAATGAGCACTACCATGTATTAGCAGAATTTTGTGTGTCAGAAGTTTAAGGCATTTCCGTTTGATCATGACTGTAAGATGTGTTTGGACTTCACACTATCTTTTAGTATTTGTTGAGCAAAACCCATCGATATTTATAAAAAATTGTCACTCAATAGCCTTTAGCTGCAATGTTCGTCATGCACATTTTTTTACATTATTCTATGAACCACGCATGCCAACAATGAAAAATTTATTTTTTGCTGTGAAAAACATATGATTGCATGAAATTCACAATTGGGGAGGATTTGTAGGGCCCTCCATGATGTTTGGTTAACTACTGCTAAAGTAATGCATCCCATTTAAGAAACTACTTCAGGGCTGCCAACATATCCTAACAAAATTTCTTATTCCTAAAAATTTATTATTGTTGTTTTTCAGAGATAAAAAAATAGGGAAACTTGCTCATTGAATGGCCTTGTACTTTTCCAAGCACATGCCAAAAATGTTTTGAATAAGATGGCAGAGTATTCCTTTCGTAGTATGGGCAAATAAATGTTTTAACTGTCAAGTTTAAGTACACAGGATGTGTTGCACTTTCATTTCATTAGCTGGAACTTCACACTAGAAAATATTTCTTCAAATTGACAAATGGGATTTGAACATACCTACATACATATATACATGATTGGGAAAAAAGAAGAAGAAGAAAAAAAAAGCCCATAACAAGGATCTACACAAGTCATACAAGAAAGGCTGTGAAAAACTCGGTGAGTGAAGATAGTGTAAATAAATGGCAAAGGGAGTGGTTAATGAGCAAGAATGGTAGAGTAATAAACTCTTTTTCCCCAGTGTAAAAGATAGCCTATCAGTAGAAATTAAGCGCATTGATAACTTAACATTATTCCTTACTGAACACTGAAAGTTAAACCAAATATTTTCATAGGTTCAAAAATCTGACAACCCAAACTGCACATGCAAAAAAGATATTCAATCAATAAATCATCTTATATGGAATTGTGAACTATTGCAAAAGACAGATTCTAAGAACTGAAGTGCTTATAAGTGGTGGAAAATGGCCGAGTACCAATTATGAAATAGTAATTAATTTTTTTGTTACTCTTCCCTCTGCTTGCACAGGACAGTGCATGCATTTGGTACTTTATTTATGGAAAGCTTAAGACTACTATGTTGCAATTAGTAGAACAGAAAGAGGATATGAGTTTTGATGGAAGAGATGTTAAATGACCTTGGTTAACACTTGGAAAATCCCCCTAAAATCCAAAATGTGGGAATTTCTCACTCTTCCATATATAGAGTTACAAAGTAGGCATATGTCAAACTATAGACTTGGAGAAGAGACCTGCATTTTGGAAATTATAAAAAAAAAAAATAAATAAATAAATAAAAACTGCATAATGGAAAAAATATCTACTTTATTATTTTCTTCTCTTGAAGTTTGACTCTAAGTAAATTCATAAAATAACTACTATACAAAACCAGTGATAAGCTCAATATTCACGGTTTCCCTTCCTCACAATGACAAGAAAGTTGGCATATGGTGTGCAAATTTCACATTCATTCAACAGGATCCCAACACTCAGACAGTAAGTTTTCCAAAAATATATTAATTAAATTTTCCCTAACAGAAATAGGATTTATGCCCTGTAATTTTTATTTTCTGGTACATTGAAAAAAATAGTGTACAGACAAAATCTAACCCCAAAAGACTTCAATGCATATTATCCCTCAGTAGACTGCCCTTTCAGCATGGATGAATGCACCATTCATTCATTGCAAATTATATACTCAGTTCAAGTGAGTGGGTGAACTTGCCCGCCTTCATTGTTCAAATATTTTAACATATTTGTAAAAATTCATCCATCGCTCTTTGAGAAATGGAGACCATTTCCTGATGGATTTTAAATTTCAAATTTTCTAGTGCATGTGGTTTGTTTTGTACATGCTTTTATCTTATCCCATTGATAAAAACCACAGGGAGTCATGTTTTAACAGCTTGGCTTTGCTCGACTTGAATTTAATTTAATTGGCATGCAGGCTTTGACAGAGACCTGTTTTAAATGATGCATAGAATTTCAAAAAGGTGCCAAAAATGTCTTGATAATAAGGGTTGCAGTTTAAGCATTTCCTTTCCTAAAATAAATTAATAGATATTTTTAGTCTTTTATTTTATAAGTTGTTTATGGACCAATGTGTAGTAGATCCATGTCACTGAACAGCATTTACAATTTGCAGCTAAGTACTTGACTATAGATTAAGTCACATACACACAGATGTACTATAAATCATCTTGTACAAGAATTGGCAGAGGAAAGAGTAATATGTGAAAAATAAATTATTAGGGAACAAACCACTGGTTCTGTGCTGTATGTAACATAATAGGTAAAATAAATTTCTATAACTAGGCATAATTTACCCATTAATATAGCAATGAATTTTAAAGGCAGGAGACTAAAAATCTTAAGTATCCAAGAACATTGATGCAGATTAGTTTGCACGTGCATATGCAAGTAAAGTAAATAAAATAATTCATTTACTGGCAATAGACTCATTACAAGTTTATGACACTGTCAAAAGTGATTCACAAGATACAAATGAATTAAAAATTACATATAAAAACATTACTATTTATAATTTGTCTAAGTTATGTTATATATTAGGTACTTTTTAAAACCTACATATAAATTTATTCCCTATATGTGTCTTAAAATGTTGTAATTTATTATACAGTATCAACCATTTTATTATTGGATTTTTATATCAATGGCCACTAGTAACCAACCAAGTATTTATGTTATCAATTTCCTTCTTCAAGGCCATTAAAGTTCTCTCTCTCTCCAACCACTGTAATAAGGATAAACTTTACCTTAAAAAGATATCTGCACAGCTCCATGCCTGTTAATCCATATATATGTACATCATAGACATTTCTTTTGTAAAATTTAAAATTCTATTCATATTGGATAATTTATGCCATAATATACAGTTAGTAATACATTATCATCTGGATACAAAGATATCTGAACACATAAAGCTAATTTTTTTTACATACATTGTGAACATGGGAATCCCAAGTTAATCAGTCATACAAGTTAATCCTATGAAATTGTAGCTAGTGACCTTTTCTATTTTCAAATTATTTACATACACTGCAATATCTGTCTTCTTGTGTAAATGGGAATGTTAAAACAGAATTAAATAACTTTTTTGAGTGTTGCATTTAAATTAATCATTTAATTAAACTAATAATTTTTTTCAGGCAATCATTGTTTCCCTTAAATTGTTTAGAGGTTTATTGGAACAAATCATTTAGGTGTCATCAGCATATGATATAAGAGGATTTGTTATGTCATATGGCATGTTGTTTATATATATTAAGAAAAATAGAGGTCCCAACACAGACCCCTGCGCTACACCCAAAGTTACAAACTGTTGATTAAAGATAAATGTGCCTAAGTATGTACTTCTGTACCATATGTCCTATTACTAAGATAAGACTTAATCACACTGTTTGCTTTTTTCTCTTATGCTTAAATTTCCAATTTATTTAAAAGCAAAAATGTCACATACAGTCAAAATCCTTAGATAGGTCAACAAAATACCTGCAGTGCTCATACCTTTACCTAAATTTTCTAATAATTTATGCATAAAATCCTTGACATCTATTTTAGTTGAAAGATCCTTTCTGAATCCATGCAGATGACAATTAATTAGATACTATACTTATCTAAAAAATTAAAAATTCTAACTAATAAAACTTCAAATAATTTTCTAAACACAGAGGTTAATGATATAGGCCTATAATTATTTACATCATGTGTTGCCCTTTTAATATACAGGTTTAATTATACTACAATGAAAAATGAAGGGGATAAGAATGTTTTAATGCTTCAGCCCCAAAAATATGACCAGGCTGCACAGTTGGTATTGGTCAAAAACTAAAGCATAAGAAAGAGTAGAATGGAAACTAGCAGGGAGGGGGGAAAAAAAGGGGGGGGGAGTTATAAAGAAATGGAACATTTTGCTACTTAAAGAGCTTTCTTACATCAAAATCTGAACTTCAAGCAGCCAAAGAAGTGATGGTGTGAGAACAGTGAAAATTCCTCTGTCATCTGTCTGAAAGCATCTAAATGACATATGTCAAAAAGATTGTTCATAATTTCCCACATGTTGGCCCTGGTGGTGTAGTGGTAACTATACTTGCCTCCTAAACACAAGGTTGTGGGTTGTATCCCGGCCAGGACCAACAGATTTTTTCTGGCATAAAAATCCTTCGGAATGGAAGTACAGGATAAAGAACCTCAAACATGAAAAAAGAGGCCTCTAAGCAAAATTTGTCGGTCCTGATTTGAATGAGAAAGATGTTAAAGAGCATTCGTTTAAAAAAAAAAAAAATAAAAAAAAACTTTCACCTTTTTTCCCTCCCTTGTCTGCAGTTATAGTCATAAATTATCAGGGCATTGATCCAGAAATCAGGCTGGTGCAAAAAATTTTCCAAGCATCTCTGTTACTTCGTTCCCGAAACTGTGACTATATCCTTATTTGATGACAATGTTCCTACAGTAGTTAAGGCATATACAGCTCAAGTTATACTGGAAGAGGAGGAGGAGGAGGAGGAGGAGGAGGAGGAGGAGGAGGAGGAGGAGGAGGAAGAAAATCAACTGAAGAGGTACATTCTGCACCAAAATGATTTTCTTTCTTTTACAAACATTAAGTTTTCATCTTTTTGTAACTCCTGGAACAAAAATTTTCTTCACTAGATTTTTTATCAGCACCAATTTCTTTGACTAAGCCCCCTTAACTTGGAAGAATAATCCTGGTTACAAAAGTGGAATTAAAAACTTGAGAATATATTGTTGTAGAAAGAGGAACCCAAAACTCAGAAACAATTTGCTTTACAGATGATTAACAGAGGCCTTAAAAAATACCCAAATGCTACTAAATCCTCTCTTTTAGTAACAATTATGTTTAATGTTTGTTCATCAAATATATTTTAATTCTATGTAAATTGTTGTCAAAAAAAGTGTTTCTTTTATTAAAGTTGTATGAATTACTAAAAAACCTATAATTCTTAATTTTTCATGTTTTTTCCAGAATTCAGAATGTTTTGAAACAATTGCTGGAATTGCCTGGATGTCCACATAAATTTTTCTAAGAAGAAACAGAATGGTTGAAATAGGGAAGAGTATACATACAGCTTTAATTGTTACATATACTACATTCCAACTTCAAAGCATTTGAAAGTCACCAGGCATTCATCTGATTGAACTGAAAATTTGCAATGATTGTTTTTTTTTTGATTATTGGAATAAGATAAGAGGGGTGGGAGCTAAACTTTTAGAAAGTTGAAGAATAATGGTTACTCTATATATACACATTTATCAGATTTTCTCAACATCAGAACAGCAGTGGAGTTCTAAGTTGCTTCATCTTCTAGTTGTCAATTGAAATTAAAGCAACAGAGAATGTATAGCATTGCCAAAGAAAGAATCTCCAAGAGGACAGATATTCAGGACCATGGAGATAAGTGTATACCCTTAAAAGGGTGTCAATACCTAAAGAGCTATCATTTATCACTCATTAAAATAAACTTTTGAAGATCCAACAATAAAAAATGGAGGACCTGTAAAAACCACATGGGCTACTTTCTCCAGAAAGCAACCAGGCCAGTTCTTTGAAAATCTCTAAACTGATTCACAAGCTGCAGGCATTAACATGTCAAATAAAAACAACAGAGAAGAAAGCTTTAGCACTTTTACTGCCGCACACTGATATGGTTGGCTTCCTGTGATTAGCTGACTGGAGCTTGCCTGACTTGTGCCTTTTAAGTGAAACTACAGTACCTTGAAAATTGCTTGCACATTTCAAATTTTGCAAATAGTGCCACAAAATTTCTGGATGCAGAAAACACAGATACTCTGTGTGTTGATTCAAAGCAATACAATCATTTTGAAACAGACATATTGTTTCAATTGGAACAAAGGAAAAATATTTTTTTCTATGTTGGTTACAATTATCTACTTTAAAGTTAAGAACTACATTAAATTAAAATATACATTATGTATTCATTTATGAACAAAATGGTGCATAAACAAATTGTACAAATTTGCCTACCAAGACAATAAATTAAAAAGAACAAAACACATGTGAAAAATAAACTATAGTGGCTTTAAAATGGAAAGAGTCATGAACAGTGGCCAATGGGAAATGATTATTAGGAATATGTTTCAGCTTCGCTCATCTGCACTCTTTTATTAGTTCTGTCTCATTAGTACACTAATCTTCACTAACTTCATGTAACAAACTGTTAAGTCAGATTTAAACACTTGAGGAACTGTTAGTGGCTCTTCAGTTTATTGAGAATTCATGATTGTCACTCTCTTTGTTATATGAGTCTTGCAAATTTATGATAAGATATAACATTTTATTGCATCCTATTTCTTTCTTGAAGTCATGCCCTTGTAGTAATTTTAGGCATGTGGCATGCAAAATGTTGTTTTTTTGTGTGTGTGTGACTTTGTCAATTTCTTCATGTAAAAGTCATTCTACATCTTTCAGCATACTTTTGGCCACACCCCCTTTTATTTGAGCTCACATAAGCGGATTATACTAGCAGTGGTAAGGAGGGAGGCATATTACTGCATGGTTCTTTCGGTTAGCAAGTATATTCAGCTGATACATTTTTTCCTGGTTTATGAACAGAAGTACCATTATTATTTCTTCAGGAATCTGTTCAGAAACCAGTATTTAAATGTATGTCAGTGATAGTCTGAGGTGGTATTGGACTGAAAAATCCACTTGCTTCCAGACAGGAATCCTCTCTTAGTGGATCCTGTATGACAAATGATGAGTTGGTTGCCTTTCCCTATAGGTACCTTCAGGCTGCCCATTTGGGAGTAGTCTTGCCAGATTGAATTTTAAGTGTGATTTTTATTCACCTTAGTCTCTTCTTGTATTATGAGAAATTTGAATGTTCAGAATGTTATGGTGTAAGAATCTTATCCTTGAGCAACAATGTGACTCCTCTCCATTAAAAATTGACACCTATCATTTGTCTTTTTAAATCTGAACCCTAAACTTTGCAGAATTCTTTAGGTGGATGAAATAGAACCAGTGTATGATAATTTTAGTTCTTAAAGTATCAGTTACTTTTTGTGTGTTAGAAATTCCCCATGGTCATAAAATTCAATTACAGTCCTGCATGCAACATCCAACACCCTTGTCTAACTCATTTAAGTTTGTAACCTTCTTGGGTGGTTGAATGTGTTTTTAGTGACACAAAAACTGTGGTATCAATAAGATAAAATTTTCTGTCTTGCTGCAAATGCAAGGCAAAGAAGCTCTGCCTTGCAGCTCTGCTTTGCAGTCAGATGCTGAACATTTTTAAAATCCAGTTTATTTACCTCCTCCTCATTAGAAGATCATTTGAAAAAAGTATGCACTATAAAAATAATATTAAGAGCCTGGCTTCGCAAAACCTGCCCTTTTGAATCATTGTCTTCACTGCTTCCAATTGCTTTACTTAAAGTCATTATATAGCCTTCTATTCTCTTGCTAATAAAGCCAATAAATGATCTGATGACACAACTCAAATAATAAATATGCCATGGTCTTCACATTCTTCTTTAGATGCAGCAACATTCAAGGGAACTGTTGCATGCCTTTCAGAGATAAGAGACCACATTAATATCACCAAAAGAAACTATTATAATATATTATAAACTTTGGTCCAGGGAACCCTTAGGCATCAGCATATATGTAGTATTTATAAAAGTATTCACAGTATTAATAAACAAATTAATACTGATATTTTGAACTACTAAACAAGGAGGTTTAAATAAGTACAGAGATCCTGAAAACATAGTTCTATACTATTTAAAACTCCAATTTTATAAACCCAGTTTACTATTTAGGTTCATACAAACTGTGTTAAACATTCATAAACTAAGGGAAAAAAAATAAAGCATGTGTCTTGAATGATTTGTATTTCCTACATCACTGGATGCTAAAATGCATATTGGATTTGTTTCCCTCAAACATAATACTGACAGCCTTGATAAATCATAATTTTACAAGAAAATTAGTGTCTTATTTTTCTCTGACATTTATTATCAAGCATGAAGAATACATTAAATCCTATATAGACCTTTGTTTCTTTATTTTGAAAACAACTCCACTATTGAAAGAATACTGCAATAAATGCAAGGTATACAAAATTGTTATTTTTCAATGGGAATGTTTTTTCTATTTGGTTTATTTATGGATGCTCTTTAACATCTCAGGTCGTCAGCATCCCATTCAATTCACGGTGTGAAATAGCTGACAAATTTTGCTCAGAGGCCTCCCTTTTCAGACTTGAGGTTCTTTATCATGCCATGAATGTACGACACAGGACCCATGGTTTTACTTCCCTTCTGAAGAAAACCATACTTAGGATTTTTCTGCCTGAAAAAATCCATCGGTCCTGGGCAGGATCGAACCTGCAACCTTGGGCTTAGGAGGCAAGTATGGTTACCACTATACCACCAGGACCAACTCAATGAGAATGTGATTATAATACTATGATAAATACATAATTAATATGGTACTAGTGGTTTATCTGGCTAAGATTAAATATATGAAAATATTTTAAGAAAACTAATTGCACTGAACTATACTGGTTTTCAGTATTATTGCTAAAATTGCTCTTTATGTTCCTTCATAGATTATTTAGAAAACCTAGTATACTTTCACATAATGTATATGGTATTTGCAAGAGAGGGATTAACTTTGTGGGAAAATGTGAGATTTACGTGGAAACACAGTATTGTAGACCTTGATTAGAGATTACGCATGTGCTGCTCAAGATCACGCATCATCCTGTTTGGAAGTCACTGTAGTTACATGCACTCACTGGCATGAGCAGAAATGAAGAATTATCATCAGATAAACTGTGATATTTTATATTGCAAGATAAACTCTAATATTCAGATTTACACAAATATGTTTGCACCAATTTTTAACACCAACAAAAAAGAGAGGAAATGAAAATAATCTCTAGATGTAATATAAATTAAAAAATAATTTCAATTAACTGTACATATAATTTATATTTGCCGTTAAAATTGAAATTTATTTATAGCAATTGTATTGTGCTGCACATTTAGCATGCAAGTCTCTATCGCAAAAAAATTCATGATTTTCATGACTCTTACCTTGATCATGATATATTTTCATGAATGGAAACATTGGCATTAGTTAATTGATATCATAGTATGATTCAGTTGAACTACACACTCTTAAAGCTTCACTTACTTTTCATAAATATATGGAACCGGTTTCGAGAACATTTAGTTCCCATCTTCAGCCAGGCTAAAGTTCAACTGTCGGATCATTCGTTGAGCTGTGGGAATGTATATTCTGCTCTGGTGGCGGTGTGATAAACTTGTAGTTTATGTTTTCATCCCCGACAATGTTGAAGTTCATTATGCTGTATGTTATTATTATGTGTTCTCGAAACCGGTTCCATACATTTATGAAAAGTAAGTGAAGCTTTAAGAGTGTGTAGTTCAACTGAATCATACTATGATATCAATTAATATGATTGGCTTCACTGTGCAAGTTCCAATTTACATTTAAGTAACTGGCATTAGTGTTAATATATTCTTAAATAGCTAGTGAGTCGATTTAGTACTTTTATGTTCCACTTTTATTGAATTATACAGAGCATGTTTCACAGGCCTTTGCCTGCATTATCTGCTTTGAGTAGACTGCTGTTGACAGTTGGATGAACTTGGTGTAGCTCTCATGGACATTTTATGAATTTTTGGATTAATTTATCTTCTATTGGGATTTTTACTGTGTTCGTTCCGACACAAAATTAGTTTTAAATTTGTGTTATTGTTGTCAGTTAAAAAATAAATGCCTCCTCTTAGGTGCAGAGAACTGGATATGTCCAATATATTTCATGCATTGTCATCAAAACCGAAATCATCACTCTCACTATCGAATATTAAATCATTACATGGTACCAACTCGCCATTTTCAATTCCCAGAGCACCACTATGAGATAAGAGCTGACAGTGTTATTTTCAAATGCAAAGTACCACTCTTGTGAAAGCCAGAACACCCTAATAAAAATACTGAAATAGGATAATAGATTTCACTTTTTAAGAGCTTGCATTTTCCCACCATAGGCTGTTATAAAAATAAGCATATCATAGAATTTTAAGGCAGTCAATGAGATAATGCTGGCAATTCAGAATTGGATTTAAAGGAACCAACCAGATCGGCTCTGGTATTTAAAGGGTGGACGAGTACCCTATTGTCTGGCTCTAAGAGGGTGAATATGCATTGCAATTTGTTGGTAATTTATTAATTAAATAATACAAACTTAATTATATTAATAATATAAAAATTTTCATCTGTAACATTTTAGTACAAAAATAGCCATTGTCACAATCCCACATTTAACAGTTATTTACCAATAATCTCTTCAATGCAAGTTTTACTGTGTTCAGTTTCAAATTGAATTAATATTAAAGTTATTTACCAGTCTATAATAAATAAAATATTCATATGTTTATAAAATAACCTGATTGTTATATCCTGAAGAAGCAGTCTACATTTTTATTTGAATATTGTAATTTACATGTAATTTACATGTATCTTTTTCTCTTAAAAATTACATTTTTTGACAAAGGCCTTTTTGTAACAATGTCTTCCTATAAAGTACAATATACATATACAAATTTAAAAACCAATCATGCAAGAACTAACCTTTTTGTCCCATTGCTGGTGAAGATACCTCAGAAGTATATTTGTTTTCTCTGTGACTATAACTGCAAAAATGAAAAGAGAAAAACATTCAATGAGGGTTCAAGAATAATGAAATGCTAATATAATGTCTGAAACACAATCATTAGGAGCACTTACTTTGTTCCGAGGGATATTCCTTAGTTGGAAGGTAAACTGATGGTCGTTTAACACAAGTTCTACTTCCACTATCTGTGTGAAAGCGGGCAAAGTTATTTTCATCATAAGAAGGAAGGCCCTTCAAAAACTCTGCTATTGACTGGAAAAATTCAATTTATTGTTAATAATGCTTAGCAACACAAGAATATTAGCAGAAATACAATTTATTCACAATTATTACTCCTACAATTTTAATACTGCAATAATTATAACAGTGTGCCATTAAGAAATATGTTTTGCTACTGCTAAGCAGATATCAATTCAAACATATCAATATAAATAAAAAATCAACATCCTTTGCAATCACACTGCATTTAATGGCCAACAATTTCTTGTTAGAATGAACAACACCCAAAATAAATTTGAAAGTCAAACTATATGCAAAACAAAATCATTAGCTCAAAATAATCAACAATCATTTTAGTCTTAAGCCATCTTCTACTAAAATTGCAGTACAAGAAAAGGAAAATTAAAAATCAGAGAAAAGAACTATGTAAAGTATAATTTCACTTTTCCTATAAAAATTTTTCATTTATTATTTTCTGCCTTACAGCTTCCCTTTCATTTTCATTGAAATCAATAAAGTAAAGCTTAAAGGAAAATTTTACTGCGCTGTCACACAAAACAACCACACCACTAATAAGAACAAATGAAGTATTTGTATATAAAAGAATTTTTTAATTAAGAGTGCCTCACATTTTGTAAATGCTAATGCTGAACCGAAGGCAATGTTTCACTAATTTGATAAATGCATTTGTAACTGCAAATAAAAACTGTCCTTTCAAATTATAGGTTAGGTTCTTTAATGCACAAAGATCTACAATTTCTTGGGAATAAGATCCAGATTTTTCTCAAATTTAAAAATTGAATTATCAATACTGTTAATCACTGCATTTGAGTTGGAAAAGTAATATGTACCAGAATGGTGTCTGGTATATTACTGCAATTAGCTGCACAATTTCTTAAAGTATTACTTTATGCAACTGCAGGTTCATTAGTAGTTTTGCTTTCTAATTTGTTGCTTTTGCTCTTCCATAATGCTAAATTTCTAGTTCCCTTATAATTTTTAAATCTCTACTATCATTATTAACCATTGGATTGAACAACAACTATCATTATTATATCATTATTAACATGTAAGTGAACAATCTTGTTAATGACAACAATTTCACACCTGTTTGAATGTGCCTCAATAATTTGCATATTTACCATCTCAAATTATTGCAAAATTATCAGCAGTCCTAAAGTATATACTTCCTTACTGAATGCATGAAGATCTAAAACATCTCCCTTGTTAGAATTCTACCGTTTGCCATCGCAGGTCTGGGGTTAATATTATTGCTTTATTTAATACGCTTTCGTATCAAATAAACTAATATTGGGTATACAATACGTTAAGCTAGGTAGGTATGTTTTGCAAGTTGCTTTATTATCTCTATATTTGCGATAATCTGTATGCTTGTTAAAGAATTTGCGCTTTACTAAGCAATAATACGCTATTTTTAATGCAAATCCTTCGAAGCCATTCACGAGCACTTATACCTACCGATATCTCCATATTGAGTTAAACAGCAAGAATTTTGATAAAATGTGGATTGAAAACAATAAATTAGCAAGGAGTTCGAAGTTTATTTAACAAGGTATGAGACAGTCATATTCCAGTACATACAACGAATCACACCCAATAATCACTATTATCGTCAAAAACTCTAGGTCTAGAAAGAATAAACAAATGTGGGGATGGGTAAGTTCTTTCTGATTTCCTTACACTCACGGCGTAGTCACATTAAATTACCTAATTTAAATATGATACCACAAATTCATTAATGCCTTAATGCATGCATTTAATTTTGTAGTTAATTTATGTAAACAAAAATTAAATCCTTACCATTTTCAACCAGTTAATGCGAAACGTCACTCACAGAGCAACATATAGAATACAAATAGAGAGCAGCACGTGCCTTTTAACACATGGCCATTTAAATTATCCTCTTGGTTACGAAAAAGTACAAATATTAATTTTCATATGAAAGTTGATAAATCGCAATATCAGCAGCTATTGAACTGTATATAATTTATACGTAAACTTAGAGTATGAGCTGTGATATGTCATTCACGTCAGTTTTAATGTCAACAAAGGGCGTGACAACAGAGATCGAATATTTGGTTAAAAACAACTACCAACTTCTGATCAAGGTAATGGATTCTAAAATGTGATTACTTAACGCCGTATCTATCCGTGCAATGCAGGTTATGTTTTAACAAAATTCACTAGTGCCATAATAAAACCTGTAGCCAATGTATAACGGTTCCGAAACACAAATGTCCATCTGGAAAGCTATGTACTAAGTGGTAGTCTTGTTTAATAGTAATCCTCGTAAGCAAAATAGTAACATGCGTACTATACACTTTAGTCCATTGCATTGTTGTAGATGGCGTTTAGGTGTCTCAAACTCCCTACATCCTTGCATTAACCTACAGCTCCAAGGAGATTTCCAAGGATAAACTCTTTAAGTTATTGTGCGTGAAGTTGGTTTTCAATTGGAATTGTTGAATTTTTAAAACCATAAAAATGGACAAAATATTGCTTAATATGAGGTTATTCAACAGTCAGCATATTAAGGTAACAAAATTAGCAATGCAAACTTATGCATATAAACAGTAGCAGATTAGCATTTTTGTAGCAAGCTGCAGCTTGTTACGTCTTTAATCTCTCTAACCACAGCGGCCCATTTAATAACCAACCATTATGGCCACAGAATTGCCGCGAACATGAGATTTTCAAAATATTCATTAGAAGTTTCCAAGATTGATTTATATATAAATGGCATCGGTAAAGCTTGAAAAATAGGACACTAATAATTGTAATAAATCATTGATAATGTATTGAGGTTAGAACTTAATTTGTTGCATTACCTTAAGTAAATTAAATTGAGAGTAGAGTAACCATGCCCCATTTCAATAGAATTCTTTGATTTCGTTTTATATATATGGTATAGAAAAATGCAGAAACTATATGTACATTTTGAACTATGTCGGTCCTGGTGATATAGTGATAACATAAACCCAAGATTGCGGGTTCATCCTCGGACTGATTAGACGGATTTTTCGAGCGTAAAAATCATAAGTGTGGCTTCCTTTGGAAGGGAAGTAAAGCTGTGAGTCCCATAGATTTACAGCACATAAAAACCCCAAACCTGGGGAGGAAAAAAAAAAAAAAAGGCCTTTGAGCAAAATTTATCAGCCATTAAACTTGAATTGAATGGGATGCTGATGACTGAGGTGTTACCATAAATAAATAAAAAAGTGCACTATATTTCATGAATAATACTAATTAAGACAGCGCTAAAATGTTGTGACAAAGGAAAGGCATATAATGTGACCTAAGGTATAACACATGGTACTGTGCTGAGTTTTGCTGAAATACTTTCAAATTAGATCTGTAATCGCAAAACAAATCTGTATCTGTCGCAAAAATTATGTGGGAAAATAGATTTTTATAAATGTTAACAAGATGAATTATACTGAAATAATTAGTCATATGAACATTTGTGTGCTTTTTCTTTTTTTTAGCTAATGCAAAGATATATAAGCAAAGATGCACATGCTACATCTTCTAGCATTAATCCTTCTAATGTTCCTGGATTAAGTCCTGCAGTGTGCAAAATTCCTAACAGCGGTAAGTGTTGTAAATACCAGCTAATTTTATTTTGCACAATGGAATATGCGTTCATGAGCTGATGATAAATATTGGATCAGCCTAAGTGTGAAAGGTATTGTTTTTAAGCAAGAGATGTCTCCAGGTTAAATTGAGTAATTTTGATGGTTGTCTTACAGAGGTTGGCCCAGGAGCAACCAAAAATGGAGAATATAAGAATCCAGAATATTATTGCTACAATTCAGCATCCTATTTTGAAGCAGAAATAGAAATGTCAAAGTACAGGTGTCCACAGCCTTCCAGCAAGATTAAGAAATAAAGACATGGTTGTTTCAACTTAGTTAAATTTAGATATAATAAATTTAATTTATACAAACAATTTTATTTATATGAAAGTTGTAAATAGAGGTGTGTTATCATCGTAAGTGAATCTTTTACATAATAGGGACATGTTCATAAGCATGCAAAATAAAATATTTGAAGTCTGGTTATATCCTGGCTGATCTCACTCTCAAACAGTAAAATCAAATGGCTGAAACTTTGATCTAAACTTTTTTGCCATATCTGCTTCATTTTCTTTGGATGTTTTACAGTCTCTCCAATCTGCCCGATCACTCATGTCCAATATGTCTTCACTTGCAAGTACCTCCCTGTAACAAGTAATTGATGTATTGAAGAGTATTCTTTTCTTTAAACCATTGTATTGCATGATAATGCACAATTTGAATGCAGTGCATAACTGCTGCTTCTAAAATGGGTCACAAATTACTGTATTACTGTGCATCCCATTTAACAATCTGCCAGTAGATTTATATCAAGATACGTACATGGATAACAGCTGGCTGACTGGAATGCATTTTATAAGATGTGAAACCATGAGCAAATTTAAAGAAAATTATCCAAAAATAAAAAATTTATATTATTTACCTTCCAAATTGTAGAGGAAAGCTTTTCCTTATTCTGTGATAGAGCCTCTCACCAGATGGAAGCTCAACATAAAAGTAAGGGGTTCTTGGTGGTGCAATTTGTGAAAGCTCTGCGTGTGGAGGCAGTTCATCTAACTGCACATTTTCTTGTTCAGCAAACTCCTATAAAGTTATGGATTTAACCCATAATAAGACATTTTACAAACATAATTAGGCAAAGAGAATTGAAGTACAGCTCACCTCAAATACCATTTTCAATCTTTGAGATAGGTCACTGGAAACAGGTACAACTTGGATCTGCAAGTGTGAAGTTTTATAGTTCCTTTCAAAGAAGACTGGTACTTTATCCTGTGTCTTGAAAAATTTCTTCAGAGCAGACTTAAATATGTGCTTTGTTAAGGATGCTAATGATATGTATCAGAAATTGAACAAAAGCAACATAATGAAGTAAGATCTCCATGCTACATGTGCATGTAAGATTTTATAAAGTATATAAAATATTTTTAAAACATTTCTGTGGCTTCACTTCAAATGAACCCAGAAGAAGTCTGCATTGTTTAACAGTCAACAATGTGAGCAAACATCTCACAAAACATGTCCTGAATTTTTTAATTTTGAGAGTGAAACGTTAGGAATGTTTTATCATTGTATCAATATTTTAAATGTTTTTAACAGAGTACTTCCGTGTTCATTGGAAGTGAGCCACAGAAATGTTTTTAACATTTTAAAATATTTTATCTACTGGAAATCTTATACTTGTTTTCATTGTGTTGATTCCTGAATATATTAAAATTAAAAATAATGAAGTAAATTTAAGTTATCTGAGTAAATTCATCTTCATTTACCAGAAATAAGTATACAGCATGGAAGAAATCTTAATGCCAAGAAGTTTAAGTTATAATTTTTATACAGTAAATGGGGAAGGTAAAAAAAACCAGAGCATCATGACAAAATAATCAATCAATAATTATAATAAAACTTCTTACTTACATTTCATATGATCTCTGTGCATGTTTACACCACCTGCCATATTGCTGGAAACACCACAGGTGGCCAAAGTCGTTAAGATGCAGATTCATTAGCAGGAGGTCTGGGGTTCCATTCCCGCCAGGACATCCTCACTGAGTTTTTTTTTTCCCAGGTTTTCCTCAGTCATAATGGCAAATGCCGGGGAGGTACCCAAAACTTAGGCCTGGAACATTTCTTTCCTTAAAAAGATCATTTCATCTCATGTATCACCAGTGTCCACCACCTGTGATGCCTCAGCGGTAAAAACAGGCATTAAATACTATTAAAAAAAATTGCCAGAAGAGGCCAGAGGGTATCAGTAGTGTTAATTTCCCTAAAAGGGTACAATATTGCTGCTAGAATTTCATGCCTTATTGGGGATCTTTTATCTCACAAGGGCTCCATCTTCAGAAACAGTGGAAATTGCAAGACAACTAATAGGAAAAGAATGGATGTTACAGTGCGATGATGATCATTGTCATGCAACACAATTGGCTGTCTACCAAATTGTAGATCAGTGTTCCATGAAGTCCTTGTAATAAGCCATATTGATTACTGACGAGTGTTACAAAGACCCCATGCCAGTAGTAGGCAACAGTAAGCATGACTTTCCACTGCTGAGAAACTACTCATTTTTTCAGAAGTAGAGAACTTGGATGCTGCCACTTGCTCAGCAGGTATTTCAATTCTGACTCGTAACTGTGACCCCATGCTTTATATGTTACAATAATACATTGCCAGAAAATATAACCTCTTTAACAAAAAACTCATTGATGATGCCTTAGAACTTTTGAATATACAAGATAGAAACATATCATTTACATATGAAATAGAAACAGATAACATGTTGCCATTCTTAGATATTAAAATAATGAAATGTTAAGGAAATCTGGAATTTGGAATATAAAGAAAGAATACACATGCAGGTAATCACATCAAAGCTGACAGTTTTAACTCCACAGCACACAAACATGCAGTTACCAATAGTTTAAAACACTGGCTAGTCAACCTACAAATTAACAAAGAAGAATATTTTAATAAATACAAACAAATAGAAGAAACAGCCATTAAAAATGGTTTAAAAAAAGAACTAGTACACAAAAAGGTGCAAAGGTTCAAGAGACAATAACGTATCAAAGAAACCACAACACTTTCAACAAAAAAAGATAAATGTTGTTCTTATGAAGCTGTTCACAATGGAGTGGTAATATATCCTAAACTTAGGTATTCATTTTTTACACTAAACTCCACTTATTTACATAAAAGTAAGGTGCGTTTCGGGAGAATCTTACTTTTATGTAAGTGGAGTTTAGTGTAAAAAATGAATACCTAAGGTTAGGAAAAAAAGATATGCTAATTTTTCAAAAGTTCACATATCATCCATGGGCTACAAAAAATTTCAGAATACTCTTAAAGATTTTAATATCAGGTTGGCACCGATTAATAGATTTAATGTTAAAAACTTACTGATAGACAATGTTAATGACAGTATTACACAAGAGGAAAGAGCAGGTATTTACAAAATAAATTGTGCAGAGTATGAAAAAATCTGCATTGGAAAAACAAATAGAAAACATGGTTAAAGCAACATTTTAGGAACAAAGTACAAGCAAATAGAGAAATCAGCAGTAGCATATCATTTTTGGACACAAAATTATTACATAAAAAATAAAGCAAAATTATTAAAATCAGTACGAGGACCTACGGAACTAGCAACCTGGGAGAAAATCTACATCTACAAATACAAAGACAGTCTAATGAACTTCGACACTGCTGGAGATGAAAATATAAACTACAAGTTTATCACACTGCCACCAGAGCAGAATACACATTCCCACACCTCAACGAATGATCCGACAGTTGAACTTTAGCCTAGCTGAAGATGAGAACTAAATGTTCTCGAAACTGGTTCCATACATTTATGAAAAGTAAGTAAAGCATTAAGAGTGTGTAGTTCAACTGAATCATACAATGATATCAATTATATAACCTTCTTGTTGATAATGGCTCAAATGCATCTGAGCTACAGCCAATTGGTGATATGTTTTAACTTTTAAAAATGGTGGGGCATTCACCTATTATCAATTTTTCTCATACCCAAGGTTGTCCAACTTCCAAATGCTGAAGGATATCTTCATGTCCCTTTTAAAAAGCAAAATACACTTTCATGCTATTGAATAAAGGCGATACACTATCACTACATGCTTCTTGTAATCCCTGAAGACACTGCACTGCATTTCTAATGCAATCCACTTGAATTTTTACAAAAGAAAGCTGCTCTGAGTGTGTAAATTCCATTTTGGAGCAGTTCCTACACATGATTATTTTTAACTGTGCTGTTGTCATTGCCAATAATCAGATACTAGAAACTTCACACGATCTTGGGCAAAAACAGTATTGTTCCTGACTATAGCAGTAATAACTTTAAAATGCGTAATAGCAAACTATAATTATTGATCATTAATTATGACGCTATCCTTATGACAGACATTTTGGCAAATAAAAAATTTAAAAATTTGTAGTTTGCATATACTTTTTGAATTCTCCCAGTCAGGCAAAACTAGTCATCATATTGCATGGTATACTGTGCACAATTTTATTATCCCATGAATGAATACGAAAGATAATGAAAATTAGCCAGAGGAATGACAGATGATAATGCAGTTAAGTGAGCTCAGGGAATTTGACCTAAGTTTCCCAAGCCTTAAAATGTGAAGAAAAACTCCTGGAGAGGGGGAAACCTTAAATGATAATGTGATTGAAAACTGAACCCACTCTCAGCTGCTACTTGGAATGAATAATGCTACTACTAGACCAAAGTTTTTGCTCATTTTCCATTTTCTGTTTTATGGTAATGTTTCAGAGTTCATAATTGTTTTGACAAAAATGCACTTTAAAAGTTTATGTGAATCATTTGTGTTTGTAAAATAAACTGGATTAACAAAAGTGGAAATTTGTTGCAACAATGTGGATATAAAAATACATTTAACTATGGTTACAGAAATAAATATTGACATTTGAGGTTGGAGGAGCGGACAAAATCACTGCTGTTACAGAAAAGCAATTTAGTAGCACTGCCAAATGCTATTCCTTCTTTATATCCCTAAAGGATCTTAGAATCTGGATGGGCATAATTTGGTCCTCTCCCCCAAACATCTTTTGTGTTCTTAAAACTGTTAGTATCAATGTTTCAGCACATTCCTGTATATTTTTTTGAATAGTGCCCATTTTTACTACTGAGGTATCACTGGCGGTGGACACATGATATTTGGAAAAAATTTTTTTTTAAGGAGTTGTTCTAAGTCTAGGTTTAGGGTACCTCCCCAGCATTTGCCAATTATGAGGACTGAGGAAAACATGGAAGAAACCTGGCAGGGAGGACAGTCCTGGCAAGAATCGAATCCTAGACTCATGAAGTCATGTCTTAATGACCTTCACTACCTGTGACAGCTGTATACTGTGTACATATATAAAATCAAATGCAATGTTCTTAAAAATTATATCATTACATTAAAATAATGCTGAATGCTATGGTTAACTCCAATATTGAGAGTTAAATACTTTACATGCCAACAAAACAGAATAGAAAAAAAACTTATTTTATATGAATCATAATTTTTTATTTTCAAATTAAGCACATGGTGCTAACCAATTAATTGCCCACTTATGGCTATCCCTCTGTAAATGTCTAAGTACCTCTCAATACTAATATTCTGCATGTTGGTTTGCTGAGCACCAAATAATGTATTTATCAAGGAGTGGTTTTCAAATGTTATAAATACCTGCATTCATTAGGTATATAATAGACCAAAGGAAAAGGTTATAATTAATTTTGAAAAAGCCTAGTTCAGTTTGTGGGGAATATTAGCAGCATTTTGATGATGCAACAATGCCCCTAAACCAAAAGAACAAAATATACTGGCTGCAGTAACCTGGCTATAAGAGGGGCACTTTGGGAATTTTTATCTGTAAATCAACATAATTTCTAGCAGCTGTTATCCATGCAGTGTCAACAATGTGGGTTAAAAGAAACACATGTGCCTGTAAAATTCATTGGCATGTGAAGTGGGAATGAAAACATTACCGCACAATGATTATGATTTTGAAAGCAGCTTAAACGAAGAACACTGTCTTGAGAAAATAAAACAGGCTTTAGGGACCTTGCTTCTTAGCATACAATGCTTTTTAAATGGTTTGCAGAATTTAAGAGGGGCCACATACCTTTTAAAGACAAATTGAGAAGCAGAAAACCTTTGAAAAGATGACTGCAGGAAACATCGGTGCTATAGAAATGACATTGCAAGAAGGCTTAGTGGCCTATAAGAATTTAGAGGCATCCCTGAATATTAAATTCAGAAGTATGTTAAAAAGTTTACACTATTATTAAGAGTAGGAAAATTTCTTCTTGGTGAAGAACAGGAGGTTGCTCAATTGTAATGATGCTTAGACAACAGGGACTAAAGAGCAAGAAATTCAGGGGAGAAAATGGTGGCAACGTTCTCCATTAGCAGCCATGCGGCAACAATTGCAAAATGCAGTGTACACAAGAGTTTGTCTGCTGAAAATTTTTCAAAAGATGTGTGAAAAATGCTCATGAACCAGATTTAAAAGCATTGTGCTATACCATACTGGTACTTCTGCTCACTGCCAATGCCATTCTTAACTTCTTGCAGAGTACCATTGTGATGCTTGTCATCCATTTCTTTACACTTCTGGCCTGGCACTTTGCAACTTCTTCCTGTTCTCTTTGGTGAAGAATTGATAAGGAAGAAGCAAACCCAGAAAGTCTCTAGCAGCATACGAATAGGAGCTTGGCACCACTGAGGATGAGTGGTGCCAGTAGTTCTAGTCTTGGCTCCAAAGGATGACTAAATATATTTGTATTTATATAAACAATGTATTACAGTTTTTTTCACACTAACTCCATTCACTTACATAAAAATCAGGACATATGTTCGGAAGTGATCCCTCCCATCTTCAACCTGTAGATAAACTGTTTACATTGTTTATATATATACCACACCATTGTCAACAGCTTCGTAAGTACATTTAATTGGGGATATTTGTATTTATTTATTTTTAGATATTTTATAAATTTTATATATAAACAATTGTTCAAGTACTTTTTAATTTATTAACTTTCACTGAACCCTTGTCTTCAGCAGTTATCTCCTGGAATTCCAGAAAACTAACTAAGAATATAAAGGCTGAGGGGGAATAATTTGAGAATTTATTTATTTTATTATTTACAGACAGTTTATTCAAGATGATGGCAAGGTGGTTGTGCATGTTATGGTAAAGTAGTGAAAGGTTACAAAAAAAAATTAAATTAACACCATGAGTAATGGAAAGTCTACTAGAAAAATTAGACAGTACTTCTGATATGAGTACAAATAAAAACCAAGTGATTACACACAGTATGCATGAGAAAATTATAGAAATAATTATGATGCTTCACCACAAGAATGGGAATGGATGAAATGATAGAATCACTTCACAAAATAATTGAAATACTAAATAAGGAACTTCAGGAATCTAGGGCACAAATAGATAAATTAAAAAAGGAAACCACACAGACAAAATAAGCAATGATGGTGAATGGCTGCAAGCAGGGGCAAGAAATAGCAAATCTGTAGAAAATCAAAATTTAAATATCAGTTAAGGAAATGTATAATACATAGACATTTATATTCATTGGACGAATTGTAAGTTGTATTTTGTTTATAGTATTGTAACCTAACACATGGCAATGTCAGAAACGTGAATTACAAGTACATTGGCAGTAAATATTATTATTATTTATTGATTTATAAAATATATGTTTAAAAAAAAAAGAATCTCTTATTACATTATTATAGTTCATGTAATCTATAAATACATGTATATATTAAGCAACTTTTAACTCACGATTAAATTTATTTCCTATACATGCCTTAGTGTTCATAATTTATTATATAGTATCAAACCTTTTATAACTGGATCTTTATAAGTTTATGCTACTGCTACTACTACTACACCACCTTTAACTTCTCAGAGCATCAGTGTCCCTTCATTTCAGGGTGCGAAACAGCCAATAAATTTTACTCAGAGACTGCTTCTTTCAGCTTGAGGTTCTTTTATGCATGTAAAAAAAATCCATTGAACCTGGCCTGGATTGAACCTGCAATGGGGTTAATGAGGCAAGTGTAATTTCAGAAGATGTAGTGACAAGTTGTAAATTGTCTTTAATATTTGGCCCATATCTGGAAACTTTCTTAGTGTTCTCATAAGTGCAAAGAATGTAATTATTAGCCTATATCATTCACTGTAAGAAAGATGAAGTTCAAGATGATTAAGGCAAGCCATAAAAAAGAAAGACACAGTGATTACATAATACTGCCATTTTTAAACAATGCTCTTTTTACATTCTAAGAGCTCAAAGTTCTGTACTACTTGCATCCCTAGCAGCAAAGTCTATTTCTGATATCTCTATAGTCTTTTATCTCATCCTTTAAAATATATTTAAAATACCAAACAGACATTTACAGCAAAGACCATTATCAGTTCATGGATTTATGCGAAATTAGGGCTTTCAGATGTTCAGCATCTAGTGTTCCTTAAAGCTGGAAAATTGAACCTCCAGGTGCTTAATTTTTAAATTGAAGCTCCTCGATTAAAAGAAAAATTTAATCAGGGTAATTACCCTACACTGTATAAATAGTAAGCTATAGGTTCAGTGCTAAAAACAGTTTATTTTAAAGGATACTTTTTAATTTCGGCTATTACTGAATCTGGTACTTCAGAAAGTGACTGATGATGACCAACAGGCAAGATCAGCACATGATTTGGTACCATTCCACCTTTAGCTAATGCCAAATACACCTGAAAATAAGGAAAAATGTGAATTTTTTCGAACCTTGAGATGCATGAAAGTTAAATAATCACTGTATATAATTAAAAGAAAATACAAAATTAAATAAATAGAATTATTTCCATACTTCAAGTTAATAATTAGAAAATATTATTCTTATTTTCATTTAAAGTAAAACACTAAAAATCATGTCATCACATTAAAACTCTCTTTAAGTTTCACAAACACACTTATAAAAGTACTTTTATAAGTACTTACTTTTATAAGTGTGTTTGTGAAACTTAAAGAGAGTTTTAATGTGACGACATGATTTTAGTGTTTTACTTTAAATCAAAATAAGATTAACAAAAGTTTCACTGTGTGGATTCCGACATTCCGTAAACATAAACAGAAAATATTATGCTGAAGTTGCAGAATTTTGTGCTTGCTTTTCCATGCAAACTCTTTAGGAATTTTGTTTCACAAGAGGCTGAATAAAATACTGCAACATGCTATAAGGTAATATAACAAATTATTATTGAGGGAATCACTCCAATTTCACTAATTTTATTTTACTTATGGATATGTTTCAAAGGCTGTTGCCTTCATCTTCAACATGGTTCCACTGTCTGCTTCCCAGTGTGTATTAAGATGTCGCTCCATGGACTTTACGAACTTAGTGAAGAGATTACTGTTGTTTGGAGATCAAAATTAATCAAATTTTCCTTGTTTTTGTTTATGAATATATTTTCCCCACACTGTTAATTCTATGGGCTTTGAAAAGTTTTTAAAAGTTTTGGTTCCTTTTGAATATTGTGGTTCTTTTGCCAGAAAATGGTCTGCTATTGCTGATTTTTCCATAGATTTATATTGTGTGTGAATTTCTTATATATATGATATTCCTTTGTAGCCTCTTAGTGTGGTGATATCTTTTATTTGTTTTTTGAATTTTTATATTTTCTTTAGACCAGATCTATTGTGTAGCCATTTTTGTGCTATATCTATAATTTTATGGTAATCAGAATTGTATTCTGTCTTGTTTATTGGTAGGTTTCTTAATCTGAATGTGAGACTTTGTAGACTTTTAGTGTGATGATCTCTTTTATTTGTTTTTGTAAAGGAGATCATATATATATATATATATATAATAGAAATCCACATTCCACCATTGAGCACATCGAAAATTCCAGAAGATTTTTAAAGAGACAAACATCATTTCATCAGTAAACACATGTAGTTTAAAAAACCTCCTAAAAACCAAACACAAAAGACAAAATTCTGCCAGGAAAACAATCAGGCATTTACGAAATTGGTTGCAAAGACCAATATGTAATGGGTAGGCAAAACAAAAAGAAATATTACCATACGATTTAAAGAACACATGAGAAATGTAAAGTGTAAACACACAGAAAAATCAGCAATAGCAGACTATTTCTGGCAAAAGAACCACAAATTCCAAAAGGAACCAAAACTTAATACCTCTTCAAAAACCCATAGAATTAACATTGTGGGAAAATATATTCATAAATAAAAACAAGAAAAATTTTGTTAATTTATCTCCCAAACAATAGTAACCTCATCACTAAGTTTGTAAAATCCACAGAGCAACATCTTAATACCATGCTGGAAAGCAGACAGTGGAACCATGTTGAAGATGAAGGCAACAGCCTTTGAAGTATGTCCCCAGTAAGTGGAACAAAATTGTGAAATTTGAGTGATTCCCTCAATAATAATTTGTTATATTATACTATAGTTCACTGTGATAATTCCCACTATTCAAAACTACTACTTTATAAGATGCTTAAAGATATGTGTAAGAGATTTAATAGCACAGACCTCTGATCCAATGCTGATTACCAAGTGCTTCTCAACTTCTGGGCTGGACAGGCAAAACCAGCAAGTATCTGGATAAAATACAGAAGGTATGTAAAAAAATAATGGCACATGGGCACTGGTATATTATAGAACAGGTTACAAAGCATGTGTAAGACAGAAACAATTTGTGCAAGTAATCCAGTTGCTGTTATAAGCAAACATTTTTTTCCTAAAAAACAGCTTTAACTTTCCCCTAAAGAGTTCAATGATTTTTAAATTTATTATTTTTATTAAATGAGCCTGGAGACTACAATACTTGTAGTTACCTGTAATATGCACCCACTAGTGTGTAGTCTCACTGCCAGATGGCATGCAGTTGATATTTTGAATGAAAGTGCTTGTGCTCCATTTGTCTTTCATTATTTCTCCATTATGCATTAAAATTCCTATCATAGTTTGGGTCCTTTACAGATATTCTCTCCTTTTCTACAATTTATGTATCCATTGTTTTTATATCTTGTGTGGCATTTGGAGAAAAGAGATTGGATCAGAAAAGTGAAATAATAAGAATCAAAGTGGTGATGTATAATGCCAAATCACTTGTCTAGTTAGTACTGGAATTCTATACTTAAGGACAGAGTGCAGATTGTAGTTCATTTTATAGTGGTGTTTTTGCCAGTACAATGATATATTGATGATCACGAGAAAGATGATGGGGAGAAGAACATTAAAGAAGTAGATGGAATAAATAGCTGAGAATGCTGATGTACTCAGTAGAAACGTGTCCAGCTGCTGAGAACACGTGTAGTCTTGACTATTTGGCTACAGTACCACCATACAAAGATCAAAATATGCTTTACTTCATTATATAGATGTATTTAGGCTGACAATTTAGCTCATGAAATAGTAATCAATCTAATATAAGCAATTCCAACCAAATCACAGCTGCCTATAGCCATAATTTTACAGTTTCCATTTTATCACACCTATGTACAATTATTTTTTTGTAAATTCATCACAGCATTGCATTGAAATATCTTTATAGCTTCTTTGAACTAAATATCAGTGTGGACTAGAAATCAATGATCAACATGACAGGCAGTTGACAACATTTTGGTGCTACATAAGGAGCAAAAATTGACCTTATAATTCAAAGTTTCAAGCCAAAAAATACTAAGGAAAATACAAATAGTATAATCTCTTCTGAGTCGGAATAATAGAACACTATGATTTCACTTAAATGTGAAATGTTTCATTTAAGTGAAACTATAAAGAATGTTCTAATATTCCGACTCAGAAGAGATTATTAGTGCATGTTTCACTGTATTCAATTCCAAATTAAATTAATATTGATAGAAATAGTATGTTTAACAAATATCATTTGATTTTTAAAATTATGTTTTTAATAACTATATTTAATTAACATTATAATCTGCTCCAGTTTCTTCAATTTTTTACCAATGAATTTAAGTGAAAAAATAAAACAGCATCTCTTAAATTGTTTAAATTTCAATCTTCATCTTTTTGACTGTTAGAACAAATTAGCATTCATAACTATAAGCACATTTTATGGATATATTATTTGATTTTTATCATTTGATTCACTTTGTAGTCAAAATAAATACAACTCAGGCTCCATACTCTCTCAAGATAAATTATGGAGCTCTCATTACATTATTCCAGATAAAATGTTTACCCAATTGCCAAATACTGCAATGCTTCTATTCCAGTTTGTAAATGATATTGTTTCTTGTAGAAATTATCTGTTTCATTTTAATGCTTAAACTTTTACAAGGAATTTTTCCACCGTGAAATAATACATAATTTAGTAGTTAAAAAAAATCTGACGCATAGGTGGGCAATTAGTACAATTTTGAAGACCACTACTCTTAACAGGTAGGAAAAGGGCAACATGATTTTCTTTTAATGCTTAAACTATAGTTAGAATCAATTATTATTTTGTGAGTAATGATGTTAATTAACTTTTCTTTTTCTTTTTGTCTTGTTTCTACTTTAATCCTTACTGTAAGACTCATTTCCACCTTCTTACAAAATCTTGAGGCATGATGCCTTATAGTACTAGAACACATTTAAGTAAAGGATAATTTAGAAATTGTGCCGCAGCCAATAGTTAGGAAAGTAAATTTGGGTGGCAGCACTGATTGCACACTGAGTGTATAGTTATTGTGTTCATTTAACCATCAAGGCAAGTACGCACTCCAAAGTCCAAACCTTAGCAATAGTTGGCAGATTACCCGTTAAAAATTGGTTTGGAAGGAAGGAATATCAGAAATGTAGGAGTGTCAACTTTCTCTGTGAGATGCACTTTGCCCGAGAATAGAGGAAGTTGTCAAAGAACCATTATTAGAGCATAGTATTTACAGTTTTTTTTACCCTCCCCCAGCATAAATCAATTTATAATATCATAAGTGAGGGTGGCATAAATAGGCAAAATAATTTTCTGCATCAGCTCATTTAATACTCTACTAGAGTATATTTACTGGAGAATACCAATATTTAGAAATTGTGGCTTTTGTTTACAGAAACAAAACATTGAATGAAATTATGAAATTATTTTTATGAGATTTCCTAAAGGTGTCCCTACCCAGAGATCTGATTGTGGGATTGTTTTACCTCCAAATTATATACTTTAGGATATATTTCTCATGGTGTATTGGCTGTGGTATAACTTTTCTTTTGTATCCGCACCCCCCCTTTTTTTTTTTTAAGATATGGCCGTTATTTTATGCACTTAAAATATCCATTATGTATGCAGGAAACATCTGTCTTTGGTCAGCAGGTCTATAGTACATAGCTGGGGTATACATATTTTTTGTTTGGTTTACTTACAGATGCTCTTTAACATCTCAGTCATCAGCATCCCATTCAAATCAGGGCATGAAATGGCTGACAAATTTTGCTCATGGGTCTCTTTTTTCAGGCTTGCCGTAAATGTTCGACATGGGACCCATGGTTTTATGTCCCTTCCGAAGGAAGCCATACTTATGAATCCATAATTCCTGGCTGGGATTGAACCTGCAATCTTGGGTTTAGGAGGCAAGTATGGTTACTACTACACCACCAGGACTGACACATAGCTGAGAATGCTATATAAGTTAGTCCACGAACACTATTCCATCTGCCATCTGGTTGATGCCTCTCTATGCCAAGACAGGCCAGCTCAAGGAACATCATTATATCAAACTGACACATCATTATAAACAAGAAATAAAAAAAAATTGCACAAGACAAGAAATAGAACTCCCTCCTCTCCAACCTGGATAAGATCTAACAAGGACCATGAAAAACAGCAGTTGCAGCCTTTCAGCTCAGTACAAATAATGAAATTATGACTGTTCAGTAAGCTACTTAATCAAACAGAATTCTATCTTTCCATTATGCCCCCTTTGCAACACTCAAGAAGAGATGAATGAAGATCACGCGAAGACCTGTGGTACATTATCTACACTCTAGATAGAATATTATAATACAGAAGTATTGGAAAGTAAAAATATTAATTGCTTTATTGCCAGATGCAAGGCATTAAACAACATACTGCGCAAAGTTCTAGTTGAAATGCTGCTGACTTTGTTATCCAGTTAATGCATAAACACTACACAACTAGCAATGGAAATAACTATTCCGGTGCAAATGCAATCAAGCTGAACTTTTCTCTTTGGTATAGGAGAATGTACATATTAAAGGAAATTAAGCACAATTTTATATGCCACTATTAATGCTTTTTTATCGCTTGAGTCACAACATGAACTCCTCTATTTTTCTAGTATTGGCTGCATAATTTTTCTTGGCAATGGTATGCATCATATTTTGGGATGAAAGGAAAAAAGTCTATCTATTTGCATTTGCCTTTACTATATGCTAAATATTTTAATGGCTACCTTGATCAAAGATTGGCCTGCCCTTTTCTTGTTGATTATGTTGTCGTTTTACTTTTTTCCTCTGATTACTTGAGTCTGGTTCAGGTGAGTTCATATCATAAAAATACTGAGATTGTTTTTCCTGCAACAAAAATTTAATCCATTCAATAATTATTTATAATAAATAACTACAGAAATTATCAACATTTTAGTGTGTTCTAACCTGTTTGCCAGCAATGTTTGTTAACAACATGTTACCAGAATAAGGGCATTCTGTTTCATCTGTAGTTTGCTGATATAGTTCTGATGGTTTCATTGTATCAATTGGCTGGATACTCAGAGCATAGAGCCATTTTTGTTTTGTTGCATTTCCTACATTTGCTAAAGCTATGAATCGTGTGGCATGCTCAGCTCTATCACCAGTAGCACTGTGGTTCCTGCAAAAATATTGCATTTCAGTTGTACCCTATAGTAAATCAATAGCAATAAGTTCACACAAAGGAAATTAAGGGACTGAAGTCTGATTTGATGATATGATGAAAAAAAAGCTTTTAATAGCATGCTAAAATTATTACAGATGCCTACAGTAGCTAAGAAAATTACTAAAATACAGAGTGGTGCAAAAATAACTACACACTTTGTGAATTTCAATTAACACATGATTTCGTTTCTTTATATGTTATGTTCAAAATGTTTTCCTTCTGCATTTGTTTTTAACTGTACTGGAGATATTTTCTAGGTTTGGTTTTACGCAAAAGGGGAAGAACAGGAAACAGGAAATGAATCATAACTAACAGCTGAAAATGTTAACGAAAGAGGAAAGAATTTTTGCTGTAAAGATCAGTTACCAACAAGGTTAAGAGTTTAGAATAACTGAGTCAACTTTGTAATGCTTACATCACTAATAGTTTTTAAAACAGGAAAACTAAGTTTCCGGAGCTAATCGCTCCCATCTTCAGTTCCAGTTTGACTGCTGGCTTTGTTCTTCGTGGTCTTACATGTTAGACTTATTTTCGGCAATCTTTGTCCACAGGTTTGTATACCTATTAATTAGTTAAATATGGTGGACATTTGTAACAGTGATGTTTAAAAATTTAGAATAACTGAGTCGACTTTGTAACACTTACATCACTAATAGTTTTTAAAAGAGGAAAACTAAGTTTCTGGAGCTAATTGCTCCCATCTTCAGTTCCAGTTCGACTGCTGGCCTTGTTTTTCGTCACTGTTACAAACGTCCACCATATTTAACTAAGGTTAAAAGTGTTGTATTCATAAAATGGAGAGAACATTTTAAGTCAGATCTACCATCACGTAAGGTTGTTAACAATGTAATTCACAAATTTGAAATTGAAGGTTCTGTTTTGAATGTACCTCATAGTGGGTAGCCTAGGGCAGCACGAACTGGGGAAAGTGAACTTAATATCTTCCTGGCTGTCATGGCTAGTCAAGAAAGTTCACAAGACAATTAAAGTAAAATTTCCAGCAATGCCACATCAGTCAATCCAAAGGATATTGCATTGCCAGAAGTTCAAAATGCACATTTCACATTCTGACACATAACTTGTTGGAAGATGATCCAGACATTTTGAGAGATTATGCTTGATCAGTATCGACATGACACCAGTTTCTTTCAAAAAATTAATGAACTTTGACAATTTTGGGGATGAAAACATCAACATTATTCACCAGAGCACAATACACATCTCCAAGGAAGTACTGTGAATCATGCAACAATCAACAATTAACTGAGGATGCAGATGATGGTTTGTGAAACATGTTCTAAATATAAACAAATAAGTGAAGCCACAAGAGTGGGTAGTTACTCAGTCATACAATAATTTATTTATATGATTTACTTCACTGTGCAAGTTCCAATTAACATTTCAAGTTAATAAAACTAAATCATATTTCATATAATATCCTACATTTGTATTATGCACATAAGCTTAAGACTATTATCTATTTGATAATGTTCTGAGCCTTTTCTTGATGTGAAGCTTGTTCTCAGTTGATTTCTCAAGCTTTTTGCTTTAACAGAAAACTTTTTCAGTGGAAATAGACACTTTCTGATGGAAAGTAGGTGGCATATGAGGTAGAAGCATTACTATTAGATGACTATTTGGTGTGGGTATGCTGCAAAGATCTTCCGGGAAAATGAAAATATGAAGAGAACTGTCCAAATACTAACATAAACATGTCATATACAAGCTCTAAATTAGCGGTGGACTGCATATCATATATATCACTGCTTATAAAGTATCAACAGAATATAATGTGCCCTATGTGATATTTCAGGACATGTTTAAAGTCAGATTATCATTAATGGAGTGTCTGAAGTTAAGAGAGGAAGACCCTTTTGCCCTTAACAACAGGAAAGTGAGGTACTAGATAACCGTGCTACAATGTGGTTTTGGTCTCATTGCAACATATTTAAGACAGCAGGCCTAATAAATGGAAAGCATGCCTTTAATTCAAAGAAGCATTGGGCTGGCTCACTGGCTGGAATTGATACACAGAAGACCTCACAGTGAAAACTGTATATAATGTCCTAATTATGACCATTGGTCCCATGAATAGTGTCAAAGATTTACCTCTTATTAATGGTACTTTATATGTTTATGTTGGTTGGTAGTGACTATTGTGGATGCTATTATTTATAATTTTTTCTCCAGTTGTTGTTTGTTTAGGATAGAATTCACATCCTTACACAATGGGCAGTAGCTGTCCTTGATTAATTTCATCTTCTGACAGGCAACCATGCCCAACAAGCAGAATTAGGCTACTCCAATTTTTCTTCGTTTCAATAAAAGATGTTTCGAAGTCTTTAGATCTTCATATGGGTTCCCTTTAAGTTTTTGTTTGATATTTTGTTGTCCTTGTTCAGTTATTAATCTTTTTATGAGTTTCAATTTAGAAGGAAGTTCTAGTTCAAAAGATGGTTTTAAATTTATGTCATATGTTTACATTGCAGCATGGAAAGTGGCTAAGAGGTGAAGTAAATAATTTTGTGTATCACAAAATTTCTTGTATCATGAAATTATTCAAGCTAAACAAATGCTGATGAACTTAACATTATTTTTCTTGTGCAATTAACTTTTGATGAAGTCAATAAAGTTTTAAATATGTATGTATCTGGTAGATTACACTTTCATAAAACATGTTGCTAAAAAAACATTAATCATTAGTTTTACAGCTTTTAAGGGCATAAAAATTAGCTGTGTTTGCTCTATATACATTCTATTGCTTAATTTTATCACTGGCAATAAAGGGCTCAAATAAAGAATGTTCAAGATTGTGAAAATACCCTTTAGGAGACATGAAAATGGTGCAGTCACAGGAATACTATAAATATACATTTCACTGCTGATTAGTACATAGTTCTTCAGGAAAGTGACTGCTTAGACATGAAGAACTGAAGTCCCCTCTGACTGAGTTGTCCTGGTGGTCTATGGTAACCATACTTGCCTCATAGATCCAAGATCACAGATTCAATCCCAGCCAGGATGTGTAAAAAATCCTAAGTATGGCTTCCTTTCGAAAAGAAATGAAGACATCAATGCCATTTTATAGATTTATGGCACGAAAAAGAACCTGAAGGTCTGAAAAAAGAGCCATCTGAGCAAAATTTATCTAGCAATTCTTGCCTTGAATACAATGGGATGCTGATGATCTAAGATTTTAAAGAGCATCTGTAAATAAACCAAACCAGGCAATCCTATGACTGACTGCCAAGTTACCTTATGGCAATATATTTCTGAGGTATTCAAATGGCTGCAAACTTTCTATACAGATCTCATTACTAGAATGATTCTATGTTATCCTATCAGAAAAAGTTATTATTAATATCAGAAATATCACCTAAATCACTTCAAAATATATACCTCATTTTCAGAATGAACAAAAATAATAATGGAAGTTGGGAAAGGCACATGAGAATGGCATTGGTTAAGGTAAGAATGGAAATGACAGCAACATGAAGTTGTTTATATTTAGCACTGGGTATAAGCATTTAGTAGCTTCAAAAGTATGTTCTGTTTTGGTTCAGCTAAAGTGGATTTATGGAGTGGAAATATTGGGAAATGATGATGAATGGCATACTATGGATTTCATTCAAAAAGTTTTTTGTAAGCTTTTATTGGGATGTCCCAATAATAAAGCTAGAGCCTTGGCAGAGTTAGAAAAAGGATTAAGGATGGAAAGGATATTGAGATATTTGTTTTGGGTTCAAGAACTACCTGATACTGATATTGTGAAAATATGTCTGAGACATCAAGAAGATAAGGGTTTTACTGCTAATACCTGGTTAAGGATAGTTAGAGAGCAGTTGTGCATGAATTGTCTAGAGGATTTCTGTGTTAAAATTGGTGATTTCAGAAGTGGATTTTGGAAGGAAGTGAGAATACAACTGGAAGATATGGACAAGCAAATTTTATTATTAAAGATTTGGGAAAAAAGATCATTGACATGATACAAAGTTTTTAAAGATGGTCTAGACAAGTAAAAGTAATACTGTAATTGGTAGGAAGATTGAAAGGAAAAAAGATAGCTTGGTTTCGATTAAGTGCTTAGAAATTAAGGAAGGATGTTATCCCAGGGGCAGAAGACATGTGAGGTACATATTATTATTTTTAATTGCAAAGAAACAAATGAATGGAGAGTAAGCCTGATAAGAAAGAAATGGTTATTGACGAATAAGTTATGTGTAATAAGAAATGTTTTTATAAATCAAACTCAGCTACTTAAAAAATTAAATTTTTTATGGAAGGTAAAGATGAAATGGACATAGTCATTAGAGATAAATAAGAAATTGATTTGAAATAACTAAATTGTATTATAATTGCTTATTAGGCAGTAATTTTGGGCATCTATTTCAAATGATGAATGAAGGAATTATGTATATGGAGTTAACAACTTTAGAGCAGTTTTTATGGAAGGTAAAGATGAAATGAACATAGTCATTAGAGTTAAATAAGAAATTGATTTGAAATAACTAAATTGTATTATAATTGCTTATTAGGCAGTAATTTTGGGCATCTATTTCAAATGACGAATGAAGGAATTATTTATATGGAGTTAACAATAATTGTATGTGAATGGTTAACAAATTAATGTATGAGGAGTTTTAAATAGCAGGAATGAAATATAGTATAATATAACAAATTATTATAATTGAGGGAATCTTCTCAAATTTCACTAATTATGTACCACTTACTTGGACATGTTTCAAAGGCTGTTGCCTTCACCTTCACTGTCTGCTTTCCAGCGTGGTATTAAGATGTCGCTCTGTGGATTTTACAAACTTAGTGATGAGGTTACTATTGTTTGGGAGATCAAAATTAACAAAATTTTCCTTGTTTTTGTTTATGAATATATTTTCCCACAATGTTAATTCTATGGGTTTTTGTAGAGCTATTAAGAGTTTTGGTTCCTTTTGGAATTTGTGGTTCTTTTGCCAGAAATGGTCTGCTATTGCTGATTTTTCTGTGTGTTTATATTTTACATTTCTCATGTGTTCCTTAAATTGTATGGTAATATTTCTTTTTGTTTTGCCTATGTACTTCATGTTGCAGTCTTGCAAAATATTTCGTAAATGCCTGATTGCTTACCTGTTTTAAATCACTGTTGTTTACTGGAGCCAAAATGATGTTTGCCTCTTTAAAAAAATTCTGGAATTTTTGGCATTCCCATGGGTGGAATGTGAATTTCTTATATATATATGACTTCCTCTGTAGCCTTTTAGTGTGGTTTTATCTTTTATTTGTTTTTGTTTTTTGAATTTTTCTATATATTGTGTAGCCAATTTTCTGTGCTCTTATCTATGATTTTATGGTATTACGAATTGTATTCTGTCTTGCTTATTGTTAGGTTAGTAAATGGAACAAAATTAGTGAAATTTGAGTGATTCCCTCAATAATAATTTGTTATATTAGAATGTACGAGGGTTTGTTGAATTAGTTTTAAAATTGTTTGTATTCATATAATATATTTAGTGTTACATAATTATTCAGCAAATGTTGTTTTGAATTGAAGTGGATTGGAATATGTAAAGTTTATTTGAGAATTAGTGATGGATGAACTCAAGAAGAATTAGGATAGAATAGGAGCTTAAAACAGGGCAATAACAATAAAAATATGTGGGAAAAGAATGGCTGAAGTGGAAGAATTACCTGAAGTAATGGCTGAGCCTCTATCTTCTGCAATTCCAGTAGGAGACTAATGATGAACTGAAGACAGAGTTTAGCAAGGATCATGGATGTTATACGTGTTCTCTCTTCTGAAGTATGCTAGATTGACAAAATCTTTTTTTTTTTTTTCCCCCATTTTTCCAATACTGAATCTTGCTTTGTGAAATCAACATAAATTTTAAAGGACAATTGTGAGATGGCCTTTTGTGTATTACAAAGAATTTTCAACAACAGACTGATGAGCCATGATTGTCGAGTATTTCACACATTTTTTCTTTTTACAATTTACTTATGATGTTTTCAGGCAACTTCCAAATCCATTTGATTATTCTTTTTATACGCGGTATGATTGGCATTTTCATGTATTCGTAAAGTTGGAAGACAGATAATAATGTATGTTTTTATATTGGGGAACATGATATTTATTGGCTAACATATATAAAATAAAACAAATGACAAATTACATGCATGTATTGTGTTTAGGGGATTAACATAAATTGAAGAAAATTCTTGGTGTTCTATACAGCATCTAGAAAAGTAATATGCAAACACAAGCCTGGAAGCAAGAAACTGAAAACATATGAAAATGACTAGAGTGAGCTCAAAGATTATTTAATATGATTTCAACATGACAGGTATGTATATAACAAAAAGGATACAGGAAATGTCATCCAATCTCACTATTTAGCAGAATCAAACCAGAGAATTAACAATAACTGAATCCCAGTTTCCATTAAATATCTTGTATGTAAAGTACATTCAAATCAATTTGATTTCCCCTTATAAACAATTATTATTACGAAGAAGATGAAGTAAACAATAAAAAGTAAAATATAAATATCTGTAATGAATTTATGCTTAGGACTTAACATTGGTGATGTCTGATACTTTTATCAGATTACTGTTGTATTACCTATATGGGGGTCTTTCAAAATAATGTCCTTTCAGTCCACAAAAGTGATATCGAGGCTTGACTTGAGCTGCCAGCCATGAGAGCAGCCAGGAAGTATTTGAAGTTTTGACATCCTGCAAAAAAATATATGAAAAAATTATATGTATCATTTCCACTACATCATATGCATATAAAGCTGACACATTCCTCTAGTTAAATAAAGTATATTGATTAATGTTTTTAATTCAACTAATAAGAAATATGCAATAATTTTGCTATATGTGGATCTAGGGTTACCGTAGCCAGCATTTATCAGACATGTCTTTTTTATAATAAAAATAGCTGTCTGCAAACATTTTTGGAAACCCTCCAATTTGCCTGCATTTTTCATAGCAATATTTTTTTGTTTTGCATGCTTCAAGAAATTCAGCAACTCTCTGTATTCATTGTTGGTAATATGTGAATAAATAGTGCAGATGTTGGCTATAAATTGATTGAATTAACAATTGAATTGATTATAATATTAATTAAATTTTGAATTGAACATAGTGAAACACCCATTAATAACCTCTTCTGAGTCAAATGTTTAAAACACTGTTTATAGTTTCACTTAAATGAGATTTACTCAGTATATATGTTTCGCGGAACTATTCTCCACATCATCAGCTGTTAAACAACTGTTGGATCATTCCATAGGAGCTGGGTAGGTAGGTAGGTATCCAGTTTGACTCTGGTGGTCTAGTGATAAACTTAAATAAAATGCTGTCTGCTTACAGGATGTCAAAATCACAAGATTAGGCTCATGTTTTTTTTAAATAAATCCTTTCCCATATGTTTAGTTCTTTTGGTTGTTGAACTGTTTTTAATAACTTGATGCCTTTTTCTATTTCATGGTTTTCATTCCAAAAATGTGCTGCCACAGCTGATTTATCTATTTGTTTGTGACAGATTTTTCTTCAATGTTGCTTCAACCTAGTGCCTATATTTCTCTTTGTCTTCCCTATGTAGATTTTTTCATAATCATTACAATTAATCTGGTAAATACCAGATTTTTTTTCTCTTTGGGCCTGGAATCTGTTTTGTTTAACAAGTACTTTATTTATTTAAGTTTGTCACTAGACCACCAGAGTCAGCCTGGATACCTACCTACCCAGCTTCTATGAATGATCCAGCAGTTGTTTAACAGCTGATGATGTGGACAATAGTTCCACGAAATAAATGTCCTGAGTAAATCTCATTTAAGTGTAACTATAAAGAGCATTTTAAACATTAGACTCAGAAGAGATTACTAATTGAATTGATGTTTTGATGTTCTCAATTTTGAGATGTGACATCACAGCAGTGATATACTTGGTAGTAAAATGTACAAACAGTAACTATTTTCATCAGTTTTGCAATTTGAAGAAATTTGCACTTCATATTATGGAAGAGCAGAGTCAAGCCAGTAAAATCTATATTGCATTTTCGAAAAGTGAAGAACAGTGTGCAGAGATTGCGAAGATGGCTCAATCTCTTTTTGTAACACTGAGCCACAATGACAGTGTTGAAAAGCTATTTTTTCTATACATGCACAGTAAACCAAGGAAATAAAGAGATTTACCATGGGTGGAAGGACTTGCTTTGGTAATTACTCTTTAACCAGAATTTTACATGCAAATTTGACTATTTGTACAGTAATGTGGAACTTTTAGAAAAAAAAAATAGGCCTAGTGAGAAATATAAAGAAGCTACAAACCGAAACAAATGATGAATTTGGTATATGGAATGTGTTGGTAAGGGAAAGGTATCAACATTATCAGATTTCAGAATATCATAACCCTATATAGACTACCATTGCATAGAAATTTCACCTTTGAAACCTCACATCAAAATTAACATATTTCCATTTTTAATGTATGTTATTTTTTCACAAAATGTCAAATGTAAGCTTATGCACTGCAGCAGAATCCAGCAGTTTTACCAAAAACATATTTTGTCTTTTTGCCTGAAATATCCTTTGTTTGCAAAAGTAGAGCCAAGTACAATGGCTAAATTTTTTATTTAAGACTCTGATAACCATGTGTTTATTTGGTACTAAAAATAGCATACAGAGATTTATTAATGTGCTATATGGATTCATAACTCATTTGCAATGAACCAAAATCGTTAAAAAAACAGAATGTGACAGACTAAAACATACTTCACTAACAAAGTTTAAAGAAAAATAATCACCTCTTCTGTTTTACTCAACTTGATATTCTGTGGCCAACATGATGTAATCAGAATATCAATTCCACGAAAACTAGCTTTTCCACGGATGCATACATTTCTAACAGCTTCTACATCTCCTGATGTAAAGCTATTATCTGTTGCTTTATTTTCCTCTGCCTGAACTCCACTAACATATGCTAGCTTTAATCCTGAACTGACAGTCAAAACTCCCCGTTTACCTGGAAGCAAAATCATTATAAAAATTGGCAAAATTGCTCATTAAGATCTTGGTTCTTGTGTTTTTCTATCTTTTTTGCCAAATATTTTTGCACTTATACATGCTTTTAAATTGTAGCAAAGGACCAGTTTTTATGAAAAAAATTTCGGTTTGTTTTCTTACCAAGATAATTAACATTAGGACAGAGCTCGCAACCAGTTATATCTGCATACAACGCCACATGTTCAGGAATATTGGGGCCTAACACATATGTCTGAATAGGAACTGTAACAAAAACAATGTATATTTAAACAGTGGGCTTATTTTACTTTGCTTATTAATTTCATCACTTCAAAGAAGTCTTAACGCACTGATATTACTCAAAATATTATAGCTGTCTGAATGTAACAACAAACCAGCTGACCTTTAAGAGTTCCATTTATGTAAGGTTCTAAACCTTCACTTGAGGAGCCAAAGAAGTTTCCAACACAAAGCAACAAGTCAAATGGACCATTCTTTTTATTTATATTTTCTACTCGGGTGAATAGGGTCTTAAATCTCCCTTCCACATCACCACAGACAAGTCTGAAAGTAAAAGAGTTAATTTGAAAAATTAGTGCTTATGTAGATTTAACTTAGCTTCACAGAGCAATAATTTGAGAAAAGGAAAATGCCTACATGCACAAAGAATACTTTAAAGTAAAGCTTTTTTGAAATTATTCAAATATCTTCCAAGAAATTTTGCTTATATTCAATTATGATTTTGACATTTTTTTCATTTCTGGAGCAAACAAGAAAATAGTAAGCTCTGTAGAGAGAGGGCTCATCAATTGAAGGTTAAAATTATTGTAATTTGAGGAAAAGAAAAAAGAGCAGTGGAAGAAGAAAAAGTAGAGGCAGGAGTAACCAAAAATTGGCCTACAAGATAGTTAATTGCTCCATAGATCCCATAATGCTTGAAATATGGAACATGTCAAATAAAATATATAACAAGCAAATAAAAAAAACATGACATACACTGCAATTAAATACATGGTTATGTGATATGTGCTACAGGTAAACACAGCTAAATACACATGATACATAGCATATTACTAAGATAAATAAAAATTACTGGCCAGATTAAGATAAATAAAAATTACTGGCCAGATACTTAAATGAATATACATATTCACTGGTGAAAGAAAAAAAACTTGACAAGAAGTCTACATGATTATTCAAAATCCAACATTATATATGATGCTTAAATGCTCTTTTTGCAGAATGCATTTTCTTTTGCTATATACAGAATTACTCCCAAAAAGTATTCCTTATCTCAGAATAGAGTGAAAGCATGCAATGCAGTCCTTTCTGGTTTAGTAAGTTTCTCAGACTTTATTAGGCAAACATGCTAACCTGAACTTGGAAGTCACAGTATCTATATCTGTTCCAGTTCAGTTCATGATCAACTTTTAATCTTGGAATTTTGTATGAGAAATTTCCATCAGGTCATAGTTTTGATAATAAATAATAAGCTCAAGGACATTCTTGTGCTTCGCTTTGAAATGAATAAAATTTCTTTCATTATAATTTAAGAATAATTTATAAGCTTCAAACCACAAGCTTAATTCTTTAAATGTCTTAATTGCAAACTGTTTTGGTGATTTTCCTGAAATTAATCCATTAGCAAAACATTACTCTAGATGCTGTATGATATTGCCAGGCAATATTAAATATATACACACAAACCAAAGAAATCTTCAGTCAAAATTCCTGAAATTAAATACTTGACCTAAGGTTGTATCATTAAGCATTTTGTATGGGTTCTTTTATAATTGCACTTCTTCCTGAGATATACGTTTATTAATGAGCTTCAAACTGACTTTGGTGTTAGAAACGTGATACATCTGTCATGAGATTTTTAACATAACATAACCTCACATAACCGATTTGTTGCTATTTAGCTCTTGCTTTGCGTGCATGAAGCTACTGACACTACCAAACATATCGCAGAAACATACATTTTTGATTTTTCCATACTTCCTCTGCTTTATATTAAACGAAATTAGCAAGTAATTCAACTATGCACACTTTATTTTCGGTATTAGCAATCGAGAGAGAAAATTTCCCGCTACCTATTACGGTAAACAAAAAATAATTATGTTGGCTGGACATTCAGGGCTGGCAATGTAATTAACAAAAATAACTGATCCATTGAGACCGAACCACGACAGTGTCAGTTTATCATTTTGCATCTAGATGTCGTCAATTTCTTCCTATATTCAACACTTTATAAGATAAATGTGTTAAAGAAATCTAGAAGATGGGAAATAAAATAAATGTTCATTAACTAACACCGCGCTCAGTCCAATTCTTTTCGTATTCACAGCACAGAATATCGTAGCATATAAGAGCCTTTAAATTTTGAAATGCAGAGACTTGATATATATTTATCCATGTTTCCTAATGCATGATGTTCTTAATATGGAACGTGTATGGAACACAATAGACTTTATTTATTTTGTCAAAAAGATTCGTAGTGATGACATTCTTCTACCTTCATGAGATCAACTACATAGACTAGAATTAAGTAACAGGTGAACTTGGCACTAATAAAAACAAGTTCAGGTTAGCATTAAAAAGATACATTGTCGCTCACACCTTCTATACACGGGAGGATTTTATATAATCACAAAATAAGTGAACTAACTTTTCTCCGTTGAATTAATGCAGCTTTGTAAATATACTAAATGTAAATACCATAAATTACCATTTTGTAAATATTCTAGATGTAACTAATTTAAATTACCATTAGTAAATAAGAGTTTTTTTTATTTTATTTATTTTTTTATTTTGGACGCTCTTTAACATCACAGGTCATCAGCGTCCCATTCTATTCAGGGCGTGAAACGGCCGACAAATTTTGCTCAGAGGTCTCTTCTTTCAGGCTTGAGAGTCTTTTTCGTGCGTTAATGTGCGACACGGGATCCACGGCTTTACTTCCCTTCCGAAGGAAGGATTTTTACACCCGAAAAAATCCATCGATCCTGGCCTGGTTTGAACCTGCGATCTTGGGTTTAGAAAGCAAGTATGGTTACCACTACATCACCAGGACCGACATGCGAGGGTAGGTGCATAAGTTTCGGCCCTAACCATTTTCTAGGTTTTTGTTTACGGGCGCTCTTTAACATCTCAGGTCATCAGCGTCCCATTCATTTCAGGGCGTGAAACGACCGACAAATTTTGCTCAGAGGCCTTTTTTTTTTTTTTTTTTTTTTTTTTTTTTCCCAGGCTTGAGGTTCTTTATCGTGCCGCAAATGTACGACACGGGACCCACGGCTTTACTTCCTTTCCGAGGGAAGTCATACTTACGGTCAAAAAAATCCATCGATCCTGGCCGGGATTGAACCCGCGATCTTGGGTGTAGAAGGCAAGTATGGTTACCACTACACCACCAGGATTTTCTAGGTATGATAAAGACAAAAACTATATTTCACTTTTCAATAGAGTTACCCTTTATTGCAATGCACTTCTCACATCTATGAATTAACATTTCAACCCCCCCCCCCCAAATAGCCATAAGTTTTGCAAAATCGTCATAAACAGCATCTACCACTTCTTCGTAACACTTAAATTTCCTTCCTCCAAGGTCCTTCTTGAGTTTTGAGATGAGAAAATAGTCACCGAGAGCTAGACCTGGGCAGTAGGAGTGGATGATTTAGCTTCTTGAAGCCACATTTCTTCACAGCTTCTTCTGCAACAAGAGCTGTGTGCATAGGCGCGTTGTCATGAGGAAGGCAAATACCATCATTCAGCTTTCCTCGCCTTTTCTCTTTGATGAAAGCACATAATCTGTGCAGTAGGCCAGCATAGTACTCCCCATTTACTGTGGTGTTCCTCTCCTTGAAGTCAATGAAGAGTATTCCTTCACAGTCCCAAAACATTGTGGCCATGCTTATCTAGATTGACTGAGTGACCTTGACCTTTAGAGGCGGTGCGTCGCCAGGTTTACTCCACTCCATTTATTCTCTTTTGGACAAGGGATCATTGTAGAGGACCACAGTTTCATCTCCTGTAACAATGGTTTGCGGAACTGCTCTCTCGTTGCTGCTTTTGGACTGAGGAAAGAGTCTAGGCACTAACCTTATTCATGTTTAAATATTCATGAATAATTCGAAGGACTGTTTTTTAGAAAGCCCCAATCTTGTTGCTTCTTTCGTAATTTTGAGCCGCCGGTCTTCTATAATTTCTCCTTTCACAAGAGCGATGTTTTCAGGAGTGAGCACCTCTAAGGGCCGACCTGGACGCTCTTCGTCTTCAATGCTTTCTCGACCCACTCAATAAAGTTTGGCTCATTCTTTTACGGTAGAATATGAGGGGGATACTTCCCCATAAACACCGTCCAATCGCTGTTTAATTTCATTTGGAGTAAGTCGTTCTTTTGTGAAGAACTTAATAACAGGTCAAACTCCATTTTGAACATGTCACAATCTTCAGCGCATAGCCTTCTTTATGCAACTATATCTGAACAACTGAACGCAGCGGAGCAGAAGTTACAGCTGCAATTATTTACTTAACAGAATAAGGTATAACACCAGATAAGAATTTTGTGAAGGCGATAATTCTTATCGGCGAGGCCGGAAACTTATGGATCTACCCTATATTTAATGAAGAATTCACACATGTGTTATGTACCATACATAACTGCCACAATTGTTGTTACAGGGGCTTTCTTGTCCTTTATCCCACGTATATTTTCCAACCAATTCACAAATGAGTGCCTTATACAAACTTTACTATATTTTTATTCATCACACTTTATTATTTTAATACAGCTAATACATGTTATTACAGTGATACTGGGTGGTTTTTCCTTCGCGGGACTGCTGCATGCGTAAAGGCCGGTCGGTGGGTTCATCCTGTTACCGCGGTGAATGGGAGTCGGAAAGTCCACAGGTATTATTGTCCCGTAAGTTATTATAACACTTAAACACTTAAAAGGTACATTTGCTGATCATTACCAAGGAAGATGATGCTAGAAATGCATCCCTTTATTTTCCATACATTCTGGTATCGGTTTATGAAATTAACCTTTACCCTCTGCATTCTAGCTTTCGATCATTCAGGGATCCTCGTGAAGTAGGTTAGGTTTTTCTAAATACCGGTATTGATTGTTTTGTGAATTAACATAACATTTAGGTGAAACTAGGATTAGTTCGTAAAGAAAATTACATTAGGATCAATTTCTTCGTCCTGCACACTATTCAAAATCCGTTCATAAAATCTACTCCTGGATGCAGGGTCACCCGGTACAGGGGTTTTAGCTTCAGTAATTTTGTAACCTTTTGAACAGCGGAATGGAAAATTCTCGTCAAAGTGAATTTTAGGGGAACGTTCCAGAACATTGCTAAGGTTATCTAATATTTCTTTATAAGCACTTGGTACACTGTTTTATTACGAATATTTCCCGTTTCACTAAATTTATTTACCATTCTGTGAATGAAACCGACTTGAAAGTTAAATATCAGGGAATCTCTCTTGAAACAATTTTCGTTCATTACGAGCCGATTCTGTACGCACGTACTCTTGAGAAATAGAATACGTGAAGGAAGTCAAATAAACATAATTTATACATTGCATTACGCCGCCTAATGAATGCTTAATACACCATCACACAATACCCAAGAACACGTCCGTACGTTTCTAAAGTTAAACTCGTACTGAGCTCCCCTCCTGCTTCCCAACGGACTCTCAAGCGTGGAAACGAGACGAGAACTGCAGAACTTGGTCTCAAGTGTTCGTGCAAAGGTCCCGCGAAGGAAAACTCACTCAGTATAAACATTTACCAATACGTGAATTAAGTCAAATAAACATAATTTATACATTGCATTACGCCGCCTAATGAATGCTTAATACACCATCACACAACACCCAAGAACACGTCCGTACGTTTCTAAAGTTAAACTCGTACTGAGCTCCCCTCCTGCTTCCCAACGGACTCTCAAGCGTGGAAACGAGACGAGAACTGCAGAACTTGGTCTCAAGTGTTCGTGCAAAGATCCCGCGAAGGAAAACTCACTCAGTATAAACATTTACCTGCATTTTCCTGTAGAGAAGCTGAATATTCTTTTCTTTAATTTGAGCGAAATCCTCATTCACCTGTTTGTTGAAGCCAGGAATACTATGGTCAATTGATAGTATTCAGCCATGGAATTTCACATCAAGGTTTTAAGACACAGACTTTGAATTAATACTCCACTCCACGAGACAAGCTATTACAAGCTAAATACATTTTCCATACAAAGAATTCAGAAACTGAGAAATGCACTGTCAACGGAAAATTGGCAATTATTTCCGCTTAACAGCCTTTATCTTTGTTACCCTCTCTACCACCCTGAGTTCATTAGGATGAGGTTTATTAGTCTAGCGGCAATTTGTCGTATTCTGCTCAACGTGGCAGCTAAAGTCAGAAGTGACTTCTTCTGATTTCAAGCAATTTTGGAGATATGTGATCACAAATTCACTGTGACCATTGAACTCACAAAAGTGTTCTTAGGTGTGTTTAGACCCTGAAGGCAAGTACAGAACACGTGGATTGTCCACAAAAACTCGTGATCATTCCTATTGTGCCAGTTCTCGTCAGACATACAGTAACGGCACACAGTGGTGTTTAAAGAAAAGGAAGTGCTTTTCAAAAGAGAATGAAAAAAAGACTAACTAAAGGCTTTTATATTTGCAATTGGGAGAGCACCTGAGTATGTGATCTTATGGTACGGGGGTTGGTCCATAAATTTCCGGCTTAACTATTTTCTAGATATGATAAAGACAAAAACGATATTTCACTTTTCAATATAGTTACCCTTTATTGCCATACACTTCTCACAACTTTAAATTAACGTTTCAAACCCCCTCCCCTGCCCAAACAGTCACAAGTCTTGTTCGAAAATGGGCTTAAAGTTTTGAGAAGAGGAAATAGTCACTGGGGGCTAGATCTGGTCTATAGGGTGGATGGTCGATCTCTTTGAAGCCACATTTCTTCACAGCTTCCTTTGCAACAAGATCTTAGTTGACTGAGTGACTTTGGCCTTTAGAGGCGATGCTTCGCCAACTTTACGCCATTCCATTGATTCTATTTTGGACAAGAGAACATAGTACAGGATCATAGCTTCATCTCCTGTAACGATGGTTTGCAGAACTTCTCTCTCGTTGTGACGCCAGAGCTCCAAAAATGTCTGACAACTGATGACTCAAGGCTGCTTTTGAAATGAGGAAAGAAGTCTAGGCACCCATCTTGCACTAACCTTATTCATGTTTAAACGTTTATCAATAATTCAAAGGACTGCTGATTTAGAAAGGCCCAACCTTACTGCTATTTCTGTAACTTTGAGCCGCCGGTCTTCCATAATTTCTCTTTCCACAAGAGCCATTGTTTTCAGAAGTGAGCTCAGGGCCGGCCGACGTGCACGCTCTTCGTCTTCAATGTTTTCCCGACCTATTCGAAAAAGTTTGGCCTATTCTTTTACGGTAGAATATGAGGGGGATGCTTCCCTATATACACCGCCCAATCGCTGTTTTATTTCGTTTGGAGTAAGTGCTTCATTTGTGAAGAACTTAATAACAGCTTGATACTCTTTTTGAACATGTCACCATCATCTACACATAGCCTTCTTTATGCAACTATATCTGAACAACTGAACACAGCGAAGCGGAAATTAAACTGCAATTATTTACTTAACAGATGAGGTATGACACCAGATAAGGGTTTTGTGAAGGCGATAATCCTTATCGGCAAGGCTGGAAACTTATGGACCTACCGTCGTAGAATCGCCTCTGGTAGTGTGAAGGACACATTTCAGAAACAGCATTATACATGCTTTACACAAATGGATGACAAAGAAGGGAAAAGTGCCAAGGAGGGAGAAAGGCAGTTTGAATTCCACAAATGTGAAAAAAAATTTCCCCGCGGTCCGGCGCACAATATTTCACGACTCGTCCACGCCAGACCGTGTCAGAAACCCTGATTCAATCATATCGATGTTTGCTAGTCCACAGACTAAGGATGAAACCTCTATCTCTCTCGCACTTCACGCTGCTTCAATCAACAGGAAAATTTATGGCGACGTATCCCCGGGGAAATTTTTTGGTCGTTGTGATGAAAATTATGTGTTCTACAAATTGATTTTACAATCACTGGACCTAGAGTTAGAGAGGGGGGAAAAATTCACAACTGTCCCCAGGTTTTAGATGTGGTTAGAACGGCTCGTAAAAAACATATATGTGTGTGGAGAGAAATCCTGCAAACGCATGCATATAGGAAAAATAGAAATGTTCATCATTTAAATATATTTGAATAATCGTATTTGTCAGCTAGCCGTTTGGATCTGGCGATGACAGGTCCTTGACCAGTGTCCTCCCTCCACCCTACACATACAGCAGTTCCATCCGCTCTCCATGGACGGCTGCAACTAGAAGAAGAACTGGAAACAAAGCACGGTCGCGAGTTCCTTCGCTCTCTTCATTTGTTACTTCAGCATGTGTATAGGTAGCGCTGCTGCCAAATCAACAAGTTTAAATTGGCATTTTTGTTACTTTTTTTATATTTATCAACTTTTTACTGTATTTAATTTTTTTCTTCGATAAAGATTATATGTAGGCGCACAAAAATGTATTACTGTTTTATAATTTAACTGCACAAAAACAGATGATATGTAGCTTTTGTTCTATCGACAGCGATCGATGTAATCTATAATACTACTCTAAAAATGTGTCTTTTTTTATGAGCATTTAATTCTATTTTGAAGTTTCTCTATTAGAAAAGTTATCAGATTTATCCTAGTATTCTTCATGAGGTTTTTTAAAATGAACACTATGCAAACATTTTAAGAAATAAATTTGACAAAATGGTGGGGCCTAGATTAGTACAATAACGCCGTTTCCGTAAAGACAGACTCACAAATTATGCAATTTTTACACTAAGACAAATAACTGAATAGAGAAAAAGAATAGATACAACCGACCAACATATTTATCATTTAAGAATATAAGAAGACATATGTTACAGTAAATAGAATTTTTTTTTTTTTTTTGCAATAGATAATGAACATAAAAATCTAAACCATAACCTAATTATTGGATTTAAAGGTTGCTATAAGGAATTTTATACAGCTACTAGGTAATAAAATTCTATCTTTGACATGGTACGAATTCTATGGCGAATTCCAGCACACACGTTATGCATTAAAACTGGACCATGGCTAATGTCCCTTTTTTTTTTTTTTTTTTTTTATTTCTGCAATTACAGATATACAGACATTATTTTTAATTCGTCAGCACACATGTATTTTGCATTTTTTGGACACTATTACGTACAATGGATGTATGTGCAATATATTGGAGTATTCCTTAGTTTTTCTTAACATATAATTTATGGGAGGTTTTATCAATATTGGAAAGTACTTTTCTTTTGTTTTAAATGCATTCATACTAAGATAGAAAATGCCTTCAAAACAATGTTGTAAATTTTGCCTTTAAATTAAAATTGAAATGTAGGTTACTATGTTTAGAATTTTTTTTAAATTAGATTATCAAGCAATTTCATGAATTTTTCAAAACACGTTTTTTTATTGCTACTCTATTTTTATTTAACAGTAACCAAAGATTTTGGTACTTCCTGTAAGGTGCGATATCGTTTATTTTAAATGCACTACAATTTTTATATTTCATAGTTCAGACTCGTCTGATTACAACACTCATATCTGCATGTTTCTAAGCGATGCCGTTTTCTAGAAAGAGTTACAAATATTTCTATTCCAGACCGGATGACGTCACACCGCTAGCTAATAAAATGTCGGTCACAGTAGTTATTGCAGTTTGATATGGTGCTCGCCTTGGTGTGAGTTCCTCGTATTTTGCTGTTTAATAATTTTTTGTCGTGTTTTCATTGCAATGAAGTTTAATTCTTATTGCATTATAGTGTTTTAAAAGTGATTAATATTAGCGTGTTCTGTTTTGATGTTCTGATGTTCCAACTAGAAATTCTGTTACTTGTAGTCGGCATTTCAATGAAAATGGTTTCCTCGAATCTGATGTTTTGAAATTTTAAACAGCCTAGAATTTAAAAAAAAAAATTGCAATACTAAATTGCAATAGTGCTGAAAAGAGGGATGAAAGTACTAGTTGATTTTTCCACTTCACATGCAGTTGGCCACAAATGATCGAGTTCTCGTCTCGTTCCCGCACTTGAAAGCCGGTCGGGGAGCAGGAGGGGAGGTCAATACGAGTTTAAATCTAGGAGGGTACGGATGTGATCTTGTGTGTTGTTGACAATATATTAAGTATTCTTATGTGCGTACAGATTTGGTTCGTGATGTTCAAAGATTGTTTCAAGAGATATTACCGGATATTCAACTTCCAAATCGAAGTTCGATTCACAGGTTGATGAATAAATTTCGTGAAACGGGAAATATTCTTGATAAAAGCATATGAAGCCACGTGCAGTAAAAGTTAGTTAACATCGGATGCTCTGAAACATTCCTCGTAAAAATTACTTCGTCGTGTTTTACAGAAATTTCCAATTCCTCCGTTCGAACGGTTACAAAGCTATGATAAAAAAAATTAAAAAATAAAATTACTGTAGTGCAAGAACTTAAACCGGGTGACCCTGCATGCAGGAGCAGGTTTTATGAATGGATTTTGAGTAATATGCATGACACGGAAATTGACCCTTATTTAATTAACTTTACGGAGCAACTCCAACTTAAACATTTCACAAGTGTCTTATAAGTGATATTTTTTCCCGAGCCATTATTTGGTTACAGAATAGTATGGTTAATCCGACTTTTTAGCACCGTGAATCTGAAGATAAATACAATTTTAGATTGCATTGTACAAAGAGAAACAATGGGCGGAAATTTGGACAGAACGTTTGAACTCAATGGTTGAAAAATTACCCAAAAATTATTTTTGCCGGATCAGTTTGCTCTGAAAACAAAGTTCACAAGCATATTTCATGAATCTAAGTTTGGCATTTACCGAAATCTTTCCTGAAGAAGATCAATATCAGCTGTACTGCAGGAATGGAAACGATCATGTATGGTGTTCTTTTGCTACTTGTGAGGTAGATAGTGAAGTTTATTTCAATTCTGTAACATGTATGCAATGTTTACTACTGGGAAACAGGTGCAATGTTTCATTCTTGCAAGCACGAAGAACCTGGTGATGAAAAATTAAAAAAATACAGCATAAATAAAAAAGAATTTCCAGGAATATGGATTACTGTCAGATATCATTATGAGAAAACGATTCTTCGTGACTTAAAACATGACATTCATCATTGTTACACTTCAAGGTCAATGACAGTTGTACTTGACCGTAACGCCCATTGAAACAACAGGAAAGACGAAGGAGGGGATAAAATTCTCAAAGGCTCTAGTGAATAGATTTACAAGAAAAAATATAGGAGAAAGTCTGTGCTCTGACGTTAAGAATTGCTTGATACAATTGTATTCAACATATCACAAAATAAATGTATAGATGTTCTGTGATTCTAAGAAACACAGGGTCTCTGACAAAAACAGAGTGGAGTAATCAGTAGGCAGTTGTTTACTGGAACACACACACACACACACACACACACACACACACACACACACACACACACAAATTAACAGTAATTGTAAAAACAGAAAATTCCAGTGTGACTTTCTCTTAATGTTTTATCCTTTTCTGATTTTAAAATTACTGTTAATTTGTTACATTGTTAATAGTGTTACTTTATTTTATTTAACACACACACACTCACTCAGGGCTATTCAAAAAGAAGGAACAGATTTCAAACATTTCTTTCTTCCAAATTAAAAAGAGAGAAACACAATTCCAACGTTTCTGGTCAGACAGAAGTTCAAAATTTGAACCATCCAGGTAGAAGTTCCAAACACGCCGCATTGGCGCTGTTGCTTGTCATGCACGGCCACATTGACGCTGTTGTTTGCCATGTTGATTGCCTGTAGTAAAATGGCGACACAACCGGAAAAAGCATTTTGTGTGCTGCAATTAGCAAAACTAGAGTCCATTATTGGAGTTCAACGTGTTTTTCGCCGTCAATTTAATAAATAACCGCTTGCGCATAAGCAGATTTACCAGTGGCATCGAAAAATCTAGATGTTGCTTCTGCAAACGGAAAAGAACGGGACGTCCACGCACATCGAATGAAAATGTCGAGCGTATTCGTACAGTTTACGAAAGGAGCCCCAAAACTCCACAGCACGAGCAAGCAAGGAACTTAACATTCTTCAATCAACGGCATGGCGAGTTCTGAAACATCGTCTGCACCTGAAGCCGTACAAACTGCAATTATTGCAAGCATTGCATCCTGATGACTACAACAAAAGGTATGAATTTTGCATTAGCATGCTAGATGGAAGAAAACGATTTTTCTGACGATTAATTTTTTTCGATGAATCCACTTTTTATCTTTCCGGTAAAGTTAATCAGCATAACGTTAGAAATTGGGCAAGTGAAAATCCTATGTCAGTTATGAACATGAAAGAAATTCACCGAAAATTAATGTCTTCTGTGCCACATCTATAAACAAAGTTTATGGACATTTCTTCTCATGGAGAATACTGTGACAGGACTAACTTATCTACACATGCTTCAAAACTGGTTATTTCCTTAACTTGAAGATGATTCACATGACTTCAGCTTCATACAAGATGGTGTCCCGCCTCATTTCTCTAAGCACGTCCGACGTTACCTGAATGACACCATTCCAGGACGTTGGATTGGAAGAGGAGGAGCAGAAGATCAACTTCATCGCCGGTGGCCTCCCAGGTCTCCAGACCTCACTCCTTGTGACTTTTGTCTGTGGGATTACGTAAAAAACCGTGTTTTTATTCCCCCTATGCGCGACACTCTTAAAAGTCTGCGACATGGAATTGTTGAAGCTGTGAATTCGATAACTACAGACATGTTGATTCGTGTATGGCAAGAAATGAGTCACCGTTTTGATATTTGTCGTGTAACATGGTGCTCATATTGAATGCATAAAAAGTGAAAAATTAAATTTTCTCTTTCCAGGAATTGTATATCTATCTTTTGTAGTTTGGAAGAAATAAATTTTTCAAATTTGTTCCTTCTTTTTGAATAGCCGCATATATATTTGAAAGAAATAAATGTTTGAAATTTGTTCCTTCTTTTTGAATAGCTCTGTATATATATATATATATATATATATATATATATATATATATATATATATATACGCGCGCGCGTGTAATAACAAAAAGATATATGAAAACTTTGGGGAAACATTCCTCACATATACAGGATAAAGATAAAATATGAATATAGAACCGGAATTGCTTTGTTTTCTTGTTAGAGCCATTTTTCTACACCTGTATCACATAAAATATTAAAAAACAGAACTATGTGAAACAAAAAGTCATCTGAAATGTTCAAAATTCCTCCGTTAGCACGGATACAACCATTAACCCGTCTGGCATGGACTCCCTGATGCGCTGATGTACAGCTGGAGTTTCTCGTATTTTCTGACAGTCTTGCAGAATTCGAGCACGAAGACTCTCTCTCTATATCTTCGGCTAACCAATCTATAGACCATAAGATCATCTGTCACCTCGTATTTGCCTCATTTTAATGTGGAATGAGATCCGTAAACATGCAGAACTGACACTAGGTGCTCGGCGCTACGTGAAGCAATGACGTGAGTAACAAAGCAAACGGATTAGGTGGTACAGAACGACCACAACGACATTGAACCTAGAAACTAAGAGTAGTTACAAACCCCCCCCCCCCATCTCATTTAACCAGAGTTAAAAGCGAATGAATTCAGCAACTGTTCTTTTGTGGGGTTATTGCCACAGGACAGCTATGCTGTAGTCCAGCTTGCATATCATACCGTGTAAGCGGAACTGTAGACAAAGGGCTCTAATAAAGAAATAAAGCATTTTCGGGCTCATTTCATATAATATATTTGCATCCTGTATATGGAAGGAATGTTTCCCCAAAGTTTTGACATGCCACTTTGTTACATTATATATACAGGATCAGTCTGGACATCTGCATTAAATTGAGTCGAAATAGAGCTCACAAAGGGGGAACATTTTCGTTAAAGGACCTATGTTCACTAACGCGTCGTTTAGAAGGCACACATCATCTAAAAAAACACAGGTGTTAGGGACATTTAGAGGAGTTGGAGGGCCCTGTCTTACCAATGTTAAATTAGCTAAGTTTATGTTCCCACTGTGGCAGATCTATTAGGTCTAAAATATTGACACTTGGACAGCTTATTTTGACATATTTTTATGTGTACTGAAGTAGAAGCAACAGAATTTAGACATTTCAACAATTATTATATATTCTTTATTTGAATACTGTTTTTGTTAAAATTTGTACCCGTTTTCCGTAATTCCTAGGTGATTAACTTATCTTTAATACTTTTGCTTCAGTAGCTTCGTTGTTATGTCCAGAAACACCACTGAAATTTTCAAGACAATTGATTCAATGGTTCTATATAGGTACGAGGTAGGTCCATAAGTTTCCGGCCTCGCCGATAAGGATTATCGCCTTCACAAAACCTTTATCTGCTGTCACATCTTATCTATTAAGTAAATAATTGCAGTTATACCTTCCGCTGTGTTCTGTTGTTCAGATACAGTTGTATAAAGAAGACTATGTGTAGAAGGTTGTGACATGTTCATAATAGAGTTTCGAGCTGTTATTAAGTTCTTCACAAAAGAAGCACTTACTCCAAATGAAATTAAACAGCAATTGGACGGTGTATGTGGGGAAGCATCCTCTTCATACTCTACCGTAAAAGAATGGGCCAAACTTTTTCGAAATGGTCGAGAAAGCATTGAAGACGAAGAACGTGCAGCTCGGCCCTTGGAGGTGCTCACTGCTGAAAACATCGCTGTTGTGGAAGGAGAAATTATGCAAGACCTGTGGCTCAAAGTTACAGAAATACCAGCAAGGTTAGACCTTTCTAAAACAACAATCCTTCGAGTTATTCATGAATATATAAACATGAATAAGGTTAGTGCAACATGGGTGTCTAAACTTCTTTCCTCATGCAAAAACAGCAACAAGTCATCTATTGTGAGGAATTTTTGGAGCTGCGCCGGGCAAAGAGGGAGAAGTTCTGCAAACTATTGTTACAGGAGATGAAACTGTGGTCCTCTACAATGACCCTTTGTCCAAAAGAGAATCAACGAAGTGACGTAAACCTGACGAAGCATCGCCTCTAAAGGCTAAGATCACTCATTTAATCAAGAAGATCATGGTCACAATCTTTTGGGACTGTGAAGAATACTCTTCATTGACTTCAAGGAGAGGAATACCATAGTAAATGGGGAGTACTATGCTGGCCTACTGCACAGACTACGTGCTTTTATCAAACAGAAAAGGGAGGAAAGCTGAGTAGGGTGTGCGCCTTCTTCACGCGCCTGTGCACAGAACTCTTGTTACAAAGGAAGCTGTGAAGAAATGTGGCTTCAAGGAGATAGATCATCCACCCTACAGCCCCCAGTAAATATTTCCTCTTCTCAAAACTCAAGAAGGACCCTTGAGGAAGGAAATTAAGTGTGACGAAGAAGTGATAGATGCTGTTTATGCCCATTTTGCAGGCAAGACTTCTGACTATTTTTGTGGGGGGGGGATTGAAATGCTAATTCAAAGATGTGAGAAGTATATTACAATAAAGAGTAACTATATTGAAAACTGAAATATAGTTTTTGTCTTTATCATACCTAGAAAATGGTTAGGCCGGAAACGTATGGTCCTACCCTCGTACTTACATATAGGAAAATACAGTTTTGAGGAAATTCGATAAAAGAATTGTTAAAAACTCTTAATAGCCGCAACCCGAAACCCATTGCTTACCTGCGCTATATTCAGAGTATGTTCGGACTATTTACGTCTGTCAACAGCAAAAGCAAACTTTCTTCTAGCGAAAGGCAAAAAGCCAGACCTTTTTAGCTCACTTGATTCGAAAGCCATATATTTTTTAAATGGATGATGTCAAAATCAGGATTTTTAAAATCTATGCATATATTTTCAAATATAAAATAATTATTTGTAGGCTACATATTGCAATTAAAATAATATCACACAATTCAGAAAGATTGGAAATTTATTGTGATTCGTTTTTTAAAAAAAAAAATGTCAAAAAACAAATAAACAAAAAATGTTTCCCTTCCAACTCTCTTTAATTATGAGACGATATTAGTCATATATTCTGCAAGTACCTTTGGGATAACGGAAGGTGTTCTAAAGGGTCTACACTGAACCTAAGTGCATTCCTTATAATGCCGCAGCATGCCTGTCGGACTCTGATAATGTTTCGGGCCTGTGTCGCATTGGATCAAAAGGAGCAAATGTTCACTCAACCAGTTCGTGTCTTACGTCAACGCGGATCGTGTGCATGACATTCTGCATATATCCCAAAAATAATTCAAGGTCGTTAAGTCGGGTGGCCGTCTTCGTAGTCTCCCTTCAACACATTATCATGTCAGTCAAGGAAAGCATTCATTCTGAATCGACACTTGCATTCATCTGCATACATATTGATTACACAAAGATGTACACGGCGAGGACAATGCAGTGTAACGTGGTTTATTGTTGGAACCGCTACACATAAACATAAAGAAACAGGGTTGAATAATTTCTAAATTACGCGTCAGAGAACATAGGTTGTATAATAAAAAATTAATCTCGTTGTGAGATCTATCTCTCCGAATTTGTTGTCCTGATTCATTTTATACAGAGGGTGCCAACAAATGTATAGACACTTCAAGCAAAGAAAAAGCTGCGTTAACATAACAAAACTGAAGTCACACAAACAGGAAATGAATGAGCACTATCATCTTAAACTTTTACAGTTACAACAGTTGCTTAAAATGCCCACCATTGGCATCGATACACTTCTGAGTACGTTGAACTACTGATTAAGCAGCGTTTGCGAAAGTGTCCTCAGTGATTGCAGTACATGCCGTTTCAGTTTCTTCCCGAAGTGCTGTCAGTGTAGCTGGTTTTCTACGGTATACAACATCCTTAAGAGTTCCCCATAGGTAGAAGTCCAACGGAGTTAGATCCGGAGAACGCGGTGGAAACTCAATCGAACCTCTTCGTCCTATCCAGTGCCTTGGAAGATTGTCATCAAGGTGCGCACGTACATCTCAGTGGCGTCGGTCCTGGTGGTGAAGTGGTTACCATACTTGCCTCCTAAACCCAAGATCGCGGGTTCAAACCCGGCCAGGACCGATGGATTTTTTTCGGGGCGTAAAAATCCTAAGTATGGCTTCCTTCGGAAGGGAAGTAAAGTCGTGGGTCCCGTGTCGTACATTTACGGCACGATAAAGAACCTCAAGCCTGAAAGAGAGGCCTCTGAGCAAAATTTGTAGGCCGTTTCACGCCCTGAGTTGAATGGGACGCTGATGACCTGAGTAGTATATATCCCTCCTCGCGTGATTTTTATATCAAATTGATATCAAAAGGGGTGGGGGGTGATATCAAAAGTGGTGGGAGGTGGGGGTGGGAGGTGGGGGTGGTGGTGGTGGGAGGTGGTGGTGGTGGGAGGTGGTGGTGGTGTTGGTGGGGGTGGTGGTGGTGGGGGTGGTGGTGGTGGTGTGGGTGTTGTGGGGGTGGGGTGTTGATATCAAAATCTCAATTTGAATTGATATCAAAATTTCTGTTTGATTAAGCGATAGGAAAATCTCTGTTTGATCGAGTGTTGGATTTAAATCTCCCGAAAAAAGTGTGTGTGATCAATTAATTACGTTGTAAAAAAATGGAGAGCCCTTCCGCCACTGCGTTGGCAGTTCGCCACTGCTCGCTCCCCCCACCGCTCGCTTTCGCCGCCCGCCTCGCTTTGTTCGCCGCCCGCCTTGTGTCCCTCGCTTTGTTCGCCGCCCGCACAATGCTTTTGCGTGAATTCGGTCTTCAATGGGTGGTTTCTTATTCGTTTGTATATATTCTTTTTAACAAAAACTCTGTATTTTCTCACACAGGGTTAGAAAAGTCAAAAACAATATGTGTGGGTTTTTCTTTACAGAGCCAAACTAAAAATAACACGTTGGCTCGCTCTGTACACCACACAATGCTTTTTGTTCCCTCACATGGGAGTTGTCACGGTGTTTTCAAAAGTCGAAAACAATATGTGGGTATTTTAAAAGTTTCTTTTTCACGTTGCTTTTTCTCTGTATTTCTAAAAAGCTATTATTTTCACAAGGAAACAAAAAACATTCTTCTAAAATCCTATCTTCAGAGACATTTAAAAGTTCTTTCTTTCGGGGGAAAAGACATTGTTAATAAAAGTTCTTTCACATCGACATGGGTGGTTTCTTATTCGTTTGTATATATTCTTTTTAACAAAAACTCTGTGTTTTCTCACACAGGGTTAGAAAAGTCAAAAACAATATGTGAGGGTTTTTCTTTACAGAGCCAACTAAAAGTTTCTTTTTCTGTATTTCCATGCTTTGTTCACGCGTGTTTATAAAAGAATTCGGAGGCCATCTTTTCTTCTTCTAAAAAACCGAGTCAATGGATTGTTTCTTATTCGTTTGTATATATTCTTTTTAACTTGTATATATTCTTTTTAACTAAAACTCTGTATTTTCTCACACAGGGTTAGAAAAGTCAAAAACAATATGTGTGGGTTTTTCTTTACAGAGCCAACTAAAAGTTTTCTTACTAACACACAGTGACAGAAAAAAGTCAAAAACAAGGGGATTCTTTTTTCTTCTTCTAGCAAACTCACACCGCGTACCCGATGGAAGATTAAAAAAACCTTCCCCCACCATTTGTACGACGATTGGCTGTAGGGTTATGCATGCGCAGTAGAAACCTCACCTTCTCATTGGTTGTGGGCGTGGTCTTTGTTGTCTATTGGGTGTGGGCGTTATCTTTTGTTGTCTATAAAAGTTCAATCGCGACGAAAGATGCTTATATCACGTGGTAATCATGTCTGCCAAGGTTGTCAACTACGGAGACGAATCTTCTGCCGATCAATCTTCTACAAACACTTCCATCAGTGACCAGGGGCCCGAGTCTTCGAGGAATAACGGAAACTCCGGTACTGGGAGTCTAGTTGAAGGGTTCACGTCGGTTTTAGAACAGTTCGTCAACAAAAAGAAAAGTTGTGATCATCGCAAGAGAACACGTTATGGGGGCAAGCTCACTCTTAAGAGAACACGTGGCTTCTCGGGCGGTGTGGCCAGCAAAAGTGATCAGACCGGAAACGGTGAACCATACCGTCCTGCTGCTTCGTCTTCTACCGGAGCTGCCTCGCCTTCTACCGGAGCTGCTTCGCCTTCTACCGGAGCTGCTTCGTCTTCTACCGGAGCTGGCTCGCCTTCTACCGGAGCTGCTTCGTCTTCTACCGGAACTGCTTCGTCTTCTACCGGAGCTGGCTCGCCTTCTACCGGAAATGGTGTACCACCTTCTCTTGTTGACAGCATTGTGCCACAGGTAAGTGCAACCTTGCAACCATCTTTCGAAATTATTAACCATAGCCAGAGGGCAACTAAAAAATTTTATTCTGGGTACTCTGAAACTGAAATTATGGTGAGTTCGATGCCTAAAGATGCAGATCCTGACCAATGGGTTTCCAAAGTGTTTCATGATTATTTATCATTTGTTGATGACAATCTGCTAAAAAACCAACCAGGGTTCGTAGGAATAACCGTTCATGATACCAAAAATCCTGCTAGACCTTTTAACATGAGTGTACGTAGGTTTGATCAGGTAAACCCCGAGGCCGTATTGAAATCAATGGAGAAAATAATGCAAAGTAACAAAGAATTTTTGTTGGGAGGGGCAATCAAAATTTCGTGTATTTGGACAAATGAAATATCAGGTTCATGTTACAAACGCTGCGACGACTGTAGTAAAAACAAAGGTATTATAGAAATTAAAAACAAAGACAATCTTTGTCTACCTAGAGCCATCGCAGTGTGCAAATCCAAAATTGACGGGGATGTTCATTATGGTTCTATTACGCGATATGACCGTCTGCAAAAACAAAAAGCTGTAGAGTTGTGTGAGAAAATAGGCAAAACCGATGGCCCGTTTACACTTGACGACGTGAAACTCTTTGAAATAGCGCTAAAGGAGTATCCTATCACTGTTTTTGGTGGTCATAATGGTAAAAATGTCCTCTACAAGTCGGAAATTAACACCGATAAACACATCGACGTAATATTCCACGACAGCCATTTTAATGCAATTGTAAACCTACACGGGGCATTCAAATGTAAGTGGTATTGCCGACATTGTAATTTTCCCTCACTTAATAAAAAAGAAACTCACAGGTGTGATCTAAACTGTGTCAAGTGTCGACAGAGGTGTCCAACATCATTTGATAGGTATGTGAAATGCGATTCATGTCATCGCGATTTCAACGGGGAGACCTGTTTTAATAATCATTTGATTAAGGGGAAATATTACCCTAAATCCATGTCAGTATGCGACGTGGAAAAAGTATGCCCGTTGTGTAACAAACTTGTGAATATGAGGCTTAGGAAAACTCCTCACCAGTGCGGAGAAATTTATTGTGTTACTTGTAAGGTCCATGTGAATGCCAACCACGAGTGCTACATTCGGCCGTACAATTCACCAAATTTGCGAAAGAATTTCGTGTTCATGTTCATAGATTTCGAGTGTACTCAGAACACGCTTTATTCCACAGACGTGTTTGAACACATTCCTAATCTATGTATAATGCATAAAAGTTGTGGTCTGTGTGTGGACAAGTCTCATAAGATGCCCTATTGTACACAGTGTGGTGTTAAAGAATGGGTATTCGACAAGGAGCCTGTAAAAGAATTGTTTGACCACATCACACAACCAGGGTTCGAATCCCGTGACATTATTGTCATAGCACACAACTTGAGGTCGTATGATGGCCAGTTTTTGTTAAAACACATGGTGGGCACCCTAAATTGGGACCCCGAACTGATTATGAATGGAAGCAAAATTTACAGAATGAAGTATAAGAGTGTAACTTTTCTAGACTCTTTGAATTTCATTCCTATGCCACTGTCTCACTTTTCAAAAACCTTTCAACTGCCTGAATGTAAAGGTTATTTTCCTTACCTGTTCAACACCAAGGAAAACGAAAAGTATGTTGGTCCTGTACCAGAGCAAAAATATTACTGCCCAGATGGCATGAGTGTTGATGACCGCAAGACTTTCGAGCAGTGGCATAATGAAAAGTTGTCCTCAAATTATGTCTTTGACATGAAAAAAGAAATGGTTACTTACTGTAAAACTGACGTTTATCTCTTGAGTCAAGGTGTTTCCAAATTTAGGAAACAATTTATTGACGAGAACGGTATTGACCCGTTTAGAGAATGCGTCACCATAGCTCAGGCATGCATGAATGTATATAGGAAACGGTTCATGCCAAGAAATAAAATACCACTTATTCCCGCAGGAGGATACCGTTTAGCTGATAAGCAATCGCGGGTAGCGTGTATCTGGCTGTCTTGGTTGGAACAGCAGCAATCAACCATCATACAGCATGCTTATCGGTGTCGGGAAATTAAAGTTTTAGGGCATAAAGTGGACGGGTACAAAGAAGAAGGGAAATGTGTCTATTTCTTTCATGGATGCTTCTACCACGGTTGCACACGTTGTTACCCGAATAGGAATTCAAGGTTATACAACACTGGCAACCAGACCATGAGTTCCAGATACGAGGACACCGTGAAGGTCACGAAGATGATGAGGCATGCTGGGTATAACGTGACCGAGATGTGGGAGTGTGAGTTCAATGGTTTGATTAAGACCAATAGGGTTTTGGCTGAATTTGTCAAAAGTTTTCCCTACCCCGAACCTCTCAATCCACGAGATGCCTTCTTTGGTGGACGTACAAATTGTACGAAAACCTACTGCGAAGCCTCTGGAGATATGAAAATGTTTTACTATGATGTGTGCAGTTTGTACCCGTTCGTAAATAAGACCAAGGCTTACCCTGTTGGACACCCAAAAATTCATGTGAATAATTTACCAAATTTGCAAGATGTTGAGGGCGGTATTGTAAAGTGTAAAATTCTTCCCCCAGAAAGACTGTACCACCCCGTCCTGCCGTCGCGCATTAACGGTAAACTTATGTTTCCGCTATGCCGAACATGTGCAGAGATGGAGAATCAGACAGAGTGCACGCATACAGAGGACGAAAGATGTATGACAGGAACCTGGGTAGTGGACGAGATTAAAGTCGCATTAGAGGAAGGTTATAGCGTGATTCACGTGTATGAAATATGGGAATATGACATGGTACGCTATAACCCCATCACTGGAGAAAAGGGGCTTTTTCAGGACTATGTGAATCAGTTTCTGAAAATTAAAACCGAAGCCTCCGGTTGGCCCAAAGACTGCGACACTCCTGCCATGAGAAACGAGTATATCGCACGATTTTTGGAAAAAGAAGGCGTGGCACTGGATAAAGACGCTATTGAAATCAATCCTGGCAGACGTGAGTTGGCCAAACTGATGTTAAACTCCTTTTGGGGAAAATACGGCCAAAGAGATAACTTGTCCACATGCGAGCTTGTGAAAGATTATTCGAGGCTCATAGACCTACTTAATGACCCAGGTGTAGAGGTACAGTCTTACCTGCCCGCTACAGAGGAGGTAATGTATGTGGTGTGGAAACATTGCGAACAGAATCCTAAATTGAATTTTACTAGTAACACAGTCATAGCTGCATATACAACTGCCCATGCAAGAATCGAACTCTATTCCTACCTTAGGAGATTGGGCGAACGCGTGTGTTATTTCGACACAGATTCTGTTATAGCCACGTACAGACCGGGGGAATGGATGCCAACCACGGGACCATTTTTAGGCTGTATGACAGATGAAATAGAAAAGTACGGCGATGGAGCGTATATTTGCAGATTTGCATCTACAGGTCCAAAAAGTTACACCATAGAGGTTAAGTGTGGAGATAAGACGCACTCTGTCTGTAAAATTAAAGGCATCACCCTCAACTCGGGGAATTTGGAAAATGTAAACTCCGACGTTATCAGGAACACCGTGCTGAGGGATAATTCAATGTCGGTAGTACTTGAAGGCACACAGATTTCTAGGAAATTTCTAGGAACTGTGGTAACTGAGTCTTCAGTGAAAACCTATAGGATGGTGGTCAACAAACGTGTGCAGTGTGAAAACTTTGATTCCTACCCGTATGGGTATAAAAGAAGGCGTGTCTAAATGAGATCACATCAGTCGCCCACAATGTCTACTAACCAACACTTTAAATTTAATTTCCCGTGCACTATGCTAATTGCAGGTCCGTCGCGGTGTGGTAAGTCTACATTTGTGAAAAATTTAATTAGTAATGCAGACAGAATGTTTGACAGACCCGCGAGAAAAGTGTTGTGGTGTCATCCATTAGAATATTCTCCTAAACCAAGCCCGTTCTTCGCAACCCATGCAGGTATACCAGATTTGGACACTGTTAACGAGGGGGATTTAGTTATTTTGGATGATTTAATGTATCAAGCCTCCGGGGAAAACGTGTCAAATTTTTTCACTAGAGATTCACATCACAAACGCTTCGGGATTATTTACATATTACAAAACGTGTTTCCACAAGGAAAGAAATTTCGAACTATATCTCTAAATGCAAACTACATTGTCGTGTTTAAAAACAATAGAGATAAAATGCAAATTCATAGGCTTTGTCAACAGATCGAACCAAAGAACTCTAGGTTTCTTTTAGAGGCATTTGAAAAAGCTACTGAAAACCCACACGGGTATCTAGTGTTGGATTGCACTCAGTACACGCCAAATCAATACAGGTATCGAACCGGCGTCCTACCAGGGGAAACGCCTTCTTATTTTATACCCAATTGTTGACCACTTTTCTGAAGGTTTTATTTGTGTGCTTCCCAGAGAGTTTAAATAAACGAGCAACGATCACACTTCAGTCATTTAATCACAGACATAGACAGGATGAGCATTGCCAGACTGAGTAGCCCACTGATTGCAAGGCAACATGCAAATTTGTCAGTGCTAGCCAAGGCTAAACCTATTTTGCGACAAAAACTGTTGAAAAGTGCTAACCCTCAGCTAATTAAAGCCATTTCCGAGTGTGTACTCAACGTGTGCAGAGGTCATGTTAGTTTACCTATAAATTGTTTAAAACGCTTAAAGAAGCATAAAGCTAGCTGGAGAAAATTAATTAACAAACGACTTTCCTTAAAGGAAAAGAAAAAGATTCTTGTACAGAGAGGAGGTTTTTTACCTGCTTTTCTACTCCCGATATTGGCTTCACTCGGTAGTGCACTCGTGTCAAATTTGAGTTAAATGAAGCACGGTAAGCAAATTATACTAGCTTCACAGCCAAAAGCTGTCGAAAAGCTTCACCTCGTGGACAAATCACTTAACCAACTCATCAGAGAAATGAATAAATTACAGCGTACACATTTACCACACCCTGAAAAATGGCAGTTGATAAAATATAAGTTGGCCAACTATCTCGATCTTATGTCACAAGTGAGGGAACCATACCTTGAAACCAATGGTATCGAGTCACAAGTGAGGGAACCATACCTTGAAACCAATGGTGTCGAGGTAAAGGAGGAAGAGAAATCGACAAAGACGAAAGTAAATAAAAGCCGATTACCAGTAAAAAAGTCTTATAACCTTCGCAGACAAGTGTGGGAACAACTATGAACGCACTGAAGAAAATCTATTTCAATCCTGAACACTATGCTGGTTTTGGCACTGCAGACAAACTTCGCAAGGCCACAGGTATACCGAAATCTAAGATCGAGTCGTTTCTTCAAACACAGGATAGTTATACATTTCATAGACCGATAAGAAAACGGTTCCCCACCAGAAATTATCACGTGACTAACATGGACGACCTTTGGGAGGCCGATTTAAATATTATGAGTGGCGTAAAGGAGCACAATAAACCATACGTTTACATCTTGACGGTTATTGATGTTTTCTCGAAATATGCTTGGGCTATACCATTAAAATCAAAAGTAGGGGGTGAAATTACAGAAGCGTTTAAAACTATATTTGCTCATCGTACCCCCAAGATATTGCAAACAGATAAAGGAACGGAGTTCACCAACAAAACCTTTCAAACATTTTTAACCAAACATGGTGTAAAGTATTACACTACAAAAAATAATGTCAAAGCCAGTGTTGTAGAACGTTTCAATAGAACCTTAAAGACGAAAATGTGGAAATATTTCACACATAAAAATACATATAGATACGTGGACGTGCTTCCTGCACTTTTAAAGTCTTACAATAGTTCCTTTCATAGGTCCATAAAGATGGCTCCAAAGGATGTCAATGAAGACAACATTTTGCATGTTTACGAAAATCTTTATGGTCGGAATGCAGACAAACCACGTAAAGTTAAATTTAACGTGGGAGACCATGTGCGTATATCTAAGGAGAAAATGAAGTTTGCCAAGGGGTACGAGCAAAATTGGACGGACGAAATTTTACAGATTGACGAGGTGGTATACGGCTCCCCCGTTGTGTATAAATTAAAGGACTTGGGTGGGGAGGCCATAGACGGTATCTTTTACTCCGAGGAGATACAAAAGGTAGCTCCCCCGGCATCATTCAAAATAGACAAAATACTCGACACTAAAGGCCGCGGTCGAAATAAACAGTTTTTGGTTAAGTGGAGAGGTTATCCGACCAAGTTTAACTCGTGGGTACCGGGTTCGAGTATCAGCTCGATATGATTAGAACAAAACCATTTTCCCTCACGCTCGTGAGTAACGCCTCTATGGACCATTTCACTGACAATACAACTTCCAGATTTTCAAACATCTTACCCGAGAGAATAGTATTGCAAGGAGAATGGGAAGTCGCACTGCAAAAGGTTAGGTACCCTGTGAAATTCTATAACGTAACAAATCACGAAAATCAAATCATTGGTACAATGTATAATATGGTAGCACCAGTGACACATTCAAAATTTAACTTACAATTACCACATGGCATCGTGCACAATTCTAAGGATTTGGTACATGCTGTCAACTCAGTTATACGTGAAAATTTGCAAGTCGAAGACTTTTTCATTTATAACGAGAACAAAAATACTGCCAGCATCAACATCAAAGTCGCACAGAACAGTCATATCCCCAGCAGCAAATATGTAGGATATATAGAAAATGCTGAGTCCTCTAGGAGATCGAAAACAGAAACTAAACCCCCTGAAGGCGCGAACCAAACGTTAAAAAACAAAGCTAGAAATATTGCTCCTACTAGAACTCCAAAACCTATCAATCCTAAACCACCAATCCCTCGTAAACCGGGCACTTCTCCTACGGTAGAAACGCAGGAAAAACCTGACATTCCTCCTAAAACCACGTCAAAGAACCTAATACATGTGCTGGTTTTGTCGCCATCTTTGGCCAAGATGATGGGGTTCGAACCTTACACAAACGTGGTTGAACAGGAAATTGGCAAACACCCTGTAGATCCGTACATGGGTTTCCCTTACGAAATGTTCATTTACTGTAATCTGATAGTACCACAAGTGGTGGGCAACACGTTTGTGCAAGTCATTGAAAGCGTCTCTGTAGAGTATGAAAAACGTGACAACACCTGCATGACTATTGAAAAGTCGTTCATTCCACTTAACTGGGTACCTTTGATGCAACAGGACTTTAAAATCGTGAATATAGATTTAAGGAACGGTTATGGAGATTTCTTGCCATTTGTAGACGGACTTTCCTCTACTATAGTTCTAACGTTTCGTCCGAAACAGACATAATGGAGCTGGATACTGTCACCAGATATTACTTAAACCAGGCAGGAGGAGGATTATACAATCAAGATTTTCACCTGTATAGAGGCAAGCGTTATCAAAAGGGTAGCGGCTTGTTCTCTGCTCTCGGCGGTCTTTTCAGAACTGTGCTACCGTTTTTCAAGAGCGGAGTGAAAGCTATAGGTAAAGAAGCATTGAAAATGGGTGCCAACGTGCTTGCAGATGTTGCAAGTTCGGGGGTACCGCCAAAAGAATCTTTAAAGACTAGATTGAAGGAGGCGGGAACTAACTTGAAAAGGAAAGCTGATGTAAAGATAGACTCTATGATAGGCACGGGTCTATTAAAGCGCAGGAAGGGTGAAATATATAATCAGTTTAAGACTAAACGCCGAAGACGTAAGGTGCTAGACGTATTTTCATAATGGCTGACGAATCGTTGGTGCACATGAGTTCGGAACTAGACATCTTTAAAGACTTGCCCGTTCAAATGAACGTGGAGGAGTACCGTTACATTTCTCTAAATCCACAAAATACACTTATGAAAAATGCCCCCATCACATTTCATTACTCTGGCAATGCTGACGATTACCTCGATATGACTTATGTAGTACTTGAGCTGTTCGTGCGAATAGTGGATGACGGTGGAAACGACTTGAAAGAGGACAAACAGGTTACCTTTGTAAACAATTCCCTAAATTCCTTGTTTCAACAATTGGAAGTATCACTCAACAATGTCACAGTTTCCATGCCTCAACCAGGCTACCCCTATAGAACTTACATTGAAACGTTACTCAATTATTCGGAAGATGTCATGAACAGCAGACTAGAGTCCACACTCTGGAAAAAGGACAAGGGAGGAATGATGGACACGTATGTAACAAATGATGGAATTAAGTGGCGTAACGACTATACCAAAGGAAGCAAAGTTGTACAGCTAATGGGCAATCTTTCCAATGCACTCTTTAATCAGGAAAATCTGCTCTTGAACAATGTTAGCGTCACCATCAAACTCTCCCCCTCTTCACCCAACTTTCATCTCTTTTCGGATATAAAGGACTTTAAAGCCTACACAGAGATTCAGTCTGCTAGACTGATTTTGAAAGCTGTGAGGCCGTCCCCGACCATCAAACTTGCCCATCAGGCTGTGTTAACAAAGAACAATGCAAAGTACCATCTCAAAGATGTAGGATTTCACGCTCTCAACATTCCAAAGGGGGTTAGTAATATGACTTTCAACGATGTTTTCATCGGGCAAATACCTCGAAGAGTGGTAGTGGCGATGGTTGCAGACCAGGCATACAACGGCAACATTAACAAAAACCCATACAATTTACAACACTTTAAAATGAATTCGTTTCAACTGTATGTGAACGGCCAGCCTTTTCCCTCACAACCCCTACAGCCCGATTTTGATGCAGGTCACTTTCTCCAATGTTTTCAAACTCTTCAAGATGGTCTCGGAATACACTTTAAGGACGAGGGGCATTCAATTTCCAGACATCAATATTCACACGGTTACACCATTATGGTGTTTGATCTTACAGCCGATATGAGCGCTAACGAGTCTTACATTTCAGGGCAACGACACGGTACTGTGTCTATAAGTGTAGGATTTAAAGATCAAACTCCAGAACCTATCAACCTGTTGGTGATGGCAGAAGTACATCGCACTATAGAAATTGATGCTAACAGGACCATTTTGGTATCATGAATACGCTGCAAATACACCGACTTCTGTCTAAATGTACACCACACTTTTTAGGCGTGTACGCTTGCGACCAATTGTCGTCGATAAATTTGTATAATAGACAGCTTCCCATAGCAGTTGTCATTAACACTGACCCAAGCACGAAACCAGGGAAACATTGGATCTGCATCTTTGTTGCAAAGAACGACCGGGGGGAATATTTCGATAGCTATGGTATAGAACCTCTTTCGGGGGAAATTCTAAATTTTTTAAATCGATGTTGTGGTACAAGATGGTCTCACAACACTAGAAGGTTGCAAGGCGATTTCAGCACTACCTGTGGCCATTACGTCGTTGCTTACCTATCCCACCGCTTCCAAGGTCTGCGCAAGGAGAAATTCTTTTCAAAATTCAGCATAAGTGATTTTAATCACAACGATGACATCATTAAAAGAACCTACAGTCTTGGCGGGTGCTCACAAACTACACATCAGAGATGTATATCGTTAAAGGTTAGTATTAATACAAATTGTGGATGATCATGCATGAATAACTCTGACACATTTTATGTTGCTAATTCTTGTATTTTTTTTTTTAGAAGGCGCATTGACATGATCCGCTCTACCAGTTGTTCCGAGAGAGCTGAACAGGTAAGTCGCATTCAGTATGTGTGGTTAATTGACGAATGAAAAAAAGAGTGTGCTACATAAGGGGTGTTCTTGTTTTTACAGTGACATGGGGCCGCTAACGGATGTTTACTTCCTGAACAGCAAGCAGTCCAAGTTTGCAGCCGTTGGGTTTTCACCTAAATCTCCTCACAAGATCGTGGTGACCATTGGCGGGCGACGCAACACTGTGGTCCTGGGTTCGACCGAGTGGCAGAAGCTTTCAGAGACGATGCCGACTATACAGAGCTTGACCTTTCATCTAAGAGAGTGGCAGATAACCAACCGACTATCCATAATTTTTAAACGTTTATTTGGCACACAAAATATTATCATCAAAATGGACGGTCGTTGTACATCGTTGAGTATGCAGGAATGGAGGACGCTAGAAAGCCTACAGCGTATGGTGACCGACATCATCTATCACAAGAAGAAAGAAGAGTTCGAAGTACAAAATCAAATAGCAGCCTATCGCATGTATTTACTTCACGCCCACGATTCCGGGGAGAAAATGAACTACACCGAATACACAAGATACATCCGTTGCGCAACCTTTAGAGTGTTCCTAGAGATGGAGCATTTTCTAAAACCGATATTCATCAGAGAGCTGGAGTCCAAACAAGGCGAAGTTCAACCATGATGACGTCACGAAGACAAGTTCAATCACGATGGACAAGTTCAGGAGGCCGTGATGACGTCACGGAGGGTGATGACGTCACGAAGACAAGTTCGATCACGATGGACAAGTTCAGGGGGCGTGATGACGTCACGGAGGGTGATGACGTCACGAAGACAAGTTCGATCACGATGGACAAGTTCAGGGGCCGTGATGACGTCACGGAGGGTGATGACGTCACGAAGACAAGTTCAATCACGATGGACAAGTTCAGGGGCCGTGATGACGTCACGAACACAAGTTATGGAGGGTGCGATCACGATGGACAAGTTCAATCACGCCTGCGACGACGGACATGGACCTAGTGATAAAGTTTCTGAAAAATGGTCGACGCCTCACAATGATGGACCCAAATGAATGTCATCTACTTGCCGTGGAGGGAAACGCCATCTTTATACATCATTCACCAGAAGAAGTGGACGCTGTATGGGCGGTGCTTACACCTGAAGCTAAAATAATTTACGCCCCTTACCGCCGCTGCAACCAGCACTACAACCTCCCCTCCACTACCACACACATCGATGGTCCACCCCCTCTCTCCAAAAACTGCCCAATGTGTGTCAGTAGCAAACGTTCTACAGAGAAGTCAACATGATCAACGACGCGTTACGCCAGCTATCTACAGTAGCGAGCAGCTCGGAGTACGTGTCAGTGTCAACGTTACAACCGAACGTACCATACGTTGTGGTAGGGGTCCGGAACATATCAACAAAGCACGGACCCAGGGCGCTTGTTCGCCTCGAAAACGGGAAAGAAGTGTTTCTACCTACTAGATTTAACAATCTTTCCGCAGAACTCATCAACCAGCTCAACTCGTTCGATTTTTACATCGTGTACCAGGGTGAAGAGGTCCTCAGAAACGGCTACCGGAGACACGTATTGAAGTTTACACCGAAATAAATCAACATGGCCTGTCAAACAGATCCGGTGGGGGTCGGCAACAATGTGTTTGTCAAACTAGTTTTTGACAACCAAAATCACGTCACAAGAAGCGGCAAGCACCCTGCAAACATCAAACTCATCTCAACTGAAATCTCCTTCTTTGGCGATGACAAAACTGTCACCGTCAAATTAGCAACCAACAACTCCGACGTCGTGGAAGTCAAGTGCACCCCGTCTAAAATACTTCACTACGGCATAGACGCACGCTGCACCATCTACCTCGGCACCATCGACAAGACACCAGCCCTAGAGTACAAGGTCACATCGGCAGGATGCTTCACAACACCATCGATCAACGATTTCGTCGTCCCCATCGCCACCCCGTCGACCCAGGAACCTCTCAACATCAACTTTTCCCACATGTCGCTCACCTGCGTCACCACACCATACGAGGAGGAGGAGGAGGAAAGCAGCAACGACGAAGACTGTGAAGTGTTGTTTGTCAAAAAAACATATACCACACATTTTAAAATAATTTTTGTGAAGGGATAAAAACATTTTTTGAAAACCCTCACCAGTGAGACAGACTTTTTAAAAATATTGCATTTTTAATTGTATTTAAAACAAATTCTTGTTTTTTGTAGACCACCATTCCAAGTTAATTTTTGTGATCAGTGAGCACCGTCATTTTGTATAATTTTGTGTACAATAAAAAATCTAATTGTGTTTAAAATTTTGTAGACAGCCATTCCAAGTTAATTTTGTGTACAATAAAAAATATCTAACTGTATATGTTAATTTTTTTTCTGTATATATCCCTCCTTGCGTGATTTTAAAAAAATTGATATCAAAAATTACACCTCACCATCCCCACCACCTTTCCCCCGAACATACTAAGAAAGAACTTTTAAATGTCTCTGAAGATAGGATTTTAGAAGAATGTTTTTTTGTTTCCTTGTGAAAATGATAGATTTTTTAGAAATATAGAGAGAGCCAATGTGAAAGAACTTTTATTAACAATGTCTTTTTCCCCCGAAAGAAAGAACTTTTTAAATGTCTCTGAAGATAGGATTTTTAGAAGAATGTTTTTTTGTTTCCTTGTGAAAATAATAGCTTTTTAGAAATACAGAGAGAGCCAACGTGTTATTTTTAGTTTGGCTCTGTAAAGAAAAACCCACACATATTGTTTTTGACTTTTCTAACCCTGTGTGAGAAAATACAGAGTTTTTGTTAAAAAGAATATATACAAACGAATAAGAAACCACCCATTGAAGACCGAATTCACGCAAAAGCATTGTGCGGGCGGCGAACAAAGCGAGGGACACAAGGCGGGCGGCGAACAAAGCGAGGCGGGCGGCGAAAGCGAGCGGTGGGGGGAGCGAGCAGTGGCGAACTGCCAACGCAGTGGCGGAAGGGCTCTCCATTTTTTTACAACGTAATTAATTGATCACACACACTTTTTTCGGGAGATTTAAATCCAACACTCGATCAAACAGAGATTTTCCTATCGCTTAATCAAACAGAAATTTTGATATCAATTCAAATTGAGATTTTGATATCAACACCCCACCCCCACAACACCCACACCACCACCACCACCCCCACCACCACCACCCCCACCAACACCACCACCACCTCCCACCACCACCACCTCCCACCACCACCACCCCCACCTCCCACCCCCACCTCCCACCACTTTTGATATCACCCCCCACCCCTTTTGATATCAATTTGATATAAAAATCACGCGAGGAGGGATATATACTACTGACCTGAGTTGTTAAAGAGCGTCCATAAATAAATCATTAAAAAAAAAAATCTCAGTGGCAATGTGGTGGTGCACCATCCTGTTGCATACGGTAGCATGAGTCTCAAATTTGTCTCGAATGCGTGCATTTGTTACTCGCGTTGGCGGTTCTGTTCTGTACACACGTCTCCATTGCCTTTGAACTTCAACAACATTCTCACTTTTCCAGTACCACTTCAAAATTTCATCCCGCAAGTTCAAACAATAATCTTGGCTACATTTTGTTGTAGCAATGCTATCATAATGTATGTGAGTCACATCTGTTTACAGAACATCATACTACACATTACTGTTGTTTTTCGGTTCAACTTTGAAATGTTATTAAATAGATATCTACTGTGAAAGTGTGTATACATTTTTTGGCACCTCGGCATGTAAAATTCATAGTGTTCTGTCCAAGGGCAGACACTAAGCATCATATTTACTACTTTTCTGGGGATAGACACTACGGTAACTTTCCATTGCATGGTGGGATTATTAGGGGGGACAACTGGAATACTCGTGTAAAATCTCCTCAGAAGCCGCTTTGTCCTCCACAAGTTCCTCTTACAGCCGCTGGAATCGAACCTGTGCCACATTTTTTATACACCATAACTGCGAAAATCTCCCATAAAATGAATCGTTGAATGAATTATTAATGACGCAAATGAACCGTGTTATCTGGCCTGTGCTTTTTAGGGAGAGGGAAATTGACTCTAGGAGGATTTGAACCTTCGCTTTTCGCTTTTGCTGATGGTTGCTAACTGAACTATAAGCAGTTACAATGGGCCGACTCCATGGTCTTCTTGACTTAATTCTCGGACATGCCATATGGTTCCTCCTGCCTGGGTACTTTGCAGATTGAGATTTGTACGTACTCCGACCTCAGAAGTAGGTTATATTTCCGCCATTGCCAGCAGGGATCCAAAATATCCTTATAAAGTATGTAGATTGCACAGGAAACATTTAAAAATAACTAAATACATGCATTTAGTTTCGTAGAATAGTTTCAGATGTTGCCTTCAGGCAGAATGTACAAATTTTTCTTAGTAATGAAATGAGAAGATATGTAGATATGACATCTGATACAAAAATATTGTAAGATGCATAAAACATGTTAGCCTGTAGAGTTAGAAACAAGAGTCAGTTATAGTATGTACCTTCTATTGAAAATCGGTATTGCCAATCGTTTACAGGAATAGCCAACTACATCGTGAGGGTATGGGTAAAAGCAGCAGTTGATTTAACAACGCAATACTGAGAAACTTCATATCTACGTTTTCTTTGAAAATTATTCTCTTTGTTTCACCAGCTGTTATTGCGTAAATGCTTGACCCCGCGTGAACTGACACGTCACAATACTAACAGACACAAGAAGTACACTTTACATACATAAACAATTTGAGCAGAAAATAAACAAACTTTAATAACATCGGTTGAATATTAATTTTGTAATTTAGTCCATAAAGAAAATAGAGAAAATTAAGAGAAAGAAACATAATTTTGCCCATCCCTAAAACCCCTGTAAGATACAAGGCGTAATTGAAAAAATATATGGGTATAACTGAGAAAAAAATTATTGAGATACGTTGTATGTATGTGTGTATGTATGTATGTATGTATGTATGTATGTATGTATGTATGTATGTATGTATGTATGTATGTATGTGTGTATTTATGTATATATATTATATATAATAAAAATAACTTGATTTTAACGTTAAATTAAAACCAAGTCTCCCTTGCCGGTTGCCCAACATGCCTTATCTCACTGTAAGGCTTTTGATGATGCTTTTAATTTAACGCTTATTGATGCGTTACCCACACAGTGCTCTGAAAGTTTACTCAGAGATAGAGAAATGGCAGCTATATTTCCACATAAAGCGCGTATACACCGGGTTTAAGTCTTACACATTATTTTTTTCCCGCCCTCTCACTCACTCTTGTTGCTTGTTTCTACGCACAACGTTACCTTCGATATTCAATATTTTTTTTTTATCACCTTCACTTGTCTTCTTGCCTTTGAATAACTCAAGAGTTCGAAATATAGCGATTTCAAGAGTGACTTTTTCTTATTGTTTTATCCTTTTCGGTTTTTTTCTAGTTATTGTATATATACCTATACATACAAGATAATGTAACTTTAAAAAATGTATGGCAATTTTGGGGCACTCTGTGTATATTTCTATATACACATACGTGTATAAAGCTAAAAAAAATTATGGCGATTTTGGGACACTGTGTGTAGTACTGATATATATATATATATATAGATATATATATATATATATCTGCAATCAGTGATCGATGCGGGGTTTTTCCTATGAGCGAGCTCCCACTCGTTTGCCGCGCCGTGGACGGGTTAGCAAGTCTGCTTGCTTACTTGTTGACCTTGCTGACTGTCACATTCGTAGCGCAGCTGTTCCCGGGTATGCATAGATTTGTTCGTTTCTTAATTCAACAGTGTATATAAAGTGTATTATGCCTCGTGTGTTTATGTACGATTCAGTGAAGAAAGAATCATAGGGATAATTTTATTTTACCATACTGTTAATTCTGTTACTTATGTGTGTACCATACATCCCTTTTTTCAGTATTACCCGACAGGTAGCATGGTCACGCATTTTTCTCAACAGGACTCTGATACTGCTCACACAGCGAATAATTCCATGACAACAATTCACAATGTATTTCCACAATACAAAGTTATTAGCAGGGATTCATAGCCCCCTGGGTCCCCCTAATTAACAACCTGCGATTATTATCTCTGGCGTAAATTAAACAAATACCCCGTACAAGACGAACTCGCACACCATACAAGAACTCAAAGATAATGTTCGTTAGGAAATTGTCCGGATTTCTCTAAATAAACTACAGCGGGTGATGAATAATTTCCTAAAGAGATACCAAAAAATGTTTGGAGAACGAAGATGGGCAGTTTCAACACCTCATTTGATAATCTGGTAAGTATCGAGTCTCTTAAATTAACGGCTAACTAGCGACACGCTAGCCCATAGGCAAAACACTCGGGGAAACAAAACTGATAGGCATAACTTGAAAGACTTACGACGACTCTGGAACGTTTGGTCAGCAGCAGTGAAATATAAACCATCTAATTTAACTGTGATATAGAGGGTGAGCAATGCTTGACGCAACCGCGGGATCGGCCGGCAGTGCTATGTCGGCGAAGGCGGGGGGTATATTTCCTCTCCGCTGAGCGAGGCTTCAGTGTGAGTTGAAATCTTGCGCAAGTAAGATTTTTCTCAGTCCTCATAATTAGCAAATGCCGGACAAGTACCATAAACTTAGGCCTGGAATGTTTCCTTCCTTAAAAATAAACCTTTCCCAATATGTAATTTCATTTCATGTATCAGTGTCCACCGCCTGTGGTGCCTCAGTAGTAAAATCTGGCGTTAAACACTATTAAAAAAAGTGATATTAGTGATGCAGGTATTGCTTATTGAATAACAAAATAGTTAAAACCAACCTTACCAAAGATTTAACAGACGTGTTAGAATTGAAAAGATTGTAATAACGAAATATATAATAATAAAATAATAATTAAATATAACAATAAAATGAAGAATGGAGTTTTCGAATCTTTTATATATTTGAGGATTTGAATGTCCCATTCCTAATTCTGGAAAAATGTCATTTTATGCAAGTTAGTCCGCTCAAATATTTGCTTTCCTTTCTCATCGGTCCTGGCTGCCTACTGATCACCCTGTTTGCCTCATACACCCAAGGTCATGAGTTTAAAACCGACCAATTCCGCTGGATATTTTAAAATATTTACATTTTTAAATTTCAGGCTCTGTTTTGAAGAGGACACTAATGATAAGATATGTTAAAAAGTGTGTGTAAATAAAATACGCCTATGCCCGCAAATTAGCTTTAATGTGTTTCCTCCAGAGCTCAGCGGTTTATTTAGCGGAAAACCCTCTATTGGTACCTGGTACCTGGGATTGGATTGGTAGGAACAGAGGAGGAATTTTCCGTACTCCAACCTTGCTCAAGAGCTGCCCGTTTCCGACGGCACCTCCGGGAGGAAGGGATGAGATAGCGAAGACATTGAACGGCTAGGATCTAGGAAAGGTCGTAAATACAACACTCAGAAGCCAGCGCAGTCCCCCTCCAAGGAGCTTGAATTCGTATAAAGGGCCACTTTCATACCATATGCCGGAGAAAAACATGTCCAAAGTGCAAGTCACCACCACACCTCACACAGCATCATCCCGCCGCGCCTGGAAATTTCGACCCTGCAAAAGAACCAAAGCAATGAAATGAGATGAAATTGGGGAGCGGAAACTTCTTGAAAGTAAGAAAATGTTCTCCCGACACAGCATGAAGCCACTGCTGTCGGTTCCCACGTAAACCGTCCCCCTGAAGAACAGTATGTATATTTTTGTTGTTGCAAACCCTGGGTTCCGTTCTTGGTGAGCTTCAAAGAACAGGCTCAAGCACTGGCCCTGATATTTCTTTCTTTGAAATTGTGTCAATGATTCCCATGGTATCTTTTAGTGGTAAAGCTGCGGATTCCAAGCATGAATAGCTTCAGGACGATTAATGAAGTTGGTCTTAATAAAGGCAAGTGAAGTGATGTTATTTGAAGAACGGTTTCAGTCTTTACTATGCAGGCTGCTTCGTTGACATCAAATGTGTCTATAACGCTCTTGATGTCTTCAAAACAATTGACTTAGTAGATGGGTTGCCTGCAGTCAAGCCCCCAGTGGGTGATGAGGATTCTGGTAGCGGAGGTGTTTGTGGTAGCATTTCCTTAAAAATCTGGAGCTATCAGAAAGGCTTTCTTCACGGATGAAATAATGTTGTTCACTCTTGGGAAATTGTTTGCAACCTCTTCAGCCAATCAGTGTAAGCCATGAGCAAGGCAGGTGCAGCGTGTTAGGGTAGAAAAGTTTCAACGTCTCTCCCACCTTGATCACGCACTGTCGGTCACAAGCATCAGAAATTTCTCATCACGGTTTTCTGATGGCCATAGGATGCGCAAAGCGTCTCTGATGGTGCAGGCTTTGGTGCTGTGGTTAGTTTTGTCCAGCATCTTGCAAATATGAGGTGGGGATTACCAGGTCCTGTGGGGTCTACTTATTCACCAAGAGGTTGGCACAATTATCGGTGGTCTCATCTACTGAAAGCCAGATGTTATAGTTCTGTAGTTCTGTTCTAATGAATTCAATCTATTTCTCGTATAGTTGGTGCAAATGTTTTTCCCTTAAAAGTTGATTCATCTGGTATCTTTCGGCCACTGATGTCTTGAAGAAGTTTATTGAATACTGGATTCTTTACCCATGGCATGGCACCACACATAAACGCGCGTTAAAATTGTTTTCTGAAAAGTCAGAAAAAAAACTGAAAATTGGTGGTTGGAAACGGATCCTCTGTTTCCTCTCAATGCTGCCCTACAGACTCTATAGAACATGCGATTTTTGGTCACAGCTCATTTGCTTTTGGCACACCTGACAAAATACAATTGTAAAATTGGGATCGTTGCTGATTCACAGTTCAATCAACCATCTTGTAGAAACCTTTGCTTTTGGCATCTTGCTGTAGCTGTTAACAAACTGCAAGTGTAAGATTTCTTAATAATGCATTGAGTTTGCTTCTAAATAAGCGTTACATCCGACATTTTTCTTAAACAAAACGTGACCGACAATAAAGAAACAGAAGACGTCTGTTCGAAAGGCATTTGAGAAAAATAGCGTTGAACGTCACTGACAACAATGGTATTACGAAATTAAAATCAGTTTGCTTCTAAAAACAAGTTCCTGTTAACACATGATAATAATGGTATTACAAAATTAAATGTTGAAGTTCATGCACTTTGTTGGCTAATGTATTAAAGGTAATTTTATTGTAAACGTTATTAACTTTAATTTTAATAATTTATAAATAATGACATTTTAATTTAATTTCAATATGTTTAAAAGATAGTATTAGCCATTTTTAGACTTCATAGCATTAAACTATGTGACTCCCATAATAAAGAAATGAATAATTACATTAGAATATCACAGTTAGCTAGTAAGGAACGAAATAGATTACAGCCTAAGAATCTGGCCCCTAGTTATAACAGATTGGTTACTGCGAGAACCGTATAATATTTCTTATGACATGTTTTTGCTTTAACAATGGATATGCCAATCATAGTTTGTTATAGGAAAGCTTGACTTTCAGATGTTTTATTCGTCTACACCAAGCTTTGTGATAAACAAATAAAACACGTAATCATTTTTAGATTTAACTAGTAGGTAATTACTAAGCAATTTTATTTAATGTTATTATATTTATGTAAGTGAAATGCTGTAATTTTCTCCAGAATTAGCACTTAATGAATCCAAGCTATTGATTTACGTTTCTATTTCGTGAACTTTTTATTTGAAGAGCAATCAATCAATCAATCAATCAATCAATCAATCTATCTATCTATCAATATATCTATCACGCGTTTCGGTCAAAGATAAGGGCGACACATGAAGCATTGTGTGTTGAACTGAACTCGAGTTAAATTTATTTTTCAGCATTTCTTTTCATCCGTTTGGTCCTCTTCATTCTTTTAGTACATCCGGTTTTGTGTAACTGTATTCGCACGGCAAATATAATGAATATATAAAATTCGTTATAATCTTTATAAATGAAAATGATGTTTATAAATATATAAATAGTTTTAAAGTTCAACATTTGCTATCCACTCACGAGTTCTGAGTTTATGGGCTGATCTCAAAGAATGTCCTTTTATATTTCAACTCGATTATGCTATGGAAAATCTTGAAAAAGTCAAAGGAACTGCGAAAAAATATTATTTGCGTTGACATTAAATTTAATTTAGTGCATTCCAAATTTTGATTAAGCATTTTCCCTTTTTGAAAAGTAATTTTAAGAATGTTTTACGTTTTTAAACGAGTTTGAACGTCTTTCCGGAGAAGGTATTTATAATACTTCTTTTACTTTTTACAAATTTAAAAATATAAGTTATGCGATATAAAACGTCATATTCGTATGTTTTACTATAACTAAAACCGAAAGAAAACTAATGTTATTACTTAATGACACAATTATGAGTTTAAAATGCTCATTAAGGGTATAAATGTTCTTTTCTGACAATAGTTTGGTGTTTGTAGCTAAGGGTTTAACTTAGGAAGCAATATCGTGCATAGACGATCAGCTTTTGTTTCAAATTAGAGATCTGCATATAGCATTATTTATTTTAGTATTAAATTGAAAGCGTTAAATACATTTTAAAACATATCTTATAATAAAGTTTTCTACAAATCAACTATACTTTTGTATGACATTAAACCGCATAAACAAAAACCTCTACTTTCAAATGATCTTTTTACTGTCAGTACCCCCTCTTCTTCGAACTAAAAGCTGGTTGCATCCCACAAGGTAAATATGCACGTCTGGCAACTTTGATGGACAGATTCTTTCCGGTTTCAATTCATTTCCACACAAGTACTCCTCCCCTAGGCTTAGTATTATCAAAGCTACCTGGGCCGTTGTTGAGTTAAACGGCGTCTCAGCCAACTGTGTAACAGTGCAGCGTGACGAGGGGCGGGGCCAAGCAACATGCGCACTCTCCTACGGCTTCGGCTATTGGCAAGAGTAAAACTTCCCACCACGCCATCCCCTCCGCCGCCGAGATCATCATCATCATCAACACCATGCAAAGAATGTAACACAAGGAGTGGATAATTTGGACTGGCAACATGTGACCGTTTCCTCCTATTCGTCAAGTATCGCCGAATAACGACGTGGAAAGGGATCGAGGGAGCCAACCCGATACAGTGTAACTTTCCCCTCTTTTCGCCCCTCCAGGACCCGGCCGGCGCAACTCTGGATGCGCTAGGAATCTGCTACAGCTGCCAGTTTTTGCCTTGTATCCACATAAACTCCCACGCAGCTCTTCATCTTCGTGGTTCCGTGTGTCACATTACGCTACAACCACTCTCGTTTACGTTACAGACCTCGAATATCCGTTTCAATTTTGTAATTAGTGCGGATTTAAAATCACGTGGGGAAAACGTTATGTTTGAAATGGAGTAACAACTGACAATCGTCATAGAAGTGATATGTTGTTCAATTGTTTGGCAACGGCGACATGTGAATGCGCCCTATTAGGCAAGAATATCAATTACAGTAACATATGGAAGTGATTGGCGTTGATAAAAGTGGTAATTCTGTGAGGAAACATTAAAGAAGCGCTAAAAACAGTGAGGGGACTTTGAACTTGGGGGTAAGGAGACTGTAATGGAGCAAGTATGAGCCTTCCTAGCGGAATGGATGTGTCTGCTCTTATGTCCCAGCACCCAGTGTTGGGGGCGATACCTCCTGCGTTCTTCTTGCGGGCTACAGAGAGGTACCAGCGGACACCTAAGTGCGCCCGATGTCGGAACCACGGGGTCGTCTCGGCCCTCAAGGGCCACAAGCGATATTGCCGATGGAGAGACTGCGTCTGCGCCAAATGCACGCTCATCGCCGAACGTCAACGGGTCATGGCTGCCCAGGTGATCCTGTTTATTTCTTTATCACTAGTCTAGTATCAAAATAGATAGTCTTGAAATACTTTTCGAAATTTTACAGTAAATGAAAAAAAAAATGCGTTACAAGCACGCGGTATTAAATTCCCCGATTTTCCTCTGCCCTGGTTGAACTAAAAAGTGTTTTATACGAGTGTTTTATATTCGTATATTGCAACTCTACTAGCTATAAGAAATTGATATAAGAAAATATAATAAAATACGAAGAAGGTATTTTTGTTATCATAGCAACTGCAGAATCTTGATTGAAATGTTATTTTAAGCTGCATAGTGCTTTTGGCCACAGAGGTAATTTTTTAAAAACATATTAAAGTTAAATATTAATTTCATCCTGGTATATTTTCAAAAAAGACAAATCGTTGATTATGAAATAGTTGACTAATTCATTTTGTTTCCATTCAGAATGTTACAAAGTAAAATTTATATTGTTATTATTAAAGAGGAAATTTTGAAATAATGTGCCCTTCTTTGAAATTCATTATACGCTTCCTTTATTCTATCTTTTCTCTTCTCCTGATGATTCTTTTGAGTAACGAAAAAGTGTGTACATAGTTAGATATTTTGCAATCTTTAAGCATAATATATTTTGAAGTGAATTTAGTAAACAATGCCAAATCCTTTTTGTTATTTAAGTTAGCATTGATAACAACCTAAGTGTTTAAACAATAGCTCAAGGAAATTCTTCATTTTTGTATTTTTTTTCTCTTTGTTTCATTTCAGTCCTTCAATTGTTTATTCAAGTTATGTTCATTTTATTCGCCAATTGCCAGGGTATTAGAAAAAACTTTCAGAGTCTTATAACGATTTTGAAGTTATTTTAATTTATTCACATTTTGCCAAAACATCATTATCATCATCATCAATATCCATTATTTCATTGACGTGTAATAGTGGGTTTTTTTTTTTTTTTTTTTTTTTACGATTTTTATTAATTACCCTTTCTCTTACATTTTGAAATGTTATGTTCCTTTGGTCAACTTAATATATTTTAGAGAGATATATATATTAGGTAGCTGTCGATAACGCGCATTACTCTTAAATTTATAATCAGCTTTTCCAACACGACAAATAGGTATAATAAATTAAGAATGCAGTAGATATTTTATTGGTGATGAAAGTTCACTTCTTGTACATCATAGAAACATAATTAATCATATATTATGCTCACGTAATGTTCCAACACAAATTCATGTCATTGTAAAGAAAATAAATCAAACATTATTGTAAAAAAAAAGTTCGTCAAGAGCTCTCTTACATACAAATATAATTCTCACACGTATTAGATTAATTTTTAACATTTTATGTTTTGTTAAATATAAAACATATGCATCATTAGAAATATAGTTTATACGTTGAATTAATTTGCTCTTTTATTTTAAAAACATCAGAGGAAATTAAACGCAAGAGCGCTTTTTAATTTTTACTTTTTAAGTATACCCCCTACTCCTAATGGTCCATTTTCCATAAATATCGGAAACTATTTTTCTTATTTTATTTAAATGATATACCTATAACGAATTTTGTTGTGAAGAAACCAATATTTCTTATTTTATTTGAATGTTATAAACGGAGTTTAGTTGCGAAAAAACAAATATTAATGCCGCTAGAGCGATTTTTAAATTTTGGGTAACCCTCCTCCCCTTGCTAATAGTCGGATTCACTGATTTTCGGAACCTATTTTTGGTATTTTATTTCAATGGCATATACCGAGTTTCCTTTGAAAAAATTAAAATTGCGGCCGCTAGAAAGATTTTAAAATATTGCTTTAATCCCCAACCCCTCGTTGTTCAGGTATAGCCTCAATCTTGATGGCCAGATTGGCATACTTTTCGAAGTGTTTTTATAAATTTATTTAAAAATTTACCGAGTTTCGTCGAGAAAAATAAAATTTAGGACCTCTAGAACGATTTTTCAATTTTTGCTTTAGGTTAACCTCCACCCCCCATGGTCTAAGTTTGCTGGTTAACGAACTCGATGAATCATTTGCTAATTGATCGTTTTTCTCAATGAAATTCAGCATATTAGGTCATGATGATGTATAGGTAGTGTCAGATAGCTTGGCCGAATGAATTTAGGAGACTTTGTGGCCTAAGTTTCCCAGTTTCTGAAGAACTGAGGGAAAACCCTGAAAAAAAAAAACAATAATTAGGAAACTAACCCAACGGGAAATCGAACCTTAGCCCGCCACATGGGAAGCGCGAACGCTACTGCTAGACTAGGGCGATAGTATAAGTGTCTACATACATTTAAAAGTGAAGAAAAACTATGCAGTTTAACTGTCTTTATTGTCATCATTATATCTGACAATTATTAAACAGTGCATTTTATTTACAAAATTTCCATTTTAAAGAAAGTTATGCAATCAGAATGTGTTTGCACTTAACTTTTCTGTACATTAGACCCAAATGGGTAATAAACTGTTATAAATAATTTACTAGCTTTGAAGTGTTACATTTTAGCTAAGAACTGCATGTTTTTTTCATCAGTTTTATTGAAAATGACTAGACATTAGATCAAAACCTTACATATCATAAATGTTAATGTCTAATATTATAGGCTAATACTTGATGTTAATAAAATAATGCTCTCTTCCCCATTTCTTTTTGGTATTTTCAAAGCTCCAGAAAGAAGGCTCTTTTCCTTTTAATGTGTTGTAGCTTTTCTGGTAAACAGTAGAATGTCGAAATACACTCTAGAGGTGCAAGCTCCATTTGACAGAGCACGCTTTCGGAAAGGGAGGAATAAATCAAGCATTGTAGATTTTTCTTATGCCCTGATTGTGTTTTGATGATTTTAGCGAAGAATTTGTATAATACAAACTAAAAATCCTACCATTGACGGTCTAGGTTTAGTATCGTATTTATTAGCTATTTACTATCAAAATAATAAGTCTTATAGAGATTGTTTCGTTAAGAAATTTAAATATATTTACGTACTTTTGAATCTATATATTTAGTTTAATATAATAAATATATAATGTTATAAAGAATTGAATTTATTTGATTGCCAGAATTTCTGGCAAAAGTCTATATAAATTGATAATTGCTATAGTACCCGACGATTACGTGTATGAAATGCTGAAATAACTTCATTGTTGCATTTTTATTGTCAACTAAATATTTCGTAAGGTAAGGCAAGATTCTCAAGACAGCGTTTCATAATCACATTACCCATATCTACCGCGTCATCATTCTTCAAATGTTAGTTCTGTTTTCATTCCATCATTATTATTCATTCTGCACCGCAATTTTCTCACCATTGTATAGGAAATCTGTTAGAAATAATTGAAAATCATAATACACCTTGTTTAATTATTATACTGGTCTACAAAAATGTTTTTTTTTTCCTTGCCTTTTTTACTTTTCTAACTCGCAATATGAAATACGAATGTCCTGAATTCAAACTTGTTTTCAGTTTTACTCTATTGTTTTATTACTTTACGTTTTTAAACAAAATCACTTCAAATGTAATAAAGTACTTATTTTTTTGATGAAATATTGTTAGGTTTTAAGATATATAGCTAAGATAAAACTGTTTTCGTGGGTTTCGTTTTAACTGAAATATTTATTAATGAATATATTGATAAAAGAGTTATGTGTCAATAATTACTAATTTCCAAACTTTTTTTAATATTAGGGAGAAGAAAACTAAATTTTTTTTCTTCCAAATTCTGATGTCCTTCTCCAGTGTCCCTTTTCAAACACCAACTGTAATCAGCCACCATTTACACATCCCAATGGCCTTGATAATGGTTTCCATTGTTTTAATGTCTCAATTTGTTCTTCACTCATTGCACCAAGATTCGCAGGGAAGTAATCAATATGGCTGTTGAGAAAATTCACTTTAACATTCATTCTACGCCCTAGATTTCTAAAATGTTGCACAATTTCTTTATAGTTCTCAGATTTCTTGTTGCCAAGAAAGTTTTCTGTCACTTTTTTGTATGCCAATTATGCCGACTTCTCTAACTCGGACATCGAGGAAAGGTCTCATCCGGGGTACATCGAAAATACCTGCTGTTATCTTAGCTTCAGTTTTGTGTAACAAGAAAGCTGAAACGTCACTATTTAGAGTATTAAAAATTGCTTCATCAGGCCTAATTTAATATGGAGTGGTGGAAGAAAGACATTGCCTTACATTTTATTTTGCAGCAACTAAATTTCTCCTTAGTGAACAATTTTTTTTTTTTTTTTCTGGTTCAGAGCTATAATTTAGCCTTACTGTTTCATTTAAAGGGAACAATTTATTCTCCTGTTTAAATCTCTCATAATATTTATTTTATGTATCTGTTCAATGAACAAATAATACGATTTCTGAAAAACTTTAGAAAGAAGATGAAATAAAACTAAGGCTGGTTTGAGAGATTCCATGTGGTAAGGAATCAGAAAATATTAATAGTTTTCATTCAGCAAAAATTGTATATCAGTGTTATTTTTGTATATACAGGAGCTTATTGTTGGTCACAGTTGTTAATAAAATGCTATATTATGACTCTAGCTGTATGATATTGCCATAGCAACACATCATTAAATGAATATATAGTATTATGTACATTTAGCTACAATTTGGTAATATTAACCTGTTCTGAAATATATGTCACCTCTAAAGTTTCTGAAATATCGTTAACACTTTATTGTTCAATCAATTAATGAATATGTAGTTTTTGTTATATTAAGTAATCATAGCATTTTCTCGATATTAATGACAATTTAGCCTCTTCAGGTTGGTTCTAAAATTTCATGCGGTAAATCCGCTAACAAAAATAAATATACTTCAATCGACTTAATCGATTTGAATACACTTTCCGGATTGAATTCGAACTCACTATAATTCTGATCTATAGGGTGTTTTTAAATCCTTACTGAAACCTGTTAAAGATTTTCATGTAGATTAACTAATGTTACTTTATTTTTATATTGGATAACCTGCCGGCTATGCAATGAATTTAGCAATGAATTAACTATTTAATAAGAAGTATAATTTGAAAAGATAAAGCAGATACAAAAGGTTAAATGAAATGACACAACACACATGCATTTTTCGTGGATAAATGTAAAATATCTGCTTTGTAATAAAAATGATGTTAGCGCGCATGAGCATACTCAATTCGATTTCTGTACTATCCTCATTTACATGCATCTCAATTCTTCTCAGTTTTGGTAGGATCGAACTTGACTCTTCAATCCACGTTTAAATGCACAATTTGAATCCCGAAAGTGTATTCAAATCGATCTGTTTCGACATGCAAACGTGGTAATAGACAAACGAACTAAACAATATCCGTCTATATAATTACGTCATAAGAATAATAGAAGAAAGCATTGACTTCAGAACAATTTATTAGAAAATTGACATTAATGTTAATATTATTTTATCAATAACCATTATTATTTCGGTATACAAAAGTATGAAATTTGTTTATGTTGTTATATAATTATTGTATTCATAAAAATTATTAAAATTTTTACGCTCATTTATAAAACATTTACTTATGAAATAAAGTATAACATTATAAACAAATATAATTTTTACACGACTGAAGACAATCGCATTAAATATGAAAGCTATAGGGGAACGGCTATAAATGTTTCCTTAATTGACAAATGATGGAAATCGACTTTCAACTGTTCAAACAACTGATATAAAATATAAAGACTTTCAACTGTTCAAACAAACGATAAAGGATATAAAGACTTTCAACTGTGCAAACAATTGATAAACGATTCGAATTTGTTTACTATTGGATATTTGCATTCGAAAGTCTTAGTAGCTGCTAATTTTAAATGATAGTAAAACGCTTTGCAATTACCTATAGCTGCCTGGTCATCCAGAAAGATGGTGTTACAACGAGTATCTTTTATATGTACATTACTTCCTATCCTCAGGATTTTTCCAAATCTCCAGCATATTTGTTCCGTGTTTGTTCATAGCAAAGAACTATGTATAATTAAATTTTGCTCTAAGCTAACCCATTTTCATTTTGATATAATTTCGCAAAAGCTTTAAAGAGATGAAAGAGTTAGGAAATGTTGGTAGCTCTCTAAGAATAACTTTGCACATAAGAGGAAATAAAAAGAGAAAGCTTTAAAAAAGACTGGGTGGGCAATTATCGACTGAAACACATAAAGACTGCTGTGCAGAAAGAACCGCAATAATAACGGTATAATGGAGAGCTGGTATTTAATGAAGCAATTAGATTAATGGGGTAACAAGTTATAACTGCTGGTCATTAATTCAAACTTCCGAGGAAGGCAAAATAACAGGCTCTTGTTAGAGGGAAAAACCGAAAGGGAAACCAATGAAATAATATTTAATTGCGTTCATTTCATTAACCACTTCACTGGCTCTAGCTCATTAGGGAAAGTAATAACTCTTTAAAAAATTAAACATATAAAAAGTATATGCTCTGTTAATCGTTTACTTATTTTGTATTATCGTAGAATAAAGTACTATACCTATTCTACATATACAATTTAGAAAATTAAATATATAAAAAGTGTATGCTCTGTTAATAGTTTATTTAATTTGTGTTATCTTAGAATAAACCACTATATTTAATCTATATTCAGAGGTGTTAAAAAGAAATGGGTCATTTAACATTTGAGCTGAGGAAAGGGTATAGCTAACTTAATAAGCCATGGTTTGGTTTGCAAAGTCATTTGAAAATTTCTCGAAATGAAGCAGAAGGGGATGTCATAACTTTTTGAAGTGATATATTTTTTTAACATGGCCTCCTATGACACTTACGCACTTTGTCCCCCATCACGAAATCAGATTCAGTCCCCGGTCTGCAAAATACGCCTCAATTGATGATTTATGCTCTTCGTCGGACGAGTATTTCTTTCCAGCAAGTAATTTTCTCAGTTTAGAGAAGTCCGATGGAGTCAAGTTAGGGAAATAAGGCGGATGTGGCAGCAAATCGTACCTCAGTTCATTGCAGCGACACATTTGTGGAGGCGATCATTGTGTTGATGCAAGATGACTTTTTTGTTTGATAAACCCGATCTTTTCTCGCGTATTTTTCGTCTTCAATAGATCCAAAAGGTTAGCATAATACTTGCAGTGATGGGTGTTCCAGTGGAAAGATCATCATCCTTGGCATCCCAGAAAACCAATACCGGCCAATTTCACACACTTGGCGGTGGAGAATTGATGCTTCCATTGTTTAGACTGCTGTTTTGTTTCAGGTGTATAGCAGGGTATCCATGTTTTATCACTGGTTACAAATCGACGCTTTAAGTCTCTGAAAACGGGCCTAACTTCGCTGAGAGCTTTGCACACTTGATCCTGAGTAGCAGTCGCGGCGCCCATCTTGCCGATAGTTTTTTTCAAGCACAATCCATCCCTCAAAATGTGAATGCGCGTTCTCCTGAAATTCCCTGAGCTTCAGCAATTTCGGACACCTTTAATTGATGATTCTCCAGAACTAAGCATGCCCCTTGACGGTAATTTCTGATGTCGTGACGGATGTTGTTCTTGCAAGCTTTCATGGTCGCGTTTAAACCTTGGAAACGGTTAAAAATGGCGGTACAGAATTCCTTAGAGCATTTGTTATATTTGTATGAATTTCTGTTGCATTCATACCCTTCCTTTACAGTAGTATTTAATAACCGCACGATGTTCGATATTTGCACTTTTTCTGATATACACACGTCTGTATTGTAACAAACAGTTATAATTATTACGATTATTGATCAATCTATTTGTTATTGCACAAACATTTCTGTGGAAAATGGCGGGTTTTGATAACAAAAATGTTTCGGAACTGTTGCTGCAAGAAATAGCTGCAACTACTACGATAAATGATCAATCCATTTGTTATTGCACAAAAGTTTCTATGGAAGATGGCGGGTTGTGATAACAAAACTGCTTTGGAACTGTTGCTGCAACAAACAGCTGCAACAAATGTTTCTATGGAAGATGGCGGGTTTTTATAACAACTGCTTTGGAACTGTTGTTGCAACAAACAGCTATAGTTACTACGATTCTTGACGAATACATGTATTAATACACAAACGTTTCTATGGAAGATGAAGGTTTTTGATAACAAAACTGTTTCGGAACTGCTGCTGCAATCGGTGGGTAATTATGATTAACTTTTTAAATGACCCTCGCGTTTAGGTAAATAACTTATATAGAAAATGTGTTATTTAGATAAAAATTGTATTTTAAAGCTAATGTTAACGCTTCATTGTGAACAATTTTATTTTAGGGGGGAAAAATCCAAATGCTACATTCTCACCTGTGTTTGCTTTCCGCCTGGACATTATTTTACATATAACATGTATACATTACCTACAGATTGTTATTTTATTTTTAATAATCATTAATCAGGAGCCGTATCTAGTCCAAAACCTCTAGCAATTGTTGTGCTTTATTTAACAGTAATTTTGTAGGAGTTAGCAACACATAATAAGCTAGTTCAAAAACTCTTGGAAACAGCTGAAACGCGCTGTTGAAAATCGCTTTTCATTTGGTAACAAATAGTCGGAGCCACATTTAAAATAAATGTTAAAGTAATAAATAATATTCATCTTATTATTGATGGTCTCTCGTAAAGCACGTGGAAAGTTTTCTATGCTCTAGGGAGAATATATTTGCACCCTCAAAAAGCTGAAAGTTATGTAAGTACCCCAGGAACTTCTTTGTTTCATTATAGTATATAATGTTTTTCTTACACTCAGAATATCTATATACCACAAAATTGTTTTTGAAGAAGTAATTTTACTTTCTTGTTATTAATAAAAAGATTTAAAACAAATTCACAAAGGAAGTTTCTGCCTTTCATAACCAGTAGCATTCATTAAACGAATTTATACAACTAGAATATATTTTCTAGGTTTTGTTTATGATTTATAGGGTTAAAAGGGGGAGGGCTATGTTAAAAGATGTTTTTCTAGCTGTCTTTACTTGTCAATAAGAACAATACGAGTACAAATGAAAAGAAATATTCAAATTAAAAGCAACGGCTATAAAATTGAAGGTAACAATTCTCTCCCTTTTCGCAGAGGTTGTTCTCCTTGGGAAAGTCCAAGATGTTAACGCTGTATTGCTTAAATATCTTGAGATGTAAATGCAATTTATAAAGGCAGACAATAAACAAATGACAAGGGACTCTTAATGCAGAATTTCCATTTTGTCAGGGGAAAAAACAAGAAGAAAATAAAGGAAGAATTAATATGCAATGCTCTTCATGGTTTCAAATAAGGGAATTTCTTTTATGACAGAACATCGTTAAAAAGTTTATTTTATCAACATTTATGGCCTTTATCAATTATAATAAAACCTTTACAGAATGGATATGCTTTATAGGATAAAATCAGAAATGAAGACATTTAAGAATGAATTAAAAGCACAAAATAGAAGTATAATACAAATAATTTAAGAATATAAAATATTTGGAAAAAGATGGCAGGATTAGTTTGAATAGAGATGGAACGGATCGAAGGTGATGAAAAATCTAGTAACTGCAGTTTTTTTTTTTTGTTACAGAAGATATTAATTTATATATCAGATATAAGGCAAAGTTTTTTCTTTTCGGTTATGCGTAATTTCTTAACACAAATTTTGGGGTTTTGTGTAGCTGGGTTTGCTGTTTGTCTCTAAGGAAATACAATATACTTAATGAAATTATGTATTAACGTAATTCATTAGCAATAAAAAATTTTACTGCTGTGCAGTTTATGTATAAAAGCAATTGATTGATTTGTTTATTTACGGACGCTCATTAACATCTCAGGTCATCAGCGTCCCATTCTTTTCTGGGCGTGAAACGGCCGACAAATTTTGCTCAGAGGCCTCTCTTTCAGGCTTGAGGTGCATATCGTACATTTACGGCACGATAAAGCACCTCAAGCCTGAAAGAAGAGGCCTCTGAGCAAAGTTTGTCGGCCGTAAATATTAAACAGTGTCCGTAAATAAACCAAAATCGATCAATCAATCACAGATATAATCCAAGAAGCCAAACTGTAGTCTATTGCCTATCAACAAGTGACATTGCATATCTTGACGAACTGGATTTGTTTGATTTTCATTTGTGGAAGACAGGCTTCTTGGATTTTTGAGTTGAGTTGCCTATCAAAAGTTAAATGGGATAAGGATGATATTTTTCGTTATCCTGATATGGAATATTTTTCATTAATAGTAATATATGTTTCATTGAGTCATCAGATGACATAGGTTCAATTATACAGTGTTGGATTATTTGTGGAATTTATTCCCATTATTTTTGGTGACTGATCAAATTTAGCTTTAGGCTTGAGAGAGTCTACGGAATTTCATACAAAATCCTCCATGCTCAATAAACTTCTTCTTGGTCTGTTGGCCAATCATCTGCAAAGATCGAAACTGTACCATGTCATTGGAACGAAAGTATATCTCATGTAAGGAAAACGCAAGTCTATTGTACCGTTATACTCCAAAGAGCTTAGTTAATAAAAGTTTAAGTCTATAACATCATAATTATTATTAAGCAAATAAGATCGTTTGGTTCTTGTAAAGTTATGGACAAAAAGCATGCATATGCACGTATTTTCAGACTAAAGAAGAAGTTGCTTTCTTCTGTTGCAACTTACTCCGGCAAAAGAAAACGTAGGTAGGTATAGCGTGTTTCCTTAATTTAACCAGAATTGTATGTGCTTCTGTATAAAACAAATTTATTGCTCTAGTATATTTAAGAAGATTTTATATAATTATTGTATTATATTTAGTGCTGAAATTACTAGTTGTTAAATATGTATATTCCGGCAATTATTGAGTAGGAAGAAGACATATGAATAAATACAGAGTGATCCAGTAAATTTCGGACTGCAAACCGTTACTCCGCTGCTGGCTGGAGATAAGATAAATGATGTGAACCTTCTGAGATCATGTTCACGCAGGTTTAATGACGAAGCCAGTGCGCATTCTGACATCTGAAGGGCCTCGTGTACTTTAAATCACAGTACATTGTTGAACAGCGGGAGAATATGTAAAGATATAATTTGTATTTATATAATATTACTCTTACCTTGAGAGAGCTTTAAGGGATAACCCGTATTAAAACAGCCACAAATAATAATAAAAAAACTGCAGCATAGCACCCAGTAAAACTTCGCCTCCATTTTCCGTGGAATTGCAAGTGAGCTCTATCTCCATAACCGGCATATTCCAGTACGCGTGCCAATAGCCATAATTACCGAATTGCGGTTCAAATATTAATGACTCATCCAGTATATAGATCGTACTTAAGCTAAACAAAAGCATAAATCAGTTATGGCATTCAAAACATAAAAAAGTCAAAATCCGCAGCCTAGTATTATATAAAAACATATTATTCGCAGTGAAATAAAATTGAATCGAGAAGGAGCAATACTAAAATATTACTTATCAATGCTGTGGCGTCCACTGCTATAAAAATCCTATTTCTATTAATGAGATAAATTTCTTATCGAAAGGGTAAGACGTAGGTGTTTTCTTCGGAGAGATTAAAACCCTACTAGGCGACAAGGAAATATACATCGAGAACTACACGAGAAAAATGTAATTGTATTTTGAAGAATCAACAAACTATTATTATTATTATTATTATTATTATTATTAAAAGTCCTCAGTTTTTATTTAAAATCCTTTCTATAACCTGGTCTTTTATTTTTCCTCTTCAATTTTACAACTTATTCTCAAAACTTAATGCCATCCAAATTCAAGACCTACACATCACTGAAATTGTGAAGGTATTCTAACACAGAGGGTGCCAAAAATGTATACACCCTTCAAGCAAGGAAAAATTTGTGTTAACATAACAAAACTGAATTCACACAAACAGAAAATGATGAGCACTAATCATCTCAGACTTTTACAGTTATAACAGCTGCTCAAAATGCCCACCATCGGCGTCGATACACGTCTGGTACGTTGAGCAACGTTTGCGAAAGTGTCCTCAGCGATTGCAGCACATGCCGTTTCAGTTTCTTCCCGAAGTGCTGTCAGTGTAGCTGGATTTCTACGGTATACAACATTCTTAACAGTTCCCCATAGGTAGAAGTCTAACGGAGTTTGATCCGGAGAGCGCGATGGAAACTTCTTCATTCCCTTTGAACTTCAACAACATTCTCGGTTTTCCAATACCACTTCAAAATTGATTTCCGCTGTTCAAACGATAATCTTGGCTCTATTTTGTTGTAGCAACGCTAGCATATCGTAATGTGATCACATCTGTTTACAGAACATCATACAATAATCTTGGCTTCATTTGTTCATTGTTGATTTACCTGTCACGTAGCAACGCTATCATAATGTATGTGAGTCACATCTGTTTAAAGAACATCATACTACACATTACTGTTGTTTTTCGGTTCAACTTTGAAATATACTAAATGGATATCTACTGTGAAAGTGTGTATACATTTTTTGGAACCCTCAGTATTTATAATACAAATTTTATAAGTAGCAATCACTTTTAACAGGTTTCAAGAAAATTTTTCTACGTTCATTTAGTGTTTGTTAACAAATGGGTAGGGTAATGTACAAAGCTATCCAATGAAATATCAATCAGCTCCCGGTATTTTGTCTATAGACGGTCGTATAGTGACGAACTGGACTAGGGACTTGTGACCTTTGATGTTACACCCTTGCGACTTTTATCTAGGGGAAAATTAAAAAAAAAAAAAAAAAAAAAAAAAAACTCTGTATAAGACAAACTCATACCCTGAAAAATTTGAAACAAAATATCCGCCAGGAAATAGTTCCCATTTCACAGCGAGTGATGGATAGTTTTTTTAAAGTGGTCCCAAAAATGTTTGGTCAAGACGGTGGCCAGTTCCAGCACCCTTTTTTTATTAAGTTCATAAGTAAAATCTTTTCATATAGTTAAGGAATCTTGTATGGTTTTGCCAGCGCCAATACCCGCAGACGGCAACGAGCGCCGTTCTCGCCTATAGGCAAAATACTGCAAGTTGGTTCAGAGTTCATTGGATCGACCTGTGTCTTAATCTTCTGCTGTGCTTTATAAAACACAGCCAGCATTGTGATCATTGTATAATTGAAAGTTCTTTATTACTTTTAAAAGTTAGCCTTGATGCATTCACAAGTTGTTCAAGTCCTTTATTACTTTTAAATGTATGCCTTATGTATTTATAGTTTCAATAGTTGAATGCCACTTATTACTTCTAAACTAGACATTTAGTTATTAGTCACTTTTTTAATAGTTGAAAGGTAGTTATTAGTTTTAAAAGAAATCTTATATCATTGCTCGCATTTCAACAGATGAAAGTCGCTTATTATATGAAAACGTGCTTCAAAAGATCGATGAACGCGTCTCGACATTTCTTCGCTGATTCTTGCATAGACATTCCTAATTGGTGACGTAGTTTACAAGGTATAGTAGGTACTTCTTCATAAACTTTATCTTTAATATATAAGAAAAAGTCTGGGGAAGTGAGATCAGGGGAACGGAAAGGCCAATGGACAAGTCCTCTGCGCCCTATCCATCGACCAGAAACCTCTCTGTTTAATATAATCGAGCTACAGCTGAGTAATGAAATGTATAACCACCGTGTTGATACCATATTGCGGCCCGGTGCACAAGGGTCACGTCTTCAAGCAACACTGGAAGTTCTTGGTCCAAAATGTTTCTCGTATATTTCTGCCCATTAAATTTGCCTCCAATGAAGTATGATCCAATTATACGGAATTCCAAAATGCCACACCAAACGTTCACGCACCAGCCGCTGATGCTCTACTTCCCGTAACTATCTTGGATTTTCCTCTGCCCAATAATGCAGAGGAAAATCATGCTCTGCATGTTATGTCGATTCACTTGAGCTTGATTGCTGAGTGTCACCTCTTCAGAAAATAAACGTTGGAAAAGTTACAGTTTTGAATTTTTCCAAAATTCAATACGCTTCTGAGAAGCATCTCCATGAACAGCTTGGTGTGGGCTAATGTGATATGGATGGCATTTGTGACGGTGAAGTATTCGAAGAACACTCCTTTGAGAGATTCCCGAATCATGTTCCAGTTGCGGGAACTTGAGTGATGATTAGCGGTAACTGCAGCGAATACAGCGACTTCCGAATTTTCTCCAGTAGCACTTCTCAATCAACGGCGTTTTCTTGATGCGACACCTCCCATTTTGGATAATAAGTTCGCAAGTCGTTGAAAATTTCTAACAGATGGTTGCCTCCTTTCAGGATATCGATCTCCGCATAAATTGCAAGCTGCTCTAGCCTTCTTATCGATCCTGTCATTGATCGTGTATCGAAAATCCATAATTGAAAAAATGGAGCTGACTGAGAATAATGTGTTTTTAGGTTTGTGTACCGGTGTCAACAAATGAGCATCTGCATATAAACAAATGAGTTTCCTTCATAGCAACAACAAAACAAAAGAGAGAGAAGTGAAAGTAAGTGAATAATATTTTCTGTCTTATTTGTCCAATATCTCATCATCTATCACCCCTAGTTGGTAGGTGTACTATAACTTTTATACTGAAAATTGGATGCTCTTTCCATTCCCGGGGAAAAAAATATACCATTCCATTTGAAAAAAAAAGCTATTGACCTTGAAATGACTTTGAGAATGGCATTTTCAGGACGAGTTAAGGTCACTACCTTATGTACCCTAAGAGCACTTCAAATTTCGTCTGAAGCATTTTTTGATTTTTCCCTTTGTTTTGGAGTAAAATGGCCGCGACACAATAAATGCTTTATAAATACTTTATATGTAAACAGCTGAATTGTTGTTTATCTTTGTGTGTTAGTGTTACAAGTACGAGTAATATGAAAGTAATTAATTTTAACACGTTTCCCTATCATATTATCTGTTGTTGAAATATATTTTAGCACCGGATATCTAAAGTCATTTAATGGCGGGGTTTCTAGCCTGCTTGTAGAAATGGCGATCCAGTAAAAGAAGAAAAAGAGAGTAAGTAAGTATGTCGGTGGGTTGGAGCATGCCACTCACTCGCGTGCACGATGGGTTTGGGAACAATGCACCACAACTACTGCCCTTGTAGCCCTCTCGAAAAGCAAACAATGGCGGACCATTTAATTGTTGAACGCCGCTGAGAGGAAACTATTGATGTCGTCAATCAGTACGTGCGTGTCTTTTCCGTACTTTGTGTCAGTGATCGCAAACACTGAAGCACAAAACCCGCATCCATTTCTTTGTATATTATGTTGGAGTCATGATAACCACCTCGTGAAGATGGCGAGGAAAGTGTGCCGATGTTAACAAGGGAAGGGTCCTGGCCAGCCATACGCTCTTCACTCACGCTTTGTACCGACCTTTAATTCAAGCATCAAGTACGAGTATTGTACAGTATTTATTATCCCTAATATATTTAGCAAAATTATATTTCTACTTAATATCCTCACTCTTGAAGGCACTTGTTCATTATTATTCTATAATAAAACAGTCCTTTTTAAATTCCGAGTTTTAATTAAAGAAAAATTCTTGAACTGCTATCATGACAGCTGTTTTCAACCATCTAGAGGCTAAAGTAGGTGAGCATGGCAGATGTGGCCTCATTAGAAAGCTTGATCATTTATTACGCTCAAGAGAAATAGGCTACTGGAGAGTTGTGCTGGTCAAGAGAAAGCCAAAAGTTGCTACTATTTTCCTCTTCCATATTAATGCAGTCACAAGGTTTAGCAACGCTTACCAGTGATTGTGTAGTCAAATCCCAGACAAACAATCAACAAAGTTCACCCTACTTCTCAGAATAGTGAAAGATATTTTATATTCATGAATTACAGTTCCAGATACCATTGGAAACGCCTGTCATCATTGCTAAATGTCTGGTTCTTGGTAAGCTGTACAAATATCGACCAATTCCACGGTACTTGCTGAAAAACACGATCGCTGAATGTTTAATAAGCAAGGTTACCCTAGTTGTGAGTCAGTTCCATGCGATTTTGATAATTTTCCTTAATTACTAAGAGCTCAATTGCAGAGTATTCTCTATTAGGTTTTATTGTACAGGATCTCTTAGTGAATAAGGTTATTTTAGTAATAGGATGGATATAATTATAGCCAAAAATGTCTTTAAATGTGAAGTATGGGTGAAATTGAATCTTATCAATGTCTCTGTTTAGTCCTAAAGGATTGCTTGATCCTGTTTCGACGAGTAGTTTCATATCTATTGAGGGAAATGGATCACAAATGAAGAATGAATTATTTAATAAGAAACGTAATTTAACATTTTTCTTTTCTATTCTGAAGATACGATCGTAGGTTCATAAGTTTCCGGCCTCGCCTTCACAAAACTCTTATGTGGTGTCATATCTTATCCGTTAAGTAAATAATTGCAGCTGTTGTTATTCAGTTGTTAAGATATAGTAGCACAAAGAAGGCTATGTGTAGAAAAGTACGACATGTTCAAAATGGAATATTGACCCTGTTATTAATTCTTCACAAAAGAAGGACTCACTCCCAATGAACTTAAACAGCGACTGGACGGTGTATATGGGGAACTATCCCCCTCATATTCTATCATAAAAGAATGGGCCAAACTTTTTCGAATGGGTTGAGAAAGCATTGAAGACGAAGAGCCTGCAGGTCGGCCCTTGGAGGTGCTCACTCGTGAAAACATCGCTCTTGTGGAAGGAGAAATTATGGAAGACCGGCGGCTCAAATATACAGAAATAGCAGCAAGGTTGGACCTTTCTAAAACAACAGACTTCGAATTATCCATGAACATTTAAACATGAATAAGGTTAGTGCCTAGACTTCTTTCCTCAGTCCAAAAGCAGCAACGAGTCAACTGTTGTCAGACATTTTTGGAGCTCTGCCGTGGCAACGAGAGAGAAGTTCTGCAAACCATTGTTACAGGAGATGACATGATGGTCCTCTACTGTGATCCCTTGTCCAAAAAGAATCAATGGAGTGGCGTAAAACTGGCGAAGCACCACCTCTAAAGGACAAGGTCACTCAGTCAACCAAGAAGATAATGGCCACAATCTTTTGGGACTGTGAAGGAATACACTTCATTGACTTCGAGGAGGGTAACACCACAGTAAATGGGGAGCACTATGGTGGCCTATTGCACAGAGTACGTGCTTCCATCAAAGAGAAAAGGCGAGGGAATCGGAGTGGTGGTGTGCGCCTTCATTACAACGCGCCTGTGCACACAGCTCTTCAAGGGAAGCTGTGAAGAAATGTGGCTTCAAGGAGATTGACCATCCATCCTACAGCCCAGGTCTAGCTCCCAGTGACTATTTCCTCTTTTCAGACCTCAAGAAGGACCTTCGAGGAAGGAAATTTAAATGTGACGAAGAAATGATGGATGCATTTAAGACCGTTTTCCAGACAAAACTTCTGATATTTGGGAGGGGGGAGTTGAAATGTTAATTGAAAGACTTGAGAAGTGTATTGCAATAAAGGGTAAGTATATTGAAAAGTGAAATATAGTTTTTGTCTTTATCATACCTAGAAAACGGTTAGGCCGGAAACTTATGCACCTACTCTCGTAAGTAATTATATATTAATGGAGTTTTTTTTTTCCAAAGGGCCTTTTTAGCACCTACAAACTTTTTGGCCTACAGCAACACCCCTTGCGTCCTCTATCTCCGTCTTGCGATATCACTGGTAGAGTGCAGTATTGAATAAGGACAAGTGATCTGCATTCCGCTTTTCGCCTGATATTCAATGGATACATATATAAATATTAAGTACAATAAGAATATTACGAGGGATGTTCGATTAAGTCCGAGCAAAAATAAAGAAGCTATTACTTCTCTGGGAAATTTTTGTTTTATTTCTCAATATAATCTCCTTTCAATTCCCTCTTGAAATTAGCACAAGTCCGGGTATCCGTATGCAACGATAGATATAAAATGAAACCAGGAACATGTTATAGCCCAACTTGATTAGATTGTATTTTTTAGGGACGGTGAAGAATATTTCGGTGTTTCAATATTGCTCAACGGCTGGTCATTTGTGCCGATGCTCCTACGAGAGGAAGGGATGAAGCGGCAGTCAGAATTCACAGGCAATAGGCACGGACGTGAACAGGTTCTTAAAATTGTTTCCAGATAGAACAGCACAACGCCCGAAGAAGCCTCACTTCCTTATAGACCTTGTTACTGAACCAACGGAATGAGATATATAAGGTAAAGTAAAAATCCAAGGCTAGGATGGCCGGCCTCAAAGGATTTGAACCCACGATCTCCCGAATGCAAGTACCAAACGTTGCTCGGTTGATTCCCCAATACAATGGCCGTTTAGCGAGGGAGAACGACTATTCCAGCATTCCCTACAAGATTACACTTTATATGCGGTTTAGAAAAGCAAAGTTGAATGTGGACGCTGTCCCCTAAGATTGCAGGTAACTAATTGCACTTTAAGGCTTATTATATGCTCTTCAATCCTACTAACAATTCCAAGGTAAATCATTGCAGCTAAGATCCACAACTATAGTTATGATATGATAACGGACTCGATCTACCTCCCGATATCAACCCAATTGACAGAGACCCTTTTGTTTCCCATAATCTGTTCCTTCAACAAGTTATAGTATCTTCCTTTCAATGTTAGCGTCTTTTTCCATATCTTCTCAGGAATGGGCACTCGAACAGCGTTTGCGGGGCTGGTTCTCCATCCTGTTTGCACATTCTACACGTGGGTTTACCTTTACGTAGACATTTCCTGACGTGGCCATGTTCAGTAATTTCCTTATTCCTCTTATGCCAATTTAAGATGAGAGAGTTACGCGGACCTAGGACCTAGCTTGTTTTTGTTCAGGATAGGTTTGCCACCTTAGTTGGTGTTTTTCCCCTATCCATGTTTTTACCACGGTTTTAGCAATCCAAACACGGATTCGGGTCTGACACAGTGTTTCAGAACCATTTTTTTTTTTTTTTTCATTTCTATAAACCCACCGCAGTTCAAGCCTATCGGAGATGCCAGGGCATTTAGGCAATCCCATACTAGTTTAGATTTAACCTGGTCGGAGACAAATATAGTTACTATTGAATTCATTTGGCATCAACTCGTGTTGCACTTGGAGGTGATATATATTAAATAAAACATATTTTGAAATAAAACGTTAAAATTGTTAATAGTTTTTCGATTGCACTATATGCCGAACAAACAATGGAAGAGGCATATTTTATCTTAAAATTTCCATATCTTAAATGAAATTGCGTCGTAAAAGACGCAAACATTTTACTGTTGCGTTGTTACCGGGAGAAACTGAATTCGATTCCCGGGACCTGCTAATTCTTCTAAATTAGGGAGGTCTGGAACGATCCATCCAGCCTCATGAGGATAAATGGGGAGCTATCTGATAGAGAGGTGGCGTTCTTCTATCTAGGGAACCGCGTGATAGGCGATCATCGGAGTGCTGGCACGCTGATCATATACTCGCTGCAATACTGTCCTCTATCAATGAAGGCGCAAGACAGAGGTAGAGGAAGCAGAGGTCGCTGCGGAAGGCCATGATCCGAACTCGACTTGCAGCGCCAAAGAAGAATTCTATATGATTATTAATATAAAACGTCATCGAACTATTTACATACATAAACACACATATACCAGCAATTAAATTGACTACAACAATTGCACAGAAACATACTTTGAGCAATAGACATTTTATACGTTTTTATTATCATAAATGTCTTGCTTTTATATGCATTTGTTTTATAGTTCAATAAAAGCACCTTTTTATTTACATACTTTTTTTCGTAATCGGATTGCACACTTATTGCTAGTCGGTCCTGGTGTGGTAACTACACTTGCCTCCTAAACCCAAGATCGCGGGTTCAATACCGGCCAGGATCGATGGATTTTTTCGGCCATAAGTATGACTTCCTTCGGAAGGAAAGTAAAGCCGTGGGTCACGTGTTGTACATTTACGGCACGAAAAAGAACCTCAAGCCTGAAAGAAGAGGCCTCTGAGCAAAATTTGTCGGCCGTTTCACGCTCTCAATTGAACGGGGCGCTGATGACCTGAGATGTTAAAGAGCGTCCGTAAATAAAACAAATTAACGATCAACACTTGTTGCCAACACTTCAGCGATCTTGGGCCTAGACACATAGAGCTAAGTTTAAGAGTAACAGGAGATGCTCTTTAAGATTCAATTAATTTTCTATTTAAAGACTACGAATTTAATTTCTACTAATTGTTCTATTATGATACTACCACTAAGAGCCATATTCCTGATAGATAAGAAAATTGGAAAAATCACTGGATCTGGTACTGATCCTTGAGAAATACCCTATTTATTAATCCATAATTTGATTTTATAAACGTTCTAATATTTATTTGAAAACAGAGTTTCATTTTTTAACTCTTATCGCAAACTTGTGCTACAGGAGAGTAGAGTAGGGGGTTTTATTCATAAGTGGAAAGTTTATTTCAGTTCCCATGAGTGAATAAAATCTGTTGACTTTTGTGTTGCAAGCATTTTTTCCTCGCTATTAGCACGGAAGTAATGTTTCAATGAAACATACACATTTGCAATTTAATCAAGAGTCAACTGTAGTCGATGGCAATAATACTGGTTTTTACGGATATACAGAATAAATAACTTGAAATGTTCTGGTTCTTTGTGGATGTATGAGCTTACTAAATGAAAATCTCCAAAGAATTTGACACATTTATATCAGAAGATGTTTTAAGTGATGGTGAAGTTGATATTTGTTCACTAGTTTCTAAGAAATCAGCTTTGTTACACACAAAGGAATATATTTTATTCTGTGGGTGGAGAAAAGAGAGAGTTTGAAAGGGGTTAACGAACAATTTTGCATTGGTTTATATTTCAGAAACAATATAAAAAAAAAGATTGATAGAAATCTTTATTTGAATGCCGTGACAATTGATTATTGTTCTTTTCACATTTTAATAAATGCATGTCACCCCAGTAGCACACCTTTTCCCTTCAAATTTTCTTTAATTTAAAATATATGTCTAGAAGTGGATTAAAATATTAGCAGTGAATTAAAAAGTTAATAAAATGTAATAATTGTCTATATACAGTATAAATGAAAAATAATGTAACACTATTAACAATGTAACTAAAATAACAATAACTAGAAAAGGATAAAACACTAACAAAAAGTCACCGATTAGTAATCGCTATATTTCGGACTGCTTGAGTTCTTCTATGGCAAGTAGACAAGTGAATAACGTTACCCAGTATTTATTTTTATCACCTTCACTTGTCTTCTTGCCATAGAAGAACTCAAGCAGTTCGAAATATAGCGATTACTAATCTGTGACTTTTTCTTAGTGTTTTATCCTTTTCTGCTTTTATATAGTGTTCGTTCTCTCTCTCTCTCTCTCTCTCTCTCTCTCTAGCGGTCGCAATTTTTGTTCTTTCTCAACGAAACTCGACACATAGTCATCAATTAACAAACGATTCCTGGAGTTCGTTAGCCAGAAAAATTGGACCATTGGAGTGGGGGTTAACCTAAAGCAAAAATAACAAAAAAACAAAAACAAACAAACAAACAAAAAATCACTCTGGCGGCCGCAATTTTTACTTTATCTAAAAGAAACTCAGTATGGCTTTGTCTATCAGTGGTCATATATTTAATTAATTAACAGTATACCATTGATTCTTGTGGTTTAATCTCAATTAAAATAACAATAATAATAGTTCTAAAAATGTGGTTTCTCTTTTGTATACTTATCTATATGTTGAAAAAATTCTAATTTTGTTCCTCTAATATCACACAGTATCACCATAACTTATTTCACTTCATTAATTGACAAGGCTTAATTTGGATATTATATTCATTTTCCAACCGGTGGGGAATTCGCTTAGTTTACCGGACTTGTATTTGTTGTAAGCTCCCTCTATTTTGATCTCCATTCATTTGTTCAAGTTGTTTCCCACTCAACTATGGAGCACTATTTTTATAATTGTGAAATGCATGATACTGGACCACAAAAACATTTTAATTTGCGTTGTTTTGAAGTGAATCCCTTTTAATTGTTTCAGCTAAGGTTCAAACACTGTTTGTTAAAACTGTATTTAATGATTGGGTTTCCTTGATGCATTAAAATAAATACACACACAAGTGCAAGTAATATAATTTAAATACTTCAATGGATATATTTATGAAATATATGTTTACATGAGTTTATTTATAGCCCTTAACGCAGGAACGGCCCGTCAATAAGAACCAGATCGGTCCTACCCCACTCTCCCAAAGAAGGGGCCATAATTATTCACTATTTTCTCTTCAATTGGTCAACAAAATACTTGAAAAACAGCGATGTATAACCGATCGGTTCTTAATTATATCTTTCGTATAGAGAGCATTTCCTCTCTATTCTAGTAGCAGTAGCATGCGGGTCCTCCGTTAGAGAGGGAGGCACATGGGCCAGCCCGGGAAAGTTTACGCTTTAAACTTATTTAAGATTAAGATATAACAAAGATTTAAAGAACTTAAATTTGTCTTCCTCCAAGATGGGTTAGCCTTTCTCCTGCTTATTTCTCCGTTCTCTTGGGCCAGCAGGAAGACGGCCAGCGCTCGGCATTCTCTCTTTTCTTAGGAACCAAATGTGGCACCACCCATAACAAACAAGCGGTTGTTTTCGCACTTTATTTGAAATTGGATTGTTTGTCAGTGAAAAGCTGATTTTCACAGTGTTACAAAAAAGTAAATCTGTTTTGTTATAATGAAATTGTTTTATTGAAATGTCCATTTTCGCGTCTAAATTTAAATATTAATTTGGAAGTGAAACGATTTGGACCACGATCACGACCTTGTCTATAGGAATGAGATTAGAAAAGAAATAGAAAGGGCAAACATTTCGTTTCTGTACAGGCCGATAAAACGATAGATATTACATGCATGTCATATTTTATTTTGATATTAAGATACATTAGTAGGGTTAACTGGTTGAGAGATTCATAAACGTCATTGCTATTTCTGCATTGACTGCAGAAGGCTTAAGAGTACTTTAACAGCTGAATTGGAAGAGTTTTAAAAAACCAGAAGTTTTTATCACAAACATATGATGGCGCTGCAGTTATGAAAGAATGTCTGGGAAGAATGTAAGTCTTAGATAAAAGAGACCTTCCCCCACGTCATTTGAGTATACCCCTGGCCCACCCTTCTACCGAAGCCAAGAGCATCCATTGACTTAATTCACTAACATTTGAAAAAAACTATGCAACAATATTGTGTCTCATTTGATTATATTTTTTTGAAAACTTGTTATTTTTGAGGCGAGAAGGACAAAATTGCAAACAAATCAAAATAACAGGCCATGCTTATCAATAAATTACTGCATACAAAGTACCTATCAAAAAACCTAATTATTATTGTGTCCTTTAAGATGAGTGTTAAACATTTTTTCTTTACTTTATTTTTGTAAAACCAGGTTATAGTTTGTGAAAACTCAAGCACCCAGTAATTAAAAGTTCTAATACTCGCTTTGCTGGGTAAAACAAATAGTGTATCTGATATGCACAAGGCTTGGAAAGCTTAACTTATTAATCCAAAGGGCCAAACGTGTTTATCGATTGATTTATTCAAATATTTTATGTTGACCATATTAACCGAGAGTAAAGCTCTAAACTCAAGATATGTTCCGCAGGTTGCATTAAGACGGCAGCAGGCGCAAGAAGAAAGCGAGGCACGAGAATTGGGGATGCTGTATAACGCGGGTGCTGCAGGTCCAGCAGGGGGCCCACCCCCACCTCCACCACCGCCGGTTGTTGCGCCTCCGGTGGTGTCATCCGTCACGCCAGGACAGGAACTAAGTCTTGCCCTTCTTCAGCAACAGCAGAGGGTTCGCGAACAGCCAGCGTTTCCTGGTTCAGCTGCGGCTTCGGAAACTGCAGTCACTACAGCTGAAAATCACAGCACGCCCCCGCCATCTACTGCCGCCTCCAGTAAGTATATTTTATCGATACATCGATACTCTCCCAAGAGAGTTATCTACAGATATTATTTTTCTGGCGTGAATGTAAATATCGTATGTTAACTCAAAACAAAACATTTAAATTAAAATTAAACTATAAGAAAAAATATTTGAAAGTCTTTTTTTGTGAAAATAAAAAATATTAACGATTATTATTGTTTTTTTTTTAATGGTGTTTAACGCCCGTTTTTACTACTGAAGCACCACAGGCGGTGAACACTGGTGATACATGAAATGAAATTATATACTGGGAAAGGATTTTTTAAGGAAGGAAACGTTTGAGGCAAGCCTAAATTTAGGGTACCTCCCCGGCATTTACCAATTGTGAGGGCTGAGGAAAAGCTGGGAAACACCTCAGTCAGGGAGGACGGTCCTGGAGGGATTCGAACCCCAGACCTCCCCGCTCACGAGTCCGCGCCTTAATGACCTCGGTCACCCGTGGCGGTGATTATTGTTGTGAAAATTGTAATGTTATAACAGACATTTTTAAATATCATTCTTTTCTTTACATTTTTGCTCTTTCTTTTTAATGTTTTTTTCAAAAAGCGTTTAACACTTGCTTAATTTGTTTAATAAAGAATATTTAATTATGACTACAAAACGAGACACGTCTTTGAGAAATTACGCATGGGGGTTTCAGCAGTAGGGGTGAAACCATTCGTCTCGCACAGTCACTTCTTTTGTCAGTAGCATCAAGTCCGAGCAAGAGACACACTCGTCAATTGCACAACGAATTGCGCAGGAGAGTGTGATTAACGGCAAGTTTGGGGATAAGGTGATGTTTACATAAATGAACGGTAGGACGAGAAACTGTGGGAAATGAATCACTTATGTCAATCACACTAGCGTAAAGATATAAACCTAAGCGAGCGTGATCCACGTTTGACGCTTCTGAAACGGCTTCTGAGATGGTGATAAGTTACGGAAGTGTTCAATTCACCATTTCAGATTACTTGCAAGCTGGGTTCCTCGAAATCCTCATTGAGGATCAAAAGGTTGTATGTATGAAAATGTATCAGAGGCTTTTAGCTCAATACCGCAATCAAGGAAAACTATTTGTACACCAAATCGTAACGTGTTTATGAAACATGGATACGCCACTATACTCCTGAGTTGAAGCTAGTCAGCAAGCAATAGGAAATCGCTCTTGTCAAAGCAAAACTCGCCTGTCAGTTGGGAAGAGTCTGTTGAACAATTTTCTGAGACTCCCAAGGCTATTTTAGCATCGACTTTCTTCATGAAAGTCGAACAGTCAATGTAACTTATTACTGCCAGCTTCTGGTTGAGCCAAAATCTACGGAAAAGATGTCATCAGCCGCTAGGAGAAATTCTTCTCCAAGACAACACCCTTCCACAAACAGCTGATTGGAGAAAATCCACTGGATAATATTAGAACACTAATCCAGACATCACTTTACGATTAAAATATGTTTGGGCCGTTAAAAAAGCATTAAGAGCGTGACGATTCTACAGCGACGAAAATGTGACAGCATTCGTTCCGCAACTGACTAGAAATCGAACCCCAGCCTTTTTTTGATAAAGGGATAAGAAGCTACATATTCGCTGAAAACACGTGTCTGTAAATCTGAAATTTATGTACAAAAATTAGACGTATCCCATTTTATTTAATTCGGTTTCAATAAATTAAAATAAATCCTGTTAACATTTTATTCAACCTTGTATAAAATAATTTGTTGATAATTTTAATTTGTTTTGTGTTAAAATCTACGTAGTATAATGCATTGAAGAGAAAATGAAATAACTGAGATTGTGGTCACAGGATAGTGTGATGTCAGAAAATATACATACCCAAATTAATTAAAAGTTGACAAAACAAGTTTATGCAGCGTCTTAACTATTAAGAGATTATAAATAGAACACTTTCAAGCATGCTGTTTTCTGTTTAACCTCAGATAAATTAGTTTATTCATTAAAACATTTGCTGTAATTATGTAGTAGTAAATTGGTTATGGTGAATTATATGTATATTTTGTTTTAACGCGTCCTCTTCAGAATTTTTTTAAAAAATTCAAAGAAATATCGTATTTACTTATTAAAGCAAATCTTCTACAGTCAAACATTTAATTTTTTTTTTTTTTAGATTATAAGAGAAAAAATAGTGTGTCATTACAGAGACGTTATACTTCGCCAACAATGATAAAAAAAGTTTCTGTTTTTACAAAGAAAATTCCTTTTAGGGTCCAGGAATATTCTCTGTTTAATTTTAATTAAAGAAAAGCGTTATTTTTAAAAATGGTGCATATTGATTAGTGTTATATTAGAGCCTGTGATAATTAAGCATACATTTTCTGAGCCATATTTTAATAATCCTTATATTTTGTTTCAATTAAAACATGAAAGTGCAAACAGGAGCTATTCAAGATAGAGTTTGTAATAATAATATAAAATTTGTATTATTTATAAAAACATAAAAACCGAATTTTCCGACTTCCTACACTGCGTGAAAATTATTTGGTTTCATTCATGAACATTTAAAACAGAAAATACTTGCAATGAAAGAAACTGTTCATCAGGGACCTTGCTTTGACCGGCTTGTGGGAGGAGAGGTGAAATGCTGTCCAGCAAAACAAAAGGAAGCTCTGTAAATGGGGAAGGGAAAAATAAAAGTATATTGATGTTTAATTTGAAATACGAGTTTCACATTACCACTTTGACTTACATAGGAAACGAATAAATTTTGTTTCTAATATTATCTCTTAGAAAAAGCTTCCACCAGGGTACTTATATAATGTTGAAAGGGTTTCTTTAACAAATATTCCGTTTCATTTTTCAAACCAAAACTTCGTGATCATCACCCTGGCGAGTATAAGGATAAACTAGAAAGTTATAATAAAACATATAGCGCTTTTTGAAGTTGTTTGAAAAATTAGTACCTTTTGGTAAAATGTTTAGGCTATATTTATTTTAATTTTGCTGTTTTTAGCTCAGACTAACCAATTTATGCATTTAAATCACGAATCTCTAGTTTAACAGAAAAATACACTGCTGAACATTAAAATTACAACGCTCATATGAGATGTGATAAACAGCCCCACATTTCTCAGAAGGAACGAGTATGATTTGTACAAAATACTACAGCAATGTGACTGAATTTGATCAAGGGAGATTTGTGGCATACTGAGAGTGTGGAAAGTCATTCCGATAAATTGGTTTTCGTGTTGATTGGAATGCATCCACAGCGAAACGAATATATCAGTAAACCGAGTAGTACGAACACACAGACCTGAAGGTTCCCAACGGCCCCATCAAACAACCAAGCGAGAAGATAGACACAATTTCTGCACAGCTATTATGAGCAAAGTGTTACATTTTTAATGTGAAGCAATGTAGTATATCCGAGAATACATTCGTTTCTTATTCAATTTAGTGATATAATAAAAACAAATATGTCGATATACTGATGTATTCTGCATAACATTTCCAAAAATATGCAAGTAGGTTAAATTTATCCAAAGCAAAAGAAACTAAAAGTTACTAGACTCTTTGCGTTTTTATGTGCTAAGCTTTAAACAATGTATGTATTCGTTATACTTGTGATACACTTCATAAGATTATAGTTAGGCTATTTTCTTTGTTGGGAATCAGGAACATACTTCAGTACTTCAGCTTTGCTCATTAACGACTGACTGTTTGTGCCTACGTTCCTCAATGGGAGCACCTCCACGAGTGAGGGAAGCACCAGACTATCAGAATATATAGGCGGTTATATGCGGATGTTTACGGGGTCCCAAACATGTTTCCAAATAGAACACCCCGACCAATACACCCTCCCTCCCACAGGAATTCGAGTCCCTCAGAAGGTCCGCTTACGTATGCCGGGCAGAAACCTTTCCAAGCCAGCATCATGAAACGTCCGTTCTGTTAGAGAGTTCATAATGCCAGGACTTATTTTTCAGGTGGACACTAATGATACATGAGATGAAATGAAAAACTGAGCAAAGAATTTTTATTTTTAAGAAAAGTAGCTTTTCAGGCCTATGTTTAGAGTACCTCCCCGGCATTTGCCATTTATAAGGGCTGAAGAAAACCTGGAAAATACCTCAGAAGGACAGTCCTGGTGGGATTCGAACCCCAGACCTCCCGCTCACGAGTCCCCGCCACTAGTGGCGGTTTAATGCCAGGACGTAAATGGGAGAACGAAAACTTCATGGAAAGTAAATATCCATCCCAGCATTCGACTAAGTAACTAGGGGAAACCACGAAAAAAAAAATTCGTCGTCAAGATGATCGATCCTCAGGGATGTAAACCAGGGGCTTCCAAAATGCAAATTGCAAGCATTACCCGCTCGGTTTGAGATGTAGGGATTTGCACATTTACCAGTTTACCAGTTCACATTTTTGTATAAACTACAGGTGATTGATTGAAAGTATAGGGAGAGGGAATTGACAGTTAGGCGTTGCGTGGAAAACTTTCATATTACAGATCTGGGCCTTGCAGTTCAGTCGTTCAACTGAGGGTCACTGTTGATGCAAATGCTCGTCAAACTTCCCGAGAGATCACTAAAGAGTCCTGGTTCTAACTATCATGAACGTTTGCTCAAATGTATTTACTTTATTATTGTGAGTCTAAGACCGTGATGCGTGACATTAGACTTATAAACTATATTTACACGTTAGCCTAGTAAATGCAAATAAAACTTAAATTTGAATATTAATATCGATGAATCTTATTGCACGTATGTTTTTAAGTTACTTTTAAATCTTGTCAGGGAAAGACACCTCTCAAAGACAGCTGTAGGTAAATCATTCCAGTCATTTATAGCTTCATTTACAAAGAAGAATTTCTCTACATCCGTTTTCTGTTAACTACATTTGGGAAAATAAGCTAAACAAAAACGCTTAAAAATGACTTTTATATGAGGTAGGCGAACATTAGAAACTTCTCGGTTTGAAGCTGGTCTTCAGTGATTTTGCAAGCAGAAAGGACCTACTGTATGAAAAATGTAAATGATCCCGAAAAAGCACTAAAATGTCTTCCCCAAACCGAAGTTGCTTATAGCGAATGTATGACGAACTGGGAGTAATTTAACTCGCTAACTTCCGAGGCATCTCTCCGGAATTTGCAGTCAGATATGTCAAAGGCTGCAAGAGAAACGGTCAGCAATAGTCAATAGAAAGAGACAAATTCTTCTTCACGCTCTCTGGCCACGCGTCTCGCAAAGAGCATTCCAAACAGTGAATGAAATGGGACAAAACGTTAGAATACTCATCTGACCTTTCCCTTTTCAAACACTTCGAAAGTTTTTTGGAAGAACAAGATCTTCGGTACCAAGTAGCAAATGTGGTACCACAATTTCGTCTCCAGAAATCAGTTTTATATTCAAAGTCAATAAAAAGCTATTATCGCCAAAATATTTTAATGCTGATAGTGGTTACTTGAATTAAGAAAATTGCTTTGCAAATAAATTGTTATACTGAAGTTTAGATGTAAAAACAGTCATTATTTTTGGACCTATTTATGTTATTCCTACTTTAAAAGCCATTATGATAAAACGGCAAATTGTATAACTAAATTTGAAATTATTTTTACGGAAAATGTAGGGTAGAGCAGTATTTTTACGTAATCAATGTTGAGGCGGAATCTCAATTATTAGATTTCATGCAGATTGGAGCGGGTAATGAGATTGTCTTAAATAATAATAATAATAATAATAATAATAATAATAATAATAATAATAATAATAATAATAATAATAATAATAATAATACTTTTTAGTTACAGGTCCACTTCTAGTATTTCCCCTATTCTTGTTTTAGTGGGCTCCTAGTAAACTTATGTGGTCGGTCCTGGTGGTGTGGTGGTAAACCATACTTACCTCCTAAACTCAAAATCACTGGTTCAATCCTGGCCAGGATCGATGGACTTTTTTCGGGCATAAAAATCCTAAGTATGACTTCCTTCGGAAGGGAAGTAAAGCCGTGGGTCCCATGTCGTACATTTACGGCACGAAAAAGAACCTCAAGCCTGAAAGAAGAGGCCCCTGAGCAAAATTTGTCGTCCGTTTCACGCCCTGAATTGGACGGAACGCTGATGACCTGAGCTGCTGAAGAGAGCCCGTAAATAAACAAATCAAAAACTTATGTGTTAACACTTCAGCTATCATATTCGAACAGAAGTCTTTAGGGTATCTATTGGGTGAAACGAGAACTTATTTCTCAAGTCACCTTGAAAAATCTCTCTAAAAAGTTCAGATTGATTATAAGTCAAAAATAAAAGTGAGACACTGAAGAAATTCCCAGCCCATTTTACAGTGGTATCGGGTAAATGGAAATATTGGGAAACGTTGATTTGTTTTTAATAACTTTAGAACTGTGATAAGGAATAAAATAAATATTCTAAGAGTGCTTCCCCAGCAAAGGGTATCGGGACATGGAACCTTTTGCCTCTTGGACTGCTGCTTCTGCAGACTTGTTGTTTAGGATATCAGTTTACCTTTGCGAGCTACCATTAATTCCTTGGGAAGGCCCCAGATGACAAGAATTTGCCCTCTTCGGTACACTTTCACCGGCTGTTTACTATCCATTGCTTTAATAGCCGCTTCGACTCAGGTGTATAATGGTGGATTCAAGTTTCTTTGCAGTCACACATCCTGAGGATTGCAATTAAAAATCGCCAATTACTGCATTGAAATGCCATTTTGTGTGCATTTTTGATCCACAACCAACAATCGCGGCATCCATCGCGCACACAGCTTTTTTGTACAAAATTGTGCACTCGTTCAGTTGAGATGCCTGCCTATTATCTCAGTTATCTCGTGCATTATGATGTCATGAAATTTTTCGGCGATTTTTCTCATGGTGATTAATTAAGCGTCCTGAGCACGCTTCATCTTCGGTACATGTACGGCAACGTTTAAACTAATTGATCAAGAATAAAATGTGTAGTATTCAATGTTGGTGCAGAGTTTCCACGAACGTTAATCCAACTCGCCTTTGATCTGCAATAGTGTCCAAGGTTTAATTACTGCAACTAAGTGGCTTTCCCCCTATTTTTATTGCCCATGCAATAGTGATAAATTCAAAGATGGCTTCGAACTTTGTTAACATTTCGTTACATATTTGCCAGTGACCGTTAAATAATTATGCTTGTCAACAATGATGCCAGTTAAATAAAATTTGGCATAATTTTGTAGAAAATTATCGGACTTTTCAAACGACCCTCGTATAGCCCGGCATTATCATGGATTTTTTGACTTGAGAGTATTCAATTTTCTGATGTGTTGTATGATGAAGTTAACTTTTCAGTTTCGTGGAAAATCTCGTGTTTTACGTTGCAAATCAACTTCAAATGGATTGCACTCGAGAACATTCCGAACGAACCGGATCTTCCATGAATAGTTTTCCATCCTTCAGTTTAAGAAGGAGATAACAAGCCTTTCTTTAGAAAATTTTAACTATTTTATGTTCTGTTACATTGTATGTTATCGGGAGGTTTGTAGTTATATATAGATATTCACCGATCGGCTAAGTTTGTGTGCCTTCTTGCATCCTAGGAATCTTGCATTACAATCTTCGACATTTTCCTTGGTTCTCTTACCGCTAAGTATCGCTAAGGTTTCCTACTCCTTTCTTCCCCCTACTTTGCAAGTTTGCTCTGGTCTTTGGTATAAGTAAATACTTGTGGGCTCCGGGCTCATCTTTACTCGTGGGGAGCTCGTGTACCATCATACTGCAACGATATCCTTCAGCAAGACTTACGCACTAAATTTTCTTTGAAATTTGAAAATTTTGGGGCCTGACTCATTTTCTGTGACGAGAGCCATGACATGGGTAACAAATTATTTATTGTATTTTTCTTTACGTTTATCTTTTCCCTTTTTTCTCAGTAAAGCTTTCTCATGATTGTGTATAGCTTGATTTACTGTTGTAATGTTCCAAATTGCAGCTGTTTTCTTGACGAATTCTTCCACTATGGCTTCATGGAGAAGATTTGTAAAATAATTCTGTATATTAAGTACTCGTTACAATATGTGTTTTCAGTTCTTACATAATGTATAATGAATGTTAAAATAAATTAATACTTCATAGATTTGCTACTTAAATTAAGAGTATAGTATTAAGGTGCATATTTTGGAACAATGAATATTTTATTCATATGCAAATAATTTATCTAAAGTTAAAGATTTGTTGATATTTCATTTAATTATTATATATTTGTGATTTTAAGCAATTTTAACATATTAAATGTTATATTTTGCACTTGAGCTTCTCTCCCATGCTTTGTATTTAAAATCAACCATATAGGCACCATTTAGAACCTAAGTTCTGGGTTTTTGCCCAGTTCCTTTTAGATTAAGTCCCTTGCCCATATGCATTGTCAGTTTTTTGTTAAGTTTTCATCGTAATAGGGTAAATCTTCGATATAACACTCAGAAAAGAGCTCTGATTTTTTTTGTATAATTACAACTTTTTATTTTGAAAATGCTATATATTTCATATTTTCTAAAAAAAATTGTAAAATTACGAATACTAGTAGACGCATCTGAAAATATCATGTACATAAATTCGCTTTAAAATTGATATAGGTGGGGAACGGTTTCTGATTGCTGTCGCTTTATTTTTATTTCTACTACTTTAAAGGCATGAGCGCTTATATGCTATTTATTATAGGGCATTTTAAAAGTTCTGAAATCTTGATTTTTAATTTATCTGAAATCAATTTATCTATCACATAAACTTTCTTTTCAGTATCACAAAGTATCTTTCAAAATTTCCATATTTTCTAATAAAACTAGCTAAGGCAAAAATATACATACTAAATCTGTAACTTTCTAAGTGTTTTATCCATTTTCTGCTTATCTAGTTATTTTTATTTTAGCTATATTGTTCATTGTGTTATATATAAATAAAAATAATGTAATACTAAGAACAATGTAACTAAAACAATAGCTAAAGAAGCAGAAAAGGGATAAAACACTTAGAAAGTCACAGATTTATGTATTCTTCTTGCCTCAGGGGAACTCAAATAGTTCCTGTATTCTTCTTGCCTCAGGGGAACTCAAATAGTTCCAAAGCGAATCAAAATCTGTAACTTTCTAAGTATTTTATCCTTTTACTGCCAAAGTTCTATACAGAGTGTTAATGAACTACAGAAAAACAATTTCAGAGAGTGTAGATATGTATATAAATAATTTGGGACAGTAAACGTATTGCCTATCTGTTCAAATTTCCAAGCGCCACTGAATAATAAGATGCCCCTTGATAACACACGACAACGAAGGGAGGTCTCTGAATGTATCATTCTGGAGCCATGGTTATGACGTTAGCTATCGAGTAAGAGATGGTCATTTGTTTTCGAGATCGACTCTCCTTCATCACTTTTTTCTGACTGGCCTAATAATGCAGTTTTTAGCCTACGTTTTAATGTTTCAGTTTATATGCTGAAATCTTAACATATCATTTAAATAATTACAAACTTTATAATTTTTATTGTACTTACCAATCAGAATCGTGTGCTGAGTATGTGTTAGGTAAATTAAGTTTTAGGCATCATGTTATTAGCAAGCTTATTAGCCATTGTATGTTTGTAATACATTCATTGTTGAGAAAGGGAATAACATTTAAAGCATTCAGTAAATTTCACTCATAATTCTTTAGTATGCACATCGCAATATTTCATATTTAATAAAAAAAATAAAATTTATGCCAGTCAAGAATTAAACCAGCGGTTTCATCAGTTTTTGCGTTATATTACGCCACACAAGCAAAGAGCTCCCTCTAGAGTGAGCTACATAATGCACAGGCAGTTAATAGATATTCAGTGTCGCACTGTCACATGATTAGTTCGAAATTAGAGGGATTTTTATGGCATTAAATCTTGAAAATGCTGATAACAAGGTGAGGAAAATGGATATTTCTATGCTCGCAAGACAGTTTTAAACACATTGTAAACTAATTTTTCACCCTTCTTCGCTTTAACACCGACATATCAGCATTTGATGCCAAAATGTTTAACACAATATAACCGCGTTATGTCAAGTTGCGGCCCATACATTGCCTATCTGAAATTGCTTATGTACGATATCCCTACACTCTCTGAAAATATTTCGGTATAGTTCATTAACATTCTGTATATATTGCAGTGAAATTCTGAAGCTACTAAGACTAACTGCCCCATTTTAAAAGTAATGCTATTCAATAAATGTTGTCTTAAGCAAATAGTAGACAAATATGCAACTCAAATTTTATTTTTATTTTTGGTATAATAATTGTATTGGATAAAATTCCTTTATGTTAAAACCACACACACACAGACATGCATTTTCTGTGTGCTATAATCCTTTCAATAAAAATTATTTTCTAACTGAAGTTTTGAAAATATAATATTCAGAGTTAGAATTTAATTTATTGTTAACGACTTCTCTAAGTATAAAACCATATATTTATAATTTCAAACCTTGACGGAAAAGTTTTGCTTTCGTAATTGAAACTGTGAGATCCATAGCAACACAAATCTACTTTGGCTAAATATAAATTTTTGTTGTAATTGTCTAACTGAGCTCTCTTTAAGTTTTTGGCATTTTCTACGTGTTACTGACATTGATTATCATAAACACATAAGTCCATATAATTTTAGAGAGCAGGCATGTAATAAGTTTAAACAGAAACAACATTATAGTTAAGTGTTTCCTGATCTGATAGATTTACTGCATTCGTCATGTATACGTAATAATGGCATGTGATCGAATTTTCGGATACACCAGCTGATAATTGAATAGGCTTAATGCAAAATCAGTACAGAGTATGATTAAGAATTTTAAGACAAGTTTTATAAAGTTAAGAACCCCCCCCCTTTCGGAGCTAAAAAAAAAAATAGAAAGTGGCATCTTACAAAATAATTTAATACATATGAAATATTATAACATGAAATAAGACTCAAGTGTAATAATTTGATGAAACTACCTGGAGAAAATTTCCTCTAATGATATTCTCTTAAAAGCTGCTAAAGACAAAGATATTAAATATATAAAATGTGTGGGGAAGAGAAGGATATATTGAAATCTGTGATAAGGCAGGAAAGGAAGGACTGGCATGGTTTAGAACAGGAATTAAGTTGAATAAGAAATGAATTAAGGGGATATGTTCTACGTGAGAAGAACCTGATAGTACATTGAATGTAAGCAAACCAAGTTTTGGAAGGAACAGTTCCTATTACGAAAGTGGGATAATTTACCAAATGAAATAAGAGGCAGAAGAATTTTAAATTTCAAATATTAAGGAACTGGGAAAATATATAGGCGAGATGAGACAAAAATGAATATGGAAGTTGGGTAAGGTAAATGGAAATAACAATGCTGACAATTGCACTATTTAGGAGGAATGTAGACCCCCTTTACATACTCAGCCTGGGGTTAATTGTAATGGGGTACAGAAGGAATACAACTCCGTCACGTTAATAAAAGTTTATTAACTGTAGTAAGTTTACATGAACTGAGAACATGGAAAGGAAATTTGCTTACTTTGATTTCAAAATGTTCATTTGTTTGTTTGTGTATAAGGTTTAAAGGAATAAGCAACTCGTAAGGATAGAAATAGCTGAATGGGTTTGATTGGAAAGGGAGAAAGGTTCATTATTGCATGAATGTATTTAATGTTGTATTGATTACATAAATGATTTACAGTATTGTGTTCTTTCATTGGATAGGAGCCTGATCCCCTGGATATCCAGTAGGTAGCTGCTGATGAACCGGGGACTGGGGGGCTGAGTCAATCAAATTGGAATAAATTGGAGTTAGTGCCTTCTGAAATTGCCGAAGGCTCTGATCGTATTAGTCATATTTAAAATTAATGTTAATTTTCTTAATTTTTCTTTATTTGTGTTCATTTTATCAAAAAGTTTTGTATGTTGTTGAATAAGAAATAAAATTCATTCATACAAAATATATTTCCTCAATTTTACATTAGGTTTACGTTTATTTTATTTAAGAAAGCTCTTTAACGTCTTTGGTCAATAGCGTCCTATTCAATTGAGGACGTGAAAAGGCCGATAAATTTTGCTCAGAGGCCTCTTCTTTCAGAATTACGATTCTTTTACGTGCCGTAAATGTACTACACGGGACCCATGGCTTTACTTCTCTTCGGAAGGAAGGGATTTTTACGCCCGAAAAAATCCATCGGTCCTCGCCGGGTTTGAACATAGGAACTTAAGTTTACGAGTCAAATACGTTTATCACTACATAAGTTTTGCCTTAAAAAATCCATTTTTTGAAACTAGTAAGGACCAGATTGAGGATTCAGGAAGTGAAGTGTAGAATTCCTAAGCAAACGGAAGATATGTGCACGATAAATACTGTTGTTTCTTGTATGATATAATTGAGAAAATAAGACGGAATTTATGCAGAGTGACTGTCGTTTTTAAACAATGTAACAAGCAAAATGAGCACACTCTTCCTCCAATCAAATATTTAGTATCTGAAATCAAAGTTACAGATTAATAAGCTCCGTAACAACACAATTCCAGAGTGCATGAATTTGTTACAGAATAAAACATGTGTGGTCATGTTATTTTAATACTTGGGGGATATTTTTAGTTAAACAAGCTTTTATTAGGGAAAATATCCGATTTATAAATTGTCATTTTCAAGAGATAATTCAATTTGTATTGATTTTCTCAAATTCTCTTCAAACGGACTTTTATGGGTATGCGCACATTTTCATACCAAACCAGATATGGTATCGTTTACTAAGTCTTTAAATATATCTATTAACTGAAGTGTTATACTGAAGCTACACTGTATTTTAAACAAACACTGTCTGTTTTCAAACTAACTCATTCAGGTAAAGTTGTCTTTAGCTAGTAATAGACAGATATGTAGTTACTTTTAGTTTCTAATTTTAGTTTAATACTAGTATGTAGTCTTAAATAATTTTGCTCTCATCACACCTTCTTTGCACTTGGATGCTAAAACACTTTCAATAAAGAATATTTTATGCAATCCTAGCAGCATTCCATGAAATCATCATCGCCTTCACAACACAATGTCAAACAACGTACCAGTAAGAAAAAGCGAAAATAGTCGGCCTAACAAGCATACCAACATTCAAACACGAGAAGCGTTTTATTAAAAAATGTTTTGAAACTGCAACAATCATAAATTCATTTTCATTATCGTGGAAACATTGAAAATGCAATTAATTAACCACATTAAAATTTCTTTGATTTCAAAATGATAATCTTGAGCATTAGTAATCTGCATTATATAAGAGAAAACTGCCCTAACCTTACTATATTAATTTTACTTTACTTTTGAATATACACACAACAAAGCTTTCAAGACTTTCAAGCTTTCCAATCTTGATTGGAAAAAATAAAGAAATCTAAGAATCAAAAATTTAAATTACTTACCATATTAATACTCAATGAATGTTATATTATATATTTGTCAGCTCTGAAAAATAAGCCAACAAGAATTTTTCACTAGTTGAACTAACCTGTTCCCCCTTTCTCCATGTACAAAACTTTTCATATTCCTTTTCGTATACACTTTTCGACTTTTGAAGAATTAATAAAACCTTTAGCTATCTCTGTTTCCTTTATAGTTTCTTCTGATATCCTTATTTTTAAGGTCAAACATTGTGGAATCAGAATACATTTCCATTTGAATTCTTCAAAACAAAAACAAAATAACATCGTCATAGAAACGGGTACTAAGAAACCATGCAATATAATACGTCATATCTGCTACTTCTTAACATCACATTTTGAAAATGTTTAATATTTTTTAAAAATATTTCAATGCTAAAATTGCATAAAATGTATGCAATGCTGTATAATCTTTGTTTATTACACAAATAACTATTATATTTCAGGTTTTGAGAACATAGTGTTGAGAGTTTGAATTAAATAAACTACTTATAAGAATAAACCGACGAATTTCATATTTTTAGAACGTCAAACCTTAACTGAAATTTTGTAGTTTCATGGTTGCACTTTTTTAAAGTCGTATCGCATCTATTTTAAGAAATACCACGATGACGCAGAGTTAGTTTTCACATGTACATTTGTTTGTGCGATGTTCATGTGTTTGTTTATTGGTATCTAGTAGGACGGTTTTCACTGATCAGTTGACGATCGAAATGTTTTTCTTGGGCTGTAAAGAGCACTTCGCTCTGCAGATCCCACGATTCCAGCTCTCTGCATAGCAATGAGCTATTTGCTTTTCAGTTGGCTGTGAAACCGTCATTGACAACAGTTTAACCTTCTGTCCTGTGCTTGAGTTATGTTTTTTTATTTTGTTCTGCGAGATATTTTCCATTAAGAACTCCTTAAAACAAACTAAAACAGCTATTCAGGATTGTAACCTGTCGTGTTTGATCCATTACTCTGCGTTTTGCCATATGGTGCGACATGGTTTGGTAACCACTCAAAGCAGAAAAACAAACAGAGCTCCGCCATCTCTGCCAATTTGTACTTGGGACGGGTAACTGTTAAACTTACCACAAAATGGCAACTCATTACTACAGCCTGCTTTCTACTGCAACGAGGAAATGTTTTCAAGCACTTCTATAAAATCGACGGGGTTTTCAACCAAAACATTCTAAAATGATATTAAATATGGAAGGTTATCGGTAGAAAATTACAACACCTCATAAATTGATAAACTGATAAAAATTTAATTAAGCATGTAGCATTTTTGGATACAACCACATTTCAAAGGATAAGTGTGGAGCCATTTAATGTCAATAGTACCTTATATCTCATACTGGTGTCTTAGTTCCCGTTTAGATATTGTTCTTAAGGCCTCACACAACTTATTCCGTCTATTTTCCCAAACAATTCCTGAATCCTCTTTTTGGATCACCATCATCTGTCTATTGGCACTGTCTTTAATGCCGACTAGGTGTAATATTTCCTCCCCTTAAACGGTGAAAAGCAAGAAGTCAGAGGAAGGCAAATCTGGACAATAGGAGAATCGATAGATTAAAGTGACGTAAAGTTTTATATACGTAAAACGACTGTTTACATATGTACGAGGGTAGATCCATAAGTTTCCGGCCTATTTCCCATTTTCCAGGTATGATAAAGACAAAAATTATATTTCACTTTTCAATATAGTTACCCTTTATTTCAATACACTTCTCATATCTTTGAATTAACCTTTCAATCCCCCCTCCAAAAATAATCAGAAGTCTTGTCTGCAAAATGGGCCTAAATAGCACCCATCACTTCTTCGTCATACTTAAATTTCCTTCCTTGAAGATCCTTGAGTTTTGAGAAGAGGAAATAGTTACTGGGAGCTAGATATGGGCTGTAGGGTGAATGGTCTATCTCCTTGAAGTCACATTTCTTCACAATTTCCTTTGCAACAAGAGCTGTGTGTACAGGTGCGTTGTCGTGAAGAAGGCGCACACCATCACTCAGCTTTCCTCGCCTTTTCTCTTTGATGGAAGCACGTAGTATGTGCAGTAGACCAGCATAGTACGCTCCATTTACTGTGTTGTTCTTCTCCTTGAAGTCAATGAAGAGTATTCTTTCACAGTCCCAAAAATTGTGGCCATGATCTTCTTGGTTGACTGAATGACCTTGGCCTTTAGAGGCGGTGCTTCGCCAGGTTTACGCCACTCCATTGATTCTCTTTTGAACAAGGGAGGACCATAGACCTGTAACGGTGGTTTGCACATCTTCTCTCTCGTTGCCACGGTAGAGCTCCAAAAATGGCTGACAACAGATGACTTTTGGACTGAGGAAAAAAGCCTAGGCACGCATCTTGCACTAACCTTATTCATGTTTAAATGCTCATGAATAATTCGAAGGACTGTTGTTTTAGAAAGACCACTTGCTGATATTTCTGTAACTTTGAGCCGCCGGTCTTCCACAATTTCTCCTTCCACAAGAGCGATCGATGTTTTCAGAAGTGAGCACCTCCAAGGGTCGACCTGCACTCTTCGTCTTCAATGGTTTCTCGACCCTTTCGAGAAAGTTTAGACCATTCTTTTACAGTAGAATATGAGGGGGGAGGGTGCTTCCCCACATACAGCGTCCAATTGCTGTTTAATTTCATTTGGAGTAAGTGCTTCTTTTGTGAAGAAATTAATAATATCTCGAAACTACATTTTGAACACGTCACAATATTCTACACATAGTCTTCTTTATGCAACTATATCTGAACAATTGAACACAGCAGAGTGCAAGTTACAGTTACGATTGTTTACTTAACAGATAGGGTATGATAGATAAGGCGATGATCCTTATCGGCGAGGCCAGAAACTTATGGACTACCCCTGTATAATAATGTTCGTCTGAGTTCTCAAGATATCCAGAATGGCTGGATAATTTTTGGACAGTCTTCGCGTATAATCATCACGTTTTCTTCTTTAACAATGGAGAGCCTGTGAGCGTTATATCTTTATTATCTTAGCGATAGGTTCTCTCATGGACCGCAATAATATTCTTTTATCTTCAGAGGCAATATCAATATACAAACTCATTGTTGTTGTTGAGCCTTTCTTTTACCTGTCGGTGGTTAAGGACAAGCATAGAAATTATAGAAACGTATAGTACATGCATTTTCACTAATGATTATTGTTTCTCGGAATTAAAAACGTTGATATTCAAAACCTGCATTTTTTCCTCGCTTTGTTTTAAATACTCTGTAATATAAGGCAAGTTATTAAAACTTGTAGATATAGATGTTGATATTTTAGTAGGTATTAAGACCACATCGTCCATCCTTCTGTATCTTACCTATAAGCATTTGAAGAAATGTGTTTTCCTTATGTTTATCTAAAAGAACATACAAATAGGTTTCCTAAAAGAAATTGAGCTAAAAACAAAGAAAGTGTTAACGCCTTTCTGAATACAGCATATTTCTCAATGGTGCAGAAATCTTCCACGATTAAAATTGATTTCGAAAATTTCTTTCTTAAGCCAATCCCTGAACTTTGAAGGTTGACACAAGAAACCGACAGAAACAGCTTTAAGTTTAATACAAAGCGAATATCCGACTAATAGAGTGAATTGCAAGTCATTGTCAAGGTCTGCTTGAAAATATAAGGCAGTGATATAATTTGAAATGACATCTCAGATTTGCTACCGTTTTCTTCTAAGTTTGTGGCAAAATAATGACTATACGTTAATATTCTTACAGGAACCTTTTTATCAACCAAAAAGTACAAGGAGAAGGGAAAATCTGAACACTCCAGACTTGTGTGTCGGGGACTCATTCCATGTAATGACCGATGTTAATTTTAAACATGTAACTCAAATCATCATAAAAAAAAAAAAAAAATAGGCAGTACTGACTCAATGAAGAATTGAATGGAGAATAGATGTATATATGAGGAACTAGTTATAAACCTTGACCGCTAACGCGGCGTTTTAGGTCTCGATTAGCAGAGGCACCTCAACCGGTGATGCCCGTATTTCTCCGTTTTTACTCCTCCTTTACTTTCTGAACCTGTTTTCTCCTGATATTATGACAGTATACATTCATTCTGGAAGATATTCATTTGTGGACGAAATTAATTCACTACTTTCTCGAGGAATAATGTTCCCCACCAAAAAACTAACGACATTGTGCACTAATTTGAATCTATGTTTCGGTGCAAAACAAAAATACGAGAAAAGCAAGTGATTTGAACGGAGATATGTAGCCAAAATTGACGCAAATCATTACAAAAATGAGTGTTTCGGAATGTGAAGGATCGCGGGTTCGAACCCGGCCAGGACCGATGGATTTTTTGGGCGTAAAAATCTTAAGTATGGCTTCCTTCGGAAGGGAAGTAAAGCCGTAGGTCCCTTGTCGTACATTTACGGCCTGATAAAGAACCTCCAGCCTGAAAGAAGAGGCATCTGAGCAAAATTAGTCGGCCGTTTCACGCCCTGAGTTGAATGGGACGCTGATGACCTGAGATGTTAAAGAGCGTCCGTAAATAAATCAATGAAAAAAAAAAAGCTAGAAATCGTGTCAGACACATGTGTTTTCCTAATCAATGCTTGTTTAACTAAAGAGGGTGAGAGTTCTTGCATTTTCTATAAAGTAGTAGTAAGTGTATTTATTTCAAAAATGGCTTGCGATACACAAATTAAATACTTAGTCAGGGCAAGGGTCTAGCCAGACCGTCCGTGCTCCTATTTATACATGTGAAATGCTGAGAGAAAATAGGAAAAGAAAACAAAACACACAGATATACACAGCATTATATATATAAAATAAAAATAAAGCTAACACTATTAACAATGTAACAAATTAACAGTAATTAGAAAATTAGAAAAGGATAAAACACTTAGATAAAGTCACACTTGAGATCGCTATATTTCGAACTCGTTGAGTCCTTCTATGGCAAGAGGACAAATGACGGTGATAAAAGTAAATATTGAGTATCGAAGGTAACGTTATGCATGGAAACAGATGAAACTATAAATGAGTGTGGGGGAAATAAATTAATACGTAAGATTTAAACCAGGTGGTATATGCGCTTTATGTAAAAATATAGCTGCCATTTCTCTATCTCTGAGTAAACTTTCAGAGCATTGTGTAGGTAACGTATCAATAAGAGTTACACTAAAAGCACCACCAAAATCCTTATAGTGAGACAGGGTATGTTGGACATAAGATTGGCATAAGAAGGTGCCATTCTGATACCCATCGCAGTACCTTTAATTTGTAGATAATATTTATTATCAAAACTAAATGCATTGCGAGTGAGGACTAGATAAGCAAGATGACAAATGAAATCTGTGGATGGGGTATGAGGATGTGCTCGAGAGGACTCTAGTCCTTATCTAGTCCTCACTCGCAATGCGTATAGTTTTGATAATAAACATTATCTACAAATTAAAGGTACTGCGATGGGCACCAGAATGGCCCCTTCTTATGCCAATCTTTTTATAGCTCGCTTAAATCTAGGGGGAATTTCTTAAGTCAGAACCTTTGATACCATTATTATGGCTGAGATATATTGATGATATATTCGCTGTAGACTCATGGCTCAAAATCTCTCGATCAGTTCCTTACTAATCTTAACTCCAAATTTTCAGTTAAGTTCACTTCTTCTGTCTCTCCCAATGCTGCTACGCTCCTAGATATTGATATTTCTTTATGTAATGGCTCTTTTCTTACGTATGTGCACATTAAGCCTACCAATTTACAACAGTGTCTTCATTTTGATAGCTGTCATCCCTTGCATATCAAAAGATCTATTCCTTTTTCTCTTTCAATCCGAGGTCATCGTCTTTGTAACAACTTTTTATCTCTTGACAAGTATATTAAAAACCTAACTCAAAAGTTCCAAGACCAAAATTATCCTTCCTCTCTTTTAAAATCCCGTATAATCCCAGCGCACAGAACTTTCCAATGCAAACCTAAAACTTCTAACAAGAACTTCATTAACCTTGTTACTACTTACGTGCCTGGAATTGAAAGCATCAGACCTATTTTGAAAGAATTCCATGATACTTTGATAATGTACTCATCTTTAAATGATTTTTCTAAATTTGTACCCCGCCTTACTTTTAGAACACCCCCTAACCTTAAAAGTATATTTCGCCGAAACCTATCTCCTCCGAATTTACCACATCCCTTTGCTGGCTCATATCCTTGCCAACGCCCTAAATGTAAAACCTGTCCGCTAATTATGCAGTGCCATTCATTCCATAGCCCTAATTTATCCAGAGAATTTAACATTTCTTCATTTGCTACTTGTTCTTCCAAGAACGTCGTATATATGTTATCTTGTAAGCTTTGCAAAGCATTTTATATTGGTTTAACTTCTACTGTTGTTTCGCTACGTATGAACAATCATAGACGTTCTGTTAAAACCAAGTCTCCCTTGCCGGTTGCCCAACATGCCTTATCTCACTGTAAGGATTTTGATGATACTTTTAATCCAACACTTATTGATGCGTTACCTACACAATGCTCTGAAAGTTTACTCAGAGATAGAGAAATGGCAGCTATATTTTTACATAAAGAGCTTATACCACCTGGTTTAAATCTTACGTATTAATTTTTTTGCCACACACTCTCATTTCTAGTTTCATCTGTTTCCATGCATAACGTTACCTTCGATACTCAATATTTATCACCGTCACTTGTCTTCTTGCCATAGAAGGACTCAACGAGTTCGACATATAGCGATTTAAAGTGTGACTTTTTGTTAGTGTTTTATCCTTTCTACTTTTATAATTACTGTTAATTTATATATATATAACACTATGAAGTAACTCTCCCCCTCCCCCCTCATGTCGGAAAATTTGATATAAGAATTTTAAATGCATAATTACAGGGCACTAAATAACAGAAATACATACTTATATATAAACCACAGAAGTATAATTAAAATATATCAGTACATTATATGCTATGTTCTCTCTAGCCAGATATTTTTTATTGCCCACCTTATCTTCCTAATAAATTTACATAGCCCCTGCCAATAATTTTTATCCAGTACCAAATTTAGACATGACGTCCCCCTCCTTGACTTCACAACATTTTCGGAAAGAATTTGCGACCTACAGCACTCTGTAGCTGCACATTCTGCAAGAATATGCACTCAATTTTCCTTTTTATCACACATAGGCCACATTCTTTTGCCTGCTTCATCCGTCACTTCCTGCGCTTTCCATCTCCAGACCATTGCCGTTTTGTCTTCTACTATCATTGCATTTATATATGCTTCCCTTCCCCATGCCTCTAAGATTGTGTACACGTTTTAGAAAGCGGAATTGAAGTGTGGGAACTGCCGGGTGCGAATCGTTCAGTAGCCGGGACTTAAAACATAACGCGAGCGGACAGGTTACATAATTCAAGTCCGGAATATTTATGTTTTTATTTATTTAATCCAAATATTGTAGATGCTTTATAATTTATTTTTAGATTGTGTTAGTGCGGTACATTTCTTCTATAAACGATATTCAGTGAAATATTTCATAATCTTTTCATTGTAACATGATTCTAATGGCTGTGGTCAAACATATCCTATATTATATTGTAATTGTGCTTTGTGAGAAGGCTTGAGCTAAATACATAATCTGAAATTATTCACTTTAAGTCAGTGCATCTCATTTACGGGAGATATTTTGGAGAATGAGTCAGAATTTCGTTCGACGATGAACATAATGATCAGAATTCGAACGTCTTTAGTGTGACACTTTTGTTACATTTCATGTACTCCTTATTTCTTTTAGTTTTGTTTTGCGAAGTAGAATTATTTCATTGCTATATTTTCCAGAATATGCATGATTACATCTCTCGCATATATTAATTTAGGAGTAGGTACTTTCATTCGAAAGTTTCAATATTGTGGTTCCTTTGCACTTTCCCTAAGTTTGAATCGTCTGTATATATGTGGGAACTTTATATATCATGTCAAAGAACTGGCTATGGATACCCCTGGGTATGTGCAACAGCACACATACATGCCTCTGGCATCACCCGCATCTAAAACAGTCGAATTCGAAGAAAAAAATTTGCCAGATGACAAGTCTTTTGAATTTTCTTTCTGTCTTCCTTCTGTTCTTGTACTAAGCTCTCGAGAAAAAGAAAACGGTTTCCCATCCAATTTCCTTTTTGAGCATTTTGTTCCTTCCGTCTCTCTCTTTTTCATATTCGTCTTTCTTTGCCTCGCGTGCCATGGATGGTTTTGCGACCGCTTCGGAATAAAGAACTCACAAATGTACTTAACGCAACACCGTCAACCCGTTACCTAAGCTTTTATATGCAGACATGTTTCAGTCGTTTTTGACAGGGAAATTCTTTAAGGACGAAACTATATGCATCTAATTACACTAATTTATAAATCCTCTCTCAGGAGTTTCCAGGGTGATTTCAGCACGGTTTTAATATTTTCAAGTTACTTGGAATAATTGTAATTATTTTTTCATAGCCTCGGATAAGTAGTAAATGTTGTGTTTAACGGTTCCGTTTCCGTTTCCTTTTTTTTTTTTTTTTTTTTCCGCCATTTCGTTTTAATTTTCTTTAAAATTTCTTTCTTCCAAATCAGAAATTCAACAAGACCAATCAAATATTTCAAATATGATGACATCTTAATGTCAACTTTTGGCAAGCAAGTTCTAAAGGTTCAAAGATGTTAAGCTTCTTCACTTTTTTCTAATAAGATATACAGAGGATGCCAAAAAAATGGACCAACTTTGTGTTTCGTAACACTCTGAGAAGGAAAATACAGAGGGTGCCAAAAATATGTATACACACTTCAAGCAAAGAAAAAATGTGTTAACCTAACAAAACTGAAGTCACACAAACAGAAAATGATAAGCACTAATCATCTTAGACTTTTACAGTTAAAACTGTTGCTCAAAATGTCTACCATCGTCCTCGATACACTTCTGAGTACGTTGATCCTCTGATTGAGCAACGTTTGCGAAAGTGTCCTCAGCGACTGCAGCACATGTCGTTTCTTCCCGAAGTGTTGTCAGTGTAGCTGGTTTTCTACGGTATAGAACATCCTTAAGAGTTCCCCATAGGTAGAAGTTCAACGGAGTTAGATCCGGAGAACGCGGTGGAAACTCAACCGGACCTCTTCGTCCTATCCAGTGCCGAGGACGCGGGGCTTGTTGCTGTGCGAGGTCTGCCAGATATGCCCTGGTGAACATCGCATACGGTACCACGAGTCTCAAATTTGTCTCGAATGCGTGCAATTGTTACTCGCGTTGCCGGTTTTGTTCTGTACACATGTCTCCATTGCCTTTGAACTTCAACAACATTCTCGGTTTTCCAAAACCACTTCAAAATTGCTTTCGCTGTTCAAACTATAATTTTGACTCCATTTTGTCGTAGCAACGCTAGCATAACGTAATGTGAGTCACATCTATTTACAGAACATCACACTATACGTTACTGTTGTGTTTCGGCCCAACTATGAAATATATTAAATAGATATCTCTATTGTGAAAGTGTGTATGCTTTTTTTGGCACTCTTGGTATATGCCATCTGGCAAAGTAGCTGCTAAAGTTTATTTTACACAAACAAAAATGATTGTGTCAAGGAAGATATTTATGAAGAAAAACATTCCAAATGAAGGCTGCAGTGAAAAAACATTTATGTTTACCTCATCCACGATAGACTTGACTGCTAAATTTGTTGAAAAAAACTGTTAATTGAAGAATAATTTACTACTGTTGAACCAAGGAATAAAATTGACCACGGCTGAGTAAAAAGACAAGAAACGATACTTAATAAAAAGCATAACAGTCTGAGATCCGGCTGTAAACTTGGCAGTTTTATTGTAGAGTTCCCTAGATTCAAATCCTGCGACCACGTAACATGTCTGAAGTTTTCCGTAGTTTTTCATAGCCCATTTTGAAAAAGGACAGTGCTGTATTAGTATGTCTGTGCCGCGGATTCAGCGCCAGTTTCATTATTCATCTGTGTGTCTGGGTTTTCTGTGTTTGTAATGTCATCGAAGTGACTTGATATGGATTGATCATCTATGTGCATTCAGAGTAAATGGCAACTGACCCGGGCATTGGTGTGCAAGTTCAGAGGGTATAAGTCCTACCTAGGGAGGGCAAGTGGAAACAAGAAGAGAAGCTTGTACCCATCACTTTTAAGAATGACGGCGCCGTGAGTGGTTAAACTGCTCATACCCCCACGGGTGGCCGAGATCGTTAAGGCGCGGACTCATTAGCGGAAGGTCTGGGGTTCGTATCCTACCAGGACCGTCCTCCCTGACTGAAGTTTTTTTCAGGTTTTCCTCAGCCCTCATAACTGGCAAATGCCGGGGAGGTACCCGAAACTTAGGCCTGGAACGTTTCTTTCCTTAAAAAAATATCCTTCCCCAATTTATCATTTCATCACATGTATCATATGAAAATTCCGATTTTTTCGATTTTGAATTGATTATTGTGTAACTTCACAAAATGAATTAAATCAATTCAGCATTCTTCTTCTAGGAGTTAAAAATCGAACTAGAATCCCTATAAATACTTTAACATAAATTTCAATTACGTCAGAAGACGTAATTCATTCTTGAACAATTTCAAGAATTGGAGTTAAAGCAAAAGGGGTCGCGGCTCATTTGTAACTTAGAGCAGTTTTTGGTTTTAAAAATGTTCACAAGAAAAAGAAAATAATTAAAACATTTCCTCATAAAAATAGATTTTTGTCATGTTCTTTGGATATGAAATTCCTCTTTCAAGCTAACATTTTTATATGTTTAACGAACTTTAAATAATTTGATGTTGAAGTTAAAAAATGACAATATTTCAAACCAATTTCTTGTGCATTTTCTTTGCCTGTGATCTTCATTTTTAAAAAATTAAGTTCTTGTAAACTTGTTGACAAAATGCATTATTTTTTAGAAACGCAAAGAAGATGCTTATCTTTTCCATTTGCAAGTTACATTTCAGTGTTAATCAACTTTCGAAAAAGAATCGTCATTCATATACTGAGAGATATTGTGACAACAAGTCAATAAAAGGCTTGAGCAGTCGTAAAAAGAAAATGAATATGAGTGCAGTGGAAAAGATATCGATACTTGACCCCAAACCTACTTCGATGCCTTGTATCTCTTCAGGCAATGTGAGTTTGCGTTAGCAAAACGCTGTTTACGACAAGACGTTAATGAATATAAAATATTTACACTCTCCTGATGGTGTTCGCGGATATTGAGATTAAGCGAAGTGAAGAGACACTCCAGTGCCCCTTGGTTTAGCATTTAAAGTATATTATCTCACTTTCAACAAGTTTACTTGAAACGTTCCCATCCTCTCGAGATAGCCATTGCAAATGTCTGCCTTTCTTCTTGAGCTATTAACAAGCTCTTGCGTTACCCGATGAGCAATTGTTTGTTTGGAGGTATTTACGTTCAAGAGTGTCTAGGAGATAATATACTTACGCTGAATGATACACTGATTTGCAGTGTTCCGCCTGCAAAGCACGAAGGGTGTGTAGTATAATATAACGTTCATAGGCTATAGCGCGGGCAGCAACAACAACGGAGAAATATGGGCTGCTATCCGGTTCCTCTACTTCTAAGCGTTGTCTTTGTGCCGTTCGGACATTCCTAAGATGCTAAAGTCGTGAAAGGGAGCATTTCTTTTTCTGTTATTAGTGGGTTAGTGCTATAATCCCAAAAAATCTGTACATTTTAGGGTATTTTCATGCACAATTCTTATGTTAAAAAGAAACTATTGAGAAAAGCAAGACGCGACTTGTAAGAAAAGTTCTCGGTGTTCCTGGACTTCACAGATTTATTTTCGTAATGTTATGAGTAGATTTTGGAAAATGGGATCTGTTCCCGATAAGAAACCAAAAATAAACCAACGTGTGCTTACAGAGAAAAAAAAACTGAAAGGTTAAAACGAAATCTCTATGAAGAATTGCATAGGAAACAGGAATTTCGCAAACTTCAACTTGGAATTCACCAAACGTTTATAATTAAATTCGTATAAAGCAAAAAGTTTTTCAAAATTTTCACCCACGTGGTAATACGTGTGAATTCCTGCAATTGAATTTTAGATACCTGATCTTTTATGCGCAATGCTATTGCATGCCAAAAAAAAAAATGGTATTTGGTACATAGTGAATAATAGAGTCATGTATTTTATGAACATACCATGAATGTATAGAGGTATACAGATAACATAATCACGCCATTCTTTGTAAAATTACTGGTTATTTAATGTAAACATTAATTTTTTCAATAAAACCCCGCTATAGCGCACATAGCCGATCGCTCATTAGCTTTAAGGAATACTGTGGTGGCATTGCTATTAAATTAATATGCATACGAAATTTAATTCAAATTGGATAAATACTTTGCGAGCTATAAATTATTTCACAAATGTTATGACGTAAATGTATCGCATAATCAAAATGTCCCACGCGGCTCATATGCTGAAAAAATTGGTTGACATTTTGCAACGTTCTTGTGCCACTACACATAAAGTGTTCGAATGAACACTTTAGTTCTTGTGGAGTTGCTGCAATCTCTCTTCCAGAAAAAATCCATACAAAAATGCGGACAATGGGAGTGAGTTTTTGGCCAAAATCGGTCAATTTGGAGAATATAGTTATTAGTAAGGGATTATACCCAGGGCGATGCCCACGTCTTGCCGTATGCGATTTCTATTAATGAAGAAAGTTAAACAATCTCATATGTTAGACGCATTGCAAGATAATATTTGAAAAGAAATTGCAGCAATTTTACAAGAACTAATGAATATTTTATTATAAGATGTAAGGAATGTGTAGTGGCTCAAAGACATCCTTTCCAATGATGGTAGATAATTATTGTAATTATAATTATCAATAGCATGAGAGATCTATACGCGTGAATTGTGAGGTTATGTATATCAGACATGTCGGCAGTAAGAGTGCTTCTAGCTGCCACGCGGACCCCGCTCTCACGGATAAACATCCATTTAAATGCACTATTTACTGCAAGCCATCGCGATAGTCTGAAGGTGATGTGCTTACCATTTACGCTGCTGGCCCGGTTTTGAATCAAGTTGTCTGACTGAGGTTTTTATTCAGGATTTTCCTCATTTATTAGACTGAATATCATATGTTTTTGAGCTTTAAGTACCCGTATTCATTTGCGCTATTCGTAGTTCATTAAGTCATTAATTGTTTGATATGACTGAAAAGGCAAAGCAAAGTTAAATTTAAAAAAATAATGTGCTAGTAAAAGAGAAAAAGGAAGTAATATGAAAAAGAGCAATAACTAAGATTTAAAATACCTATAGGATAAGAGAGAAAGGGCAGATAATGAGAATGAACTTCTAACTAAAATAGAATCATTTTCTACTGTTCTGAATTTTATTATCGTCTAATTCTGCTTTTGTTACTCGAGCTGCTATTATTATAAAAACGATCATTTTAAAGTCTCTAGTTTTAACTGTCTAGATTTTAAAGTAGCATACACTAAACATGAATATCTGAATATACAGCTAAATAAATTAAGACAAATGAATGGAACAGCGAGGAGAATATTAAACAACAAGACGTCAAAAACAACACAAATGAAATTCTACAAACTAATGCCAACATATGGAAGTGAAAACTGGACTATGTATAGGACAGACAGAAAACGAATATAAACTGCAAATTTGAGATTTTTAACAACAGTGATTGGATTTACTGTCTTAGACAAAGAAATGAAGAAATTTTAAAACAGTTAAATGTATATAATTGAAATGAAAATATTAACGAAAATAAAAATAATTGGTATCAGCATATATGAGGATATCAACGGATACCAAAAAGTTTACTGAATTATAAACCAAGAGGATATCGCCAAGTAGGAAGACCAAGTACAAGATGGAGTAATATGTCTAATTGAGGACGGAACAGGTCGATAGGCCTATACTTTGTGGAAGAAGAGAAAACGATTATTTTAATATTGTATATTCGTATTTTTAACACCTTACACCAGTATGAAAGTATAGAGTGAAAAAATCTTTAGATTGATTCTAATTACAGAACAAAATTGCAATATTATATTTCATCTTTTTGACACTTTCGTTTCACTCTCATGTAAAATGTGTGCATTGTTTTACTATTACTCGTAATGTACATTTTAAGTGTTAGCTTTGTTTATAATTTAATGCACGGAATGGACATTTTATTTAGGATTTTTAATCTTTATTTTTCTTCATTTTTTCTGCTTGTACTTTTCTATGTCAAAATTCATTCTGGTAACTACACTAGTTTTTTCCCAACTGGTAATTTCTCTTTTCTTCTTTTAGGCGATAAAGAATAACAATTTAAATTGTGTTATGGTACGTAAAACATAACCTTTTATTTTAAGCATATTTTTGTATGCACTAAGCAGCATTTTCTGTTCTCAAGAATTCCTATGGTGAAGCGAGACGTAAAGTAGTTATTTTATGCAATCCTAACTTTAAAACACACGCCTCTTATGACGCTGTACACTGGTGTCAGGAAAGGTTACCTAGCAACTAGTATTCCTTGAAGTCATCACAGCCTTCATAACATAATTTCAAACAACGTACCTGTAAGAATAAGCTAAAATCATCGCCCTAACACTGCCCAACAATTCAACTAAAATCCTCTTTTTATTAACACTATCAATAGGTATTTTAATTTCTTTCTTCTTTAATTCGTGAGAAGGAGCATGAATAGGGTTAGAAATTAATCTCTTCTCCTTCATTCCTCTGCTAGCAAACATCTCAAATAAAATTTCAACACAATCTTCCCTTAAATATTTCTTATTCCAAACTCAAGGTTAACCAATATTCAAACATGAGAATCGTTTTATTACGTAAATGTTTTGAAACTACAACAAAAATGTAAGTTATTGATCATCATAAATTGACTTTCATTATCTTAGAAACATTGGAAATACCATTAATTAACTAATCACATTACTGTTTTTTTTTCATTTCATGTTAATCTTGAACCATTAGTGATCTCTATTACACCAACCTTAACCTCACTATATGGATTTTACACACCAGAGCGTCGAAGGCATGCAAATCTTCGACTGGAAAAAATAAACTTATCTAAGAATCTACATCTTAAATTACTTATATTAATTATCAATAAACGTTATATTATATATTTACCAGCTCTGAAAAACATACCAACAAGATTCATTTATTAGTTGAACTAAAATGTTTCTCTTTTCTCTATATACAGAACTTACCATATTCCTTTGCATATACACTTTTCGACTTTTGAGGAATTAATAAAACCTTCAACTACCTCAGTTTCCTTTGTAACTGGAATGATATTCATATTTTCAATATTGGGAAATTAGCATCCATTTTTAGTTGAATGCACCAAAACAAAAACAAAACAACATCGTCATAGAAACGAATATTAAGAAAACATGCAATATAATACATCATAACCTCACATTTTTCAAAATTTCAATGAATTTTAAATATATTTTATTGCTGAAATTGTATAAAATGTTGTATGCAACACAGATATGTTCTTCGTTCTGAATATTCGTGAAAATTAGCGCGTTCACTTCCGCTCGCGCTAAGCATTATACACTAGTTACATAAGTAACTATTAAATCATTCTAGAGAGAATCGATAAAGTTCATTGCTTTCAGCGGTACGGTACCAGTATTTTTAAGCACCCGATAGAGAGGCAACGCTTTAAGGGTTTAAAAGAGAAGGGGATGGAGATCTCGTACAAATTGTGCTTGGAAATTAATTGGACGCTAAATATACAGTTTAATTTGAGAGGGTCGGTGAAAAGAGATGGCTGAAGTGGCTACTACTGGCTACGTACCACTGAATAACTTGGCTACCACAGTAATTGTTGGGCGAGTTCTCTTATTGGTGGTCATTTGGGAGTTAAGTTTCATGTACTCCCTCCTCCGCGAAAAGGACGTGTTGAAAAAGTTGAATGCATCAATAACTTTAAAATAAATGCACCTAGTCTGTGGACAATCAAAAAGTAAAGTACAATAGTTTTTATATGTTTCATCACAGCGCATTTTGGGTCTTAACCTTTGTAAATACAGTGAGGTTATTTGAGTTAAGGGCCGACTGAGTTTACAGTAGCCACCGCAATTGGAAAAAGGGACATAGCGTCGCAGCACGTAGTTAATATTTAAAATTGATAATATTGATCACTAACGTGTATTATAATAGATATTAAAATGATGCCCCTCAGCGGCAATACATTGCCGGCACATACGTAGGAAATTGCTGTATTTCAACTAATTTTTCTTCCTTAAGAACACTGCGGATTGGAAAACTTTTTCTGTCATTGAGAGATCCTGTCTTTCGTAACTTTTTAACAAGTTGGTGAACAGTTTCTCTACCTGGAACATGATTGCCAGGATATTTTCCTACCACTCCTGTGCAAGGATCCGTTTTCATATAGGTATCGTACATAAAAACCCATTTTTTCAAGACTATATGAATTTTATAAGCATAAATAAAGAACACAATGAAAGCATTGAGTAACATAAAAGCACAACCACTCGCTGACAAACCCTCCCTCAAACTACAAGCTGCTATATGATATGCCTAATACGGCCTTGACGACAGACTTCTCCCTGTATGCAGCCGCACCTTGCCGGCTCGTATCTCAAATAATCTCACTGCTAATCCTTTATATACCATATATATAATATTAATGAAACATAAAAATAAAGAAACACTATTAACAATGTAACAAATTAACACTAATAATAAAAGTAGATAAAGATAAAACACAGAGAAAGAGTCACACTTGAAATTGCTATATTTCGAACTACTGCGAGTTCTTCAATGGCAAGAAGCTAGACCATAAGATGTAATAAATAATAAAGTATATTAGAAAACACAGAAATAAAATTAAAAGAAAAATAGAAAAATAGTAAAGAAGTCAAAAGCAAAACACGCAAAAGCAAAACACACAAAAGCAAATAAAGCCTAATAAGCAAAGTTAAAAGCAGCACCAGAGGTGCAAACAATATTAATGAAACATAAAAATAAAGAAACACTATTAACAATGTAACAAATTAACACTAATAATAAAAGTAGATAAAGATAAAACACAGAGAAAGAGTCACACTTGAAATTGCTATATTTCGAACTACTGCGAGTTCTTCAATGGCAAGAAGCTAGACCATAAGATGTAATAAATAATAAAGTATATTAGAAAACACAGAAATAAAATTAAAAGAAAAATAGAAAAATAGTAAAGAAGTCAAAAGCAAAACACGCAAAAGCAAAACACACAAAAGCAAATAAAGCCTAATAAGCAAAGTTAAAAGCAGCACCAGAGGTGCAAACAATATTAATGAAACATAAAAATAAAGAAACACTATTAACAATGTAACAAATTAACACTAATAATAAAAGTAGATAAAGATAAAAGACAGAGAAAGAGTCACACTTGAAATTGCTATATTTCGAACTACTGCGAGTTCTTCAATGGCAAGAAGCTAGACCATTGAAGAACTCGCAGTAGTTCGAAATATAGCAATTTCAAGTGTGACTCTTTCTCTGTGTTTTATCTTTATCTACTTTTATTATTAGTGTTAATTTGTTATATATATATATATATATATATATATATATATATATATATATGAAGATCTATTTAGCTGGTTCTATGATGTCCAAATCCATTTTAATATGAAAGATTTGCCTATATATCTTGATTTGTATTATTTATAAATGGTCAAATTCTGGTGCAGAGAATAAATTGCAAAAGATATGTGTAAACTAAAACATATTGTTCAACAATTTAGATTGATTAAATGTACAGAAAAAAAATCTCGTCTTAGCCTTTATAGGATCACATACTATAACAGTCAAAATTATATTAGAGATTATTGAACAATTTAAATAATTTAAATACCTTGGTTGTAATAGGTCTTATTTTAAGAATTAAAATATTTATAAAATTGATAATTTTAGTTATATGTGCAATTCAATAAAGAAACCATTAAACACTAAATGAGAAGCTAAAATGAAATCTTATTTATTTATGACTGGTCCTTTTATGTCGTTTGAATGTAATGAATGTAAATTTTGGGCTTCAAAAAAACCAATGTTACAAGTAGCCAATACGTAAGGGGAGTGTTGGTAGCCTAGGAAACGCTGCTTACAACTTTTTAACAAGCAATTACGCAATTCACGAGCTTAATGGGATTAAATGTTGCTTTCTATGCAGTCTACATTGGTTGTTCTCTTACCTTTATTCCTTTACATATATTTCTCAAAAATAAAGTAGACAGAATTGGTATACCTTGGGACATGCTTAGATTTAACAGCTCTCAGTAACTGTCGTTATTTTATGCGACAGTCCCTAAGTAAATAACTGCTGCCCTTCTGTATTAAGTACTTTAATCGACAATTGACAGCCCATTTCTTGCAAAACACATGTTTTAAACAGTATGAATTGAGTATTTAAACAACATTTACATATAAAATAATGCTATGATAAGATTTCAAAAGTTTACTGGTTTTTCTCTTCGAGCCTTTAGGAAATCACGTATTCTGTTCAAGTTCTATGGCAAGCCTAACGAACTTTTGCCCCTTGCTGATATTTTAATGCATTTTTTGGTGTTCTATCCTCTGTTTACTGTTCGTGAAAAGCCCGTTTTTCTTAATTCACTTGCAATTGTACATGATATGTAGCCAAAGTTTGAAACTGTGTCAACCATTATAGAATAAATTGCTTAATATTTTTTATTCTTAACTTTAAACGTTCTTCGTGTTTTGTCATTTACAAATTAAATATTTTAAAATACGATACACATACTAAAATTGATATTTTCCATGGGATAACATAACTTTTATTTTTGTTTGACTCTATATTATTTAACCAGTTAATTCAGAATAAATATGGTGTTCTTTAATCTCTTTCTCATTAAAAGATAGAACAATGTTGCCAGTAGAAAGTAACAATGTTGTCCTCTCTCCTTAAATTATGAAATATTTGCCGTAAAGCAATCAAACGTTCGGAGAGTAAGAAAGAAGGAGAATATTAGACGTGATTTAATTAAAACAAATGTCAGTGATTTTCATTAGTTAAGGTGAGATTTATAATTAATAGAACACGCTCTGACCTGTGGCAAAGTAAATATTTTCCCAGCTGCTGTCGGCTTTACTGCCTATAGTGCAATCGACCGAGACAAAGAGATGATTGCAAACAATTTAAAACCCGAAGAAAACAGGACAGTAAAACGTTGCATTAATGGTACGAAATTAAGCAATAGTCAACATAATTCTTCAATATTGGCTTAGTAAAGGTGAACGGAATCACTTTATCTGACACAGATAAAGTGATAAAGTGATTAATATAATATGATATAATATGATAATTATAAGTTTTCTATCGCTTATTTGAGTATATTATTATTATTATTATTATTATTATTATTATTATTATAGACTCGTTATTTTTATTTTATCCAACGTTTTATTTTATTTCGGGCCCCTTGTTTTCTTTACATCTTAACATCGTAAACACTACACTTTTTTTTTAGTTTCCATTATGTATTTTCTCATATAATTCATATACTCTAATGGTTATATGATTTTATTTATTATTTTTATTACTATATTTTATTTTTAAAAACACGCGAGAACAATTAATATATTTGTGATTTATTGTTCTATATGATTATTGTTTACAACTTTACTTATTTCAGTCTCAGGATACGGGTTGGTTACTTCGTTTATCTAGTTAACCCTATCGTTATTAATGTGTTCAGACCAGATTAGTTTCTTTTATTGAATTTAAGTTAGTTATGTTATAAATGTTTAACGGTTGATGCAGTACATTCTGCATCATTAATCAGAGAGCTAATCAGACAAAATCTAAAATACTTCATTTTAGCTGCCTTTATTTTTATATTAATTGCCCCATGACTCATTCTTCAATTCCAACATAAGCATAGCAGTACGATAATCTAATAATATTTTATGCAAGATTATTTTAGGGTTATATTCTCAAGGTTTTCATAATTGTTCTGAAAGTTTTACATATTTCGTATAACGCATATAACAGCATAATTTGTAAAATGCACCTTTTCTACAGCGTTATACGAGTATTCAGTATAACAATAGGAACTCATATTAAAATTACTTCTTTTAACAAAAGGCACTCAAACCTCATTTTGTAGAATTTACTATAAGCATTTTATAAAAAGCTTAATGAAACAATTATTAATCCATTTAAATGAACACAAATTACATAATTTACAATGTATTACCTATTTTTTTTTTCTCCATTTTCCATTCCTCCGGCGACAGTTTCAAAATTAGACCGTAATGCAATTACTGATATTAAATATAACTATTTAGCTAATTTCTAAGATTCATTTGCATAACTACCCATAATGGCAACCCTGCAACCATCATACTGTAAGAAAATCAATAACAGTTTAACTCAGAATTGCGCATTCTTCTTTAAGCGTGTGAAAATTACATTTTTAAACGGTAATTTGTTATAATGTATAAAGAAAATATAATAATAATTTTATAATAAACAAACTTTTACTTTATAATTTTATCCCCCAAAAGACGTTTAAAAATCACTAATTATCACCGAAATTAGTACTATTATCCAGAAATTTATATGTTTCTTCCATGGGCCTGCTAGTGAGAAAATGTTAACTGTTTCTTTAAAACAAGGAACATTTTATAATAATTAAATAAATTTTATTTATAATTATTAATTTATTTATAAAATATATTAAAAGCTATTATGATTTGCTGTTGAAATTGATATATCCAATTGACAAAATAACATTTTATTTTTAACACTTCCATCATAAATAACTATTATGTAATCATAGTGCTGTTATGTTAATCAAAATCGTAGGTTCTGGTGATCTGGTGATGTGGTAGTAACCATACTTGCCTCCTAAACCCAAGATCGCGGATTCAATCGCCAGGGTCGATGGATTTTTTCGGGCGTAAAAATCCTAAGTATGGCTTCCTTCGGAAAGGAAGTAAAGCCGTGCTGTACATTTACGGCATGTAAAAAATCCTCGAATCTGAAAGATGAGGCCTCTGAGCAAAATTTGTCGGCCGTTTCACGCCCTGAATACAATGAAACGCTGATGATGTGAGATGCTAAACAGCGTCCGTAAATAAACCAAATCAACAAAATGATCAACATCGTTCATAATGGTTTTTTATGGCATACGTGTGAACAAAGATTGACTAGAAACATAGAAACTAAGACGCATTAAACATCCAAATTATTGAAACAAAACATTAAATTACTTTTCACGTTTATGAGAATGGGAGCCATTTACGGTGAAATTGTTAACATCAGCTCGAGGACATAAATCTTTGATATAAACATAAGATTCACAATGCCAACAGAACGTTAACCTCAAAACAATTGAATAGATGAATGACGCTTTAAATTTTCGTTCCTGCGCAGTGCCTAGTGTGCTTTTATTCAAGTCCCGTTAACAGTATCATGAAAGTTTGGAGTTTGCAAACTTTTGCGTTAGCGCTTAGTACTAATGTTAACGTTTATATAAGCGCAAATCGTTGTGAATGGCCGGATTAAATAAACTATCGTAAGCATTTGTTTTATGTTGCTTTGCTTTTGCGTTTACTTTAAATTGTGAATTGGAATTAGTTTTTGTAGTTACACATAATAATATTTTATGTTTCAGAAAAATTCACAAATAACCGTATAATTGTAAGTGATTTGTATTGATACTGTTTGTTTTACATAAGAAGATTTTGTATTGTTTAAACGTTGTTGTGAAAGTGTAGGCTAATCAAATAGACCGTGGTTATTATCTTTCATTCGCGTTATTAGTGAAAAGTTACAAAATATTAAGATACCTGTATAGTTTAATAGCAATTCAAGTTTTTCACCACTCACTCGAAATCTCTCATTACACTGTATATATTTTCAAAGTCAATATTAACACTACCCGAAATATTTATCTACGGGGATTATTTTGGCAAACTTATGCAAGTTTTTTCTGGTCAAATGAGGAGAAGGAGAAAAATAAACACACTCCATTAATTTTTAGAATATAAATAGCATAAAACTTCCAATTAAACAGTTTACTCAAGATTATCTGAGGAAAGTTTGTAAGTTTGTAAGCATGTGACAAGCGAACTAGTATAATTATTTGTTATTTTTTACTTCACCTACAAATGTACAGGATTGTGTGGCAAAAACACCTGTGTAAATTTGTAATTTGAGCTTTATGAAATAAACCCCCTGATGGTTTTAAAAGAAATTTGTCTCGCAATACGTTTGTCTTTTTCCGTAACTACAAGTATTTATTGTACTTTAGCATTGCGCGCCTTCACTTCCAAAGTATTCTGATATTCTTTGGCAGCACTGCGTCATATAACTGCAACAGTCCTGCATTATTAAAACATTTCAGGAGCAAATGGTTACCCATGGTGCCTAATAGTTTGAAACTCTCAATGACATTCTCTACTCCTCTCAGTCTTTGCTTTGCACTCTTTCAGTAATGGAGGATGTATGTCGACATTTTATAAGAAAATAACATACACCTGTTACAGTCTACACATTATAATAATCAAAATTTCGTTGACGAATTATCATTTATCATCATTATTATGATTCATACATTCTGCTAAAATGTGATAGAAGTCTAAGGAAAAATAGACGCAATTAGAGTTAGGAAAGAAACAAAAATAAAACAGTACACGAAATTATTTTGAAAATTTAAATCCCAACTTTTTAATTGCATTTACGGAAAAGAAAAACATGGGATTATGGTATTCTCTCGTAATAAAATGTAAATTTGTTCTACTCACGTGATGTCGGTTCTGGTGGTGTAGTGATAACCATACTTGCGTCGTAAGTCCAAGATCGCGGGTTCAATCCCATCCCGTCATTGATTTTTTCGCGTGTAAAAATCCTAAGTCCTTCGGAAAGGAAATAAAGCCGTGGGTCCCGTGTCGTAGATTTACGGCACGTAAAAGAACCTCAAGCCTTAAATAAGAGGCCTCTGAGCAAAATTTATCAGCAATGTCCTGAATTGAATGGAATGTGATGACCTGAGATGTCAAAGAGCATCTGTAAATAAAACAAATCAATAAATCAATGACGGAATGATATAAACGAATATCGGATTTACGTTGGTTTCTTCTCGTAACCGTCTATCACATTTCCAATAAAGGAATCCTCTTGGATTTTATTCTTTCTCTATGCACTGATATCGCATATAAACCCCTGAGTCGATATCTGCTATTGTTGTTGTTAGCGATATTTTCAGGCGTCTTAAAGAGTGGTAAAGGCAAAAATGATCAAAGCATAATACAATATTTTTATTTTTAAAAATGAATCTTAAGAAAATGCTTTAATGGTTTTAATGCCGATTTTATTAAATAGAATATTTAACCAGAAAAGAACATTAATATTGTTATCAATTGTGATTTTAATATTAATTTTATGAACAAAAGTAATGATCTGATAGATGTAATGAATGTTTTTAACTATCTTGGTTTACGGTTTTTCGTTAATCAAATTACCCGACCTGTGTCTGGTACTCTTTTGTATAATGTCGCCACTTTTATACATGTTGACAAATGTTTGCTGAATGATTCAATAATGTTTTCGGTTAATATTGAATGCAATGATGTTAACATAACTACATGGGTAGATTGAACAGCTGTTAGAGATATGAATAATTGAATTTTTTTTTCATTTTTATAACTACTTAAGAATACAAATTTGATACATTTTTATTAATTATGCCAATATTATAAAATATTTTAATAATTTGTGTGAGATTATTAATAACACATTACCTGTTATATCTGTCAGTTTTACATCCAATAACAAAGTGATACACTGATGAACTCCGCATTTTAAAAAATACTTTTGTGATGTTTTATGACCTGTATGTTTTTTAAGCAAATACATTAATTTAAAAAGAAATGATATCTTAAAACAAGCAAAATGAATGATTATTAATCATTTATTAAGAATTCTAATAATATATCGAACTCTTCTTGATCCGTGATACATGAATTCTTGAACTCAAATTTGAAGTCTGACGTATTTACAATAAACTTGAACTATGAAAAATGCAATACTTATTATTGACAAAGTTCAAGAAAGTATATATCCAATAATAATGAATTTACATCCTTTTTAAACAAATCAACTAAGGCTACTTGCAATTGTGAATTTACAGAACGTAGTGTAGAAGATGTTTAATCTGCTATTATGAAATTAAATAATAGTGACTGTATGGATGTGAATGGAATTAACTGTTTATATTAGCTGCTCCTTATATATATATATATATATATATATATATATATATATATATATATATATATATATATCTGTGTGTGTGTGTGTGTGTGTGTGTGTGTGTGTGTGTGAGTTTTTTACTTATGTTTATAATTGTTTTCTTAATACTGGTTGTTTTCCTGACGCCTTCAAGTTTGCTTATCTAATCTTCAAGAAAGGTTAAAAAAATAAAGTTGTTATGATAATTACAGACCGATCAGCATAAATCCTATAACTGGTGAGGTCTTTGAAATATTTTTACGCAAGCATATTGCTACCTATTTCGAAACCAATTCTATTTTTAACAAATGACAATTTGGTTTTAGATATAGTTTGAGTACTATAAAAAAGCAATGCTATGAAAATATTAACGATGGTAACATCGCCTTAAGTAGGTTCTTTGGTATTTCTTTGACAGAAATTTAGCTTTAATGGCTTTCAGAGTGAAAGTGTGGATTTTTAAGGTCTTATTTGACCAGTAGATACCTGGCAAATAATTTCAAAGGAAGTTTATCTAATATAATTAAAAAAAAAAAGACAAACCACAGCCTTCTAGAGCACATATTTCCTTAGATATACGATTTTAACTGAATATCTGCTCGCGAAATAAAATTAAAAAATGGCTTCTGCAGTTACATAATTAAAAGTTATTAAAAACGTTAATAACTGAGGAATATTAATGAAAGTCATATCAAACTAAACAGAAAATTACAAATATTAAAATCGTATGAAAACAAAACATGATTTCTGATCCCCCTTTCCCTTTAATACTTCCCTTAAGCTAAATAGCGAATGATAGAACGTTTATTCTTGCAGAGAAATGGATATTTAGTCTACAGACCTAAACTTTATTGTAAATAGAAGTAGCTTATCAGTACGACAAATGTATGTCAAGTAATATTTTTGGTATCTCCGCTGTATATATTTATTGGCCTTTAGATTTAGCAACTTTTCCCTGGAAAGAAAACAGTAAATTATGCAGTAGAATGGCGCGTGAGAGGAATTCGTGTGCTTTATTCGCTGTACCCAAAACGAGCCTTTTATACAGAAAAGCTGCACTTGTTTTTCAAACTGCCTTCTAACATTACAGAGCGAGCTTGAAACGTTTTTGAGTTGAACAGTTGTGGTTACATCGCCGACTACTACGAGAGATTATGTGGAATTAATGCTACTTGATATTCTGGCGGACTGGCTCGCTTGCTATTCAATGGAATGGCTACCCTCCTCCACTGGAAATTAATAATAATAATACTTCCATCTGAATAGACTTCTATCTCTTTCTTTTTGCTGCTTGTAGAGAGAGAGAGGGAGTTGTTGAAGAGTTTATTTGCATGGAACATTTCAATATTTCTTTTCAGCTGATTCTATATATCTGTATTAAGCGCGGTTTTTGTAAGGGTTGCGAAGTGGTTGTAGGGTCAGCTAATGTTGACCAGGCAATTACCTCCACAGGGTGTATATAAATGTAGTATTTGAATTTACTGAAAATAATACTCAATAATTCTCGTACCTTTTATTCTGCTTTAATAATAGAACATTATTATTATGATTGTTGTTGCTGCAGCTTTACTCTATGAGTATTGTCTTCTCGTTCTGTACTGTATAATTTTCCTTTTATACCGCCTCATCTGCTAGTAATCTCCCTTTAAGTATTGTGTTTATGAATGAATTTTCTAGGCTCAGTGATATTCACTAAGATTACAGCAATGAAGTCTTCCTCTTATTTGTCACCACAGTTGTTGGTGACTTTTGTCTACTCCATATATCTCTTTCTACTACACACAAATAAATAAAAATCTGAAATACCCCCATTCCGGTTCCTTGTTTTCTACACTGGGATTGTATTGCAAACTCTTGCATTTTATTTCTAAATTACCAAATTACATTCTTACATTATTATTTTCCAGATGATACTTATAGAAATTTATTAAAATAATGAACATAACAAATTTGATAATCAACAAAATTACATTCCCTTTAACTACTTAATAATTGCTGGAAACCAGCTGCTATGTGATATATAGAAATAAAGAATGCACGAATAGATATAAAATATATAGTTTTATACATATATAGACAGGAATAGATACATGTGACCATCTTCTTGGTCTGGTGATTAGGGTGACTGATTGCTGCCCGGGATGCCCGGGTTCGATTCCCGGCACCTACTTAGAAATTTTTCTAAGATAGGGAGATCTGGAACGGGGTCCACCCAGCCTCGTGAGGACAATTGGGAAGCTGCCTGATGGAGAGGTGCGATCTGCGATCTGGTATTTTCTAGTAAGCCGCGACATTGCGATCAGCGGTATGCGGTGTGCTGATCTGCACTCTACCAATGAAATCATGTGATGCAGGTAGAAGACGCAGTGATCGTCACGGTAAAGCTCAGGCCCACAAGGGGCTGTAAAAAGTCTTCACACGAATAGATACATATAAGTAGTAAAGTAAAAGTAAATAAGAAATGCACTGGTCACCAGTACAGTTTCTACCGGATACGGTGAATAGTAGTTTAACAATTTAGAGTTAAAGATTAAGCAGAAGTAGTTGAAGGGAATGTAATTTTGTTATTAATCAAATTTGTTATTTTTATTATTTTTGTAAATTTCTAATTGTAACCTAGATATATCATCTGGGAAATAATAATGTAAGAATGAAATTTAGAAATAGAGTGTAAGAGTTTACAATACAGTCCCGATGTAGGAAACAGGGTACCGGGATGAAGTATTTCAGATTTTTGTTTATATTTTATTTTATCTACATCTACTGTCTTTCATTTCCATTCCTGACTCCAATATTTCACAAATTGCTAATATATAACATTGGGATACACAATTTTTGCAGGATGAAAACTGTTCATATTTTTTGATTCCTTACCACATGAAATCTCTCAAACCAGTTTTAGTTTTGTCTCATCAGGTGACAGTTTTTCAGAAATCGGTGTTACAGAAAATAACAGTTTTTACTATTTGTTCATTGAGCAGATACATAAAATAAATATTCTGAGAGATTTAAACAAGATAATAAATTGTTCACTTTATAAATGGGATAGTAAGGCTAAATCAGAGCATTGGACCAGGAAAAAATCGGCACAAAAGAGCAATTTAGTTCCTGGAGAAAAAAAAAGTGAAGTATGAACCATTGGTTTCTCCTTCTAATGTCCTTCTTTCACCTCTATGTTAAGTTAAGCCTGATGAAGGATTTGTTACTGCTCTGAATAAGGACAGTGGTTGTTTCAACTTTCATGTTACAAAGTTCTGACAGAAAACTGAAGCTAAGATAGCAGCTGGTATTTTCGATGCATCAACTTATACAGGATATCTTTCCTCAATCGACGTCCGAGTTAGAGAAGTCAGCATGGCTGGCATACAAAAAATGACAGAAAACTTAATATGAGAACGATAAAAAATTGTGGAGGAAATGCTGCAACATTTTAGAAATCTAGAGTGTAGAATGAGTGTTAAAGTGCATTTTCTCAACAGTCATATTGATTACTTCTCTGCGAATCTTGGTGCAACGAGTGAAGAAAACGGTGAGCGGTTTTATAAAGACATTAAAACAATGGAAACCATTATCAAGGCCATTGGGATGTGTCAATGATGGCTGATTATTGTTGGTATTTGAAAAGAGACACTAGTGAAGCTTGGGAAAAAAATTCTCTTCTCCCAATAATGAAAAAACGTTTGGAAATGCATAATTATTGACACAAAGCTCTCTTTTTTCAATACGTTCATTAATTAAAATGAAACGTACAAAACAGTTTAATTTGTATTCAAACTGAATAATATTTCATAAAAAATATAAGCACATTGTTATATTTAGTGTGATTTTGTTTAAAAGCTTATCCCGATAGTGTAAAACTGGAAACATATTTGAATTCAGGGCATCCTCAAGGAGTACCCTGCAACATCTACTCAGAGAAATGCAAAGTTTATATACAGACACGAGAATAAAAGTAAAAACAAATAAATATACATTAAGGAGATTACCAGAATGTGCTAACTATTATTTAATTTTGTAGTATAACATACTTCTAAATACTTTACTTTTTGCTAACGATCAAATTGTATTTGCAAAATCAGAGGATAACTTTCATAATGAACTGTTGGACAAATTGGTTTAAAAATATCAATTAAAAAGATAAAAAAGTAATGGAATGTTGGGGAAAAACTGCACTCAGAACAAAAGTTGTTATCAACAAAGAACCAGTGAAACAAGTACATACATTAAGTTATTTAGGCTGTGATACAAATAATATAAAATTCCAGCAGCTATTAGGCACTATAAAAAGAACGCTCGTTGAAAAAGTTACAAAGTCTTTGCCATACTATCACTACTCTATGGCTCTAACAAAAGCAAAAACAAAGGATAGAGGCCGCAGAAATGATATTATTGAGATCATTAGCTGAATATAATAAACAAAACTAGGATATCCATGAAAAACTGGCATTATAAGAAAAATCGACAAATAAATTTTAGAATGGCATGAGCATGTAAATAGAATGGAACCCAATTGCATTCCCAAAATAGTAAATGACTCCAAACCTATGGGACGGCGAGATATTAGACATCCTCGTAGGAGCTCAAAAGACCAATTTCAACATAAATCGTCTATTATGTGGAGACGAAACAGTCCTCATGGTTTAGTATATGATGATGATAAACAATTGAAATGCATCATGGACAAGTAATGAGAAAGGAACTTTCACCAAGTATTTCTTCTTCCCCACTGCCCTACATCGATTGAATGCAAAGTTCTTCAAGCCCGCATATGTTTTAACTCAGTTTCTTAGAGTCATGGAAAATTTAACAGCTGTGTTCAAAGATCTGATATTCTACACCACGATGACTCTAAGTGTGGATGTGAAAAATCTGAAGAACAGGTATCATTTACTCTTCATTTTATTGGACATTTCCAACATTTAATGTAATCCTACACCATAGATTTTGAGAAATTTATAGCTCATATTTAAAAAGCACTGTAAATTAAAATTATGAATATAATTTTATATTATTTCATTTTATTATATCATACATTTATTCTAATGTAAATGTTCTGTATTGTAGTGTAGTGTGAAACTATAGCCCTAACATACTATAAAGTGGAATAGGACTCGATTGTATTTGGAGATTAAATAAAAATTATAATATATAAATTTATTTTAATATATTGAAAATGTTAAGCAAAAGTGTGAAGAGCTCTTTCTTTTAATATTCATTTTTTTCTCTGCTAAAACCTATTAAAACTTAATTTCATAAAGAAAGTCGAATTTCTTAATGAATTCCTTAATATATATTAATGTATATCCACAATTCAATAGTGCACTAACTATTGCTTTTGAAAAAAAAGTACATAAAAATGTCTCTTTTTTCGTAACACAATTTCAAAATGTTCCTTTCAAAATATTTTTAAAATTAATTAATTTATCATATAATAATAATAATAATAATAATAATAATGCCGAACATAAACAAAAATATTAAAAAATTCATTCAGTAGTTTCTGACATATTTCAAAATGTAATATCTAATGTGAAATACGGATACATATGAATATTGAAGTTCTTTGGGGTTTCGCAGTGTATGTTATGAACGACGTATACTATTTCTTCTTAAAATCATATTAGGAATGGATTTTAAAAACTCAGCAGCTGCCTATAGACAAATTTTTCTTTTTGAACTTTATCGGCTCTACAAGAAAAAACGGAGGAAAAATAAAGTGAAAGTTGTCCAGAAAAACATCTTATTGTACTGCTCTTTATTCTACAAACACAAATTAGCATTTGTTCAAATACAGTATTCCTTATCCCTGGAGTAAAATAGTCACACTAAGTCATACTAAATACGATTTCAACCAGACCTTAAGTTTAATAATAATTTTAAAGAGGTATGGAAAATAAATAGATAGTTTATTGCGCTACCAATATTCAGAAGTCTAAAACAGGTCTTTGGATTGTTCCGGAAACGTCCGGAAGGTTGTGGTGTGTTACTTACTCACTGGACCGGCGTGTTGTACTACATTATCTCAAGTTAAAAGCTTCGGAGTTCTCCTACACGACTGTGTACACACAAGGCACTGCTAGATGTTGACTGAGGCCAACCCCTCAATTATACTGTCTACAGTGTCGGCGTGCTGTTTGGGGAAGGCAGGCCAGCCGCCATCCTGCATATCATTACACACACCGTCAGTTTCTGGCCTACAAGTACTCAAAAAATGTTGCTAAAACTGAGCGTCTTCGATAAAAGGACTACTTTGATCCTATGGGACATTATTGTCACAAACAAATGAACGAGAAAACGCATGAAACAATGGAAAAACAGAAGAGAGTACAAACGGCGTCGCGTTTACACCCTCATTTGTTTTTTTACATTCATAACCTTAACCACACCTCATTTTTTTTATCTCGTTTCAATATAAGAATTGTATAATTACATTATGTATGGTGTTAATATATTAATACTTATAAACAGGCGATCATTTTTCCCGCTTACGCCGAAACAGCTCTATCCGTTAGTTTGAAATGTTAACAAATACAGCGCTATGAATAACGCTGTAACCTCACGCAAAATAGAACGCACGAAAATGCGAGAAATAGAAGTGATTCTTTAGCTTCAACTGCTGAAAGCAAAGATGACTAGAGCATAGCAGCACACGTTTTTTCATTACTTGGATCATTAATTAAACGTATCATTGATATTTGTTCTGACTTACACTCATATTGAAAGTGTCATGCTCTGTTACAACAGTCATTTGAAAAACCGTGCACTTTTCTACGGTTAGTGTCTGCTTTAGGCTTTTCACAATAGTATCACGGCAATATAAGCTGGAGAAAATGTCTGTTATGGAATTTAACCATGAAATCAACTTGTTAAAGAAAAAACTGCGAGGTAGACTAAATTAAATTTCATTCCTTTGGGTGCAAGAAGAAAATGAATCGATTTGGAAGAAAATGGTGAAATAAATTAAAAATATTTCCTACAACTTGTGTAATTGCTTTACAAGAATACTGTAGAATACTGCAAAAGTGGGCAAACGGTTATGGTGTCACATATGCACCTTGGTGTAAATTAATTAGGGATCTTTTATAATAAAGTTTCGTTTATGGAAGCAATAAATGGTCATTTATTTGTAAGGTATTAAAATCAGCGAAACAGAACTAGGTTACCGCCGTGTGGAATTTTAACATGAATTCTCAGGAGGTGGAGAAATAGCAACGTCAGGACTAGCTTCCGTACTTGACTGACATTGGTTACGAGATAGGCAATAATGATGTCACAATTTCTTATTATTAAAAATATTTATAAAAGTCTACACATGTAGTCTCTCTCTCTCTCTAGTCGGACCTGGTGGTGCAGTGATAACCATACTTGCCTTCTAAACCCAAGGTCGTGGGTTCGGTCTCGGCCAGGATCGATGGATTTTTTCGGGCGTAAAAATCCTAAGTATGGCTTCCTTCAGAAGGGAAGTAAAGCCGTGGATTCCGTGTCGTACATTTACGGCACGAAAAAGAACCTGAAGCCTGAAAGAAGAGATCTCTGAGCAAAATTTGTCGGCCGTTTCACGCTCTGAATAGAATGGGACGCTTATGACCTGAGATGTTAAAAATAGTCGTCAATAAATCATATCAAAAATATCTCTCTCTCTCATGTTGAAGGAGAAAAGTTGGTGGGTTGCAGTCATAGAGGCGCTCCTAACCAGGGACACCAAACAACAAGGCACATTCTCCAAGCTGCCCAGATTAAGTCTAAATTACCATGTCTGGATCAGCAATAAATCTTTTTGTAATAAAAGCTCTCACATTTAAATTAAGCTCTACTATCTGAGTTAGGCGCACCCCTCCTGCCTATTGGGGGCGTGGCAATGCTGAAAGTGAAAGATCTAAATGGATACTTTTATGACCTTTTCCATCATGGTTTCAAAAACAAAATAGTGTGACATTCTTGCCAGATCATTGCGTCGGATATGAGGACTGAATAAGTTTTATTTTATCAGTCGTGCCTTCTGAACGCTGGGTTGACATTTTTATCAAGAATGAACTGAAAAAAATGTTCATTTTGATCTTTTGTCAAATGCTGTAGAAACAGCGTGGTGTACCAGACACTTCAGCATCTGACGAGAGTTTTTTTTTTGTTTGTTTGTTTTGTTTTCAAAATCTCTCTGTTATGAATTATGTCTGGACATCAGAAAAAATTTTATTGAGCATCACCACTCTTAGGTTCATTTTGATGATCAGAACAAAATTTTTCGCACAAATGATTTTACACTAAGAAGTAATAGAAAAAATAAGCAATTTTAAGAAGACACATAGACGCAGAAACAAAAGTGATTGAATTGTAATATGTACAGTGTGACGAGCTATCATTTTCTGAGATATAAATTTGAGACAGTATTTATTACCTATCTCGCTCCACATTTTTAAATGAATGAATTCATTTTAAAATGAAAGATAATTGTGAGCTTTGAAATTAAAAACGAATCAGAATTTAAGCGTTTTAATGCACGCCGATTATATAGTACTAGGTAATTCATAACGCCAAGGCTGGCCGAGGTCGTTAAGGCGCGGACTCGTGTGCGCGAGGTCTGAGGTTCGAATCCCGCCAGGACCGTCTTCCCTAGCTGTGGTTTTTTCCAGCTTTTCCTCAGTCCTCATAACTGGCAAATGCCGGGAAGGTACCTCTAAACTTAGGCCTGGAATTTTTCCTTTCTTAAAAAAAAACCTTTCCCAATTAATCATTTCATCTTATGTATCATCAGTGTTCACCGCCCGTTATGCCTCGGTAATTAAAACGAACGTTAAATATTATTAAAAAATAGACAAAAAGTGATAACATTTTACAGTACTCAATAATTGTATAATTAAAAACTTACTAGGGAACTTCAAGGTAAAAAATGAATATTTAGTAATGCATAATTGGATTATGTTTTTAATTTCAATTTTCTAGTACCAGAGCGAAATAAAGTTGTATACAAAAATTGTGAGAGTTTCAATCGTAAAACTATGAATAAAAATTTAAACAATAAAAACAAAACAAAAAATACACCAGAAATGATTTTTTTTAAATAATCACATATAAACTTTCTTATAAACCAGTCAACCAAAGTTTATAAATTTATGAAAACTATGATAAAGGAGTGTGCAATTATAACACCAATTTTAATTACACGTCTAAATAAGTGTAATTATTATTATTATTATTATTATTATTATTATTATTATTATTATTATTATTATATTTCGGAGTTTGTGGTCGCAAGTATCATGTGCGCGTGCTTGTTTTTCGTTTTCTCAACCAGGGTGGCTCTGCGAACACTGTTCAGTATTTCGTAGTTGCTGCCAACATGTATTTAATTTTACCATACAGTGCTGTTCCGCTGTATGTTTTATGTTTTTCACCACCAGGGCAAATCTTTGCCTCAGCATCAGATTTTTATCTTCGTTGTGCATTTCCTTGAGCGTTTGTTTTTTCAGAGTTGCCCACTCGACTGTTATATAATTTTACGATGTATCAACATGTTCGCAAGCTTGTTCCGTGCAACAAACTGGATACTGCACTGCGATAATGCACGGCAAATGTTTTTGCTGAACATCTCACAAAAAGTATTGTGAAGCGTATTCGTCTCCCTCCTACAGTCCGAGTTTAGCCCCGCATTTCCCTAAATTGAAGAAACATCTTTCTGAGGGCGATTCTGAAGGATCTGTCAAAAATAGCTAAATGCTGGAACAGGTGCATTGCATGGGTAAATGCATGTCACCAAAAATAATTAAAATGATTCCTTATTGAACAGCTCTCGTAGAATAACAAAATAGAACATTTTAAACTTTAAAATTTAAAAATTGAACGTTTTAAACTACAGGGAAGACAAGAAAGAAAATGTAGTAATTTACAAATTAGTATGGAACTCTTATTTTCATTATATTATGCCTTTAAACCTGACAATAAATGAACAAAGAAAGAATGAAAGAAGAAGAAAAATTGCAGAGATCTACGGCCAAATGAAACACTTCTTTCGCAAGGTGAGGCATAGTGAACATAAATTTCGGAATTGTGTAAAAAAGTGCTTGAAAGTGTAAATACTCCTTAGGCTTTCAGGCATAGTTTTCTGGACTGTTTTGTCGTGGCCCATGGTTTAAATTGCTATCATAGCTTTCACTAGCTACTGAGATTGGCATCATCCGTGCACAATGAACAACACTTGACTGCTACTAAAAGACGACAATATTGTGTCTCTGGTTTTAAAAGATCGATCAATATTACGTATGTGGTGAAAGGGAGAGGTGGGAGGGAGAGGGGGTGTTTTTTTTTTTTTTTTTTTTTTTTTTTTTTTTTTTTTTTTTTTTTTTAAAGAACTGGGTTCCATGTGCTTGAAAGTGGTATTTACTTATCTTAATTATAGGCCCCATTCACAATGAAAATTAAACGTAAGTAAACTTACACGTAAAAGCTAGATGCTATATGTTGTAATTTCCATGATTTATGTAAACATAAAAATAAATGTACAATTAGACGTAAATTTAGAAGCTTACAAGGCCCAAGGTTTTGCGTCTACGTCTAACTTAAACTTAAGAAATCAGTCAATCACATCACGGCTGCTTTCTTTGTAGAGCTCTAAGGTAGAATTTATCCATACACGGAGAACGGAAATGAAATGTAACTCTTGCTGCTTGCTGCTGCAAGTCCTGAGCGACCGCGGAGAGAGCCGAAGGTAGTGACCACAGATATAGCTAGATAACAAGACTTTCAAGCGAATAATACCACGTGCAGAATGCGCTATAAATTGATGTTTATGAATTTTTTTCTGTTGGCAAGAGATTTGCCACCATTACAGTAATTTACCCGCCCCAATCAATTTATATTTACGAGAAACCACGGGGTCCATCTGTTTCTAGGATTTACCCGAGGTTAGCGTTATATATGAATTATTTGCGAATTCTAATAGTAGCAGATTTACTACCGTTACAATATTTTACCCACCTAACAATTACCTATCAATTTATATTTAAAAGTTACGCAGGACAACGCAAAGGTTACATTATATTTATAAAAAATACACGCAACCTTTACACTGCGGCCAGGTACAGTAGTTCGGATCTCTCCTGTCGCTCGGGACTTGCAGCAGCTAGCAGCAGGAGTTGCACTAGATTTCCGTGCTGCGTGTAAGGACAAGTTATGTTAAGAGAGAGCTGAAGATCAGTGGCTCTGTAGACAGAATGGCATTAATGGACAGAACATTTATTGCATTATAAGAAAGCTATTCTTGCTCATATACTCCAATAAATTAATTACTACACTTTGCATATGCATAAACGCTACCGCCTTCTGCTCAGAAGCAGCCATTTTCAATCAGCTATTAGTTGATCTTGTTTGTTCTTATTTTTAATTGGCTATTACTTACGTTTACGTCTTTAATTGTGAATACTACTAAGTTAACGTGTTACATCCTATTTTATTATGTTTACTTTTAATTTTCACTGTGAATGGGGTCATACTTTGGATCTTTGTTTCGCAATTTCAGTTTTACACTGCTGCGAAAATACTAATTCCTGTGATTTGTATGATGTGAAAATGTTAATACATTTTTTACATTTCACTATCATATTAAGCTTCTATGTTATCTACTTTTTTGAAATCTTGAAGCTTTTCAACTATTGATGTAATTGTCTTAGAATAAATTCAAAGAAATGCACAGATAAAAGTATCACTCTTCAAAATATAAACGCTTATTTTTCGATTCTATGATTAGTCCTTAAGTTTGTAACAAGTTTAATGACTAGATGCTAGACTTATTAACTGATCTGCATCTTATTTTAAAAGCTGTGTGATATTGTTTTTGTTGTATTAAAGGAAATATAGGAAAACTATATGCTTCAGATCATAAACATGTTTTATATCTATTCCAAAATGTTATATTAGAAGAAATGTGAAATATGGTTTATTCATTTATTTATATTTCAGCCTTGAAAGAAAGGGAAAAAAACGCTATTAGCACACTTAATACAGTATAAAATTTGAATGGTTATGAAAAAAGGATACGTGCTCTTTTGTTAATGCATTTGTAACTAAATTAATGAAAAACTTCCCTTGAAAATTACCTAGAAAAGCATATGTGTTAAAAGAAAATGAAAGTTACCTCCCTTAGAGTTCAGTTTTTGAAGACTGCAGTCTTGCCGATGTTTAAATACTATATTGATAATAGGACCGGCTCTCGGCACATTAAATACATATTTGCGACACCCCGGCTCGGATATAAGAAGGGAGTGAAGTGCTTGTGCTACAGTGGAGAAGGGGAAGCCGAACTACCGCTCTCTGCGGGTAGCCATGTAAATCAAGAGAGTGTCACCAGCAAGTGAAGTGGCTACTGCAGGCTGTCACCAGGTTTTTAACGAGCGGATAATTAATTTGCCAGTTTATCACATCCTGCACCATGCTACCCTCAGAGCAACAGTGGCGCGTGGATAGCAGTGTTTTGTCTCTACACTACATTTACATCTTGAAAGAAAACTGGAGTAAACAAATGAAGGCTGCGCACAAATTTTCCATTTGTTATCATTGTTTGTTCGATGTTTGTGCAAGAGTTCATTTTGTAACTTAACCTCTATAAAAGTGCGAGAAATGGGATCTAAGTATCTGTTTCAATACCTAAAAATGCTATAATATTTTGCTAAATCTTTCTACAAAACATTTAGAAGAATTTGTTTACTTCATCCGTTTTACATATTAAAATTAGAAATACTTCATTATATATTTCAATCTGATATAAATGCATTTATGGTAATACTGAACAGTCAGTATGCCTGAAAGTATATGTTTATACAATACAATAGAACGAACTTTAGCGCTGTTTGTATTGATGTCAGTGCGGATATTGTGTTAATGTATGTATGTAGATTGGCATTCCAGTTTGTACCGCCACGGATGACCGAGGTCAATAAGGCTCAGACTCGTGAGCGGGAGGTCTGGGTTCGAATCCCGCCAAGACCGTCCTCCCTGACTGAGGTTTATTCCAGATTTTCCCCAGTCATCATAAATAGCAAATGCCGAGGATGTACCCTAAACTTAGGCATGGAAGTTTCCTTCCTTAAAAAATCCTTTCCCAATTTTTAATTTCATTTCATCCCATGTATTATCAGTGCCCATCGCCTATGGTGCCTCAGTAGTAAAAACGGGCGTTAAATGCTATTAAAAATACAGTTTATTAACTATGCATAAAGTTTGCCAGCACACACCTTTCCCCTTAAGGGGAGTATGAAAGATCTTGCAATGTTAAATTTACCAACTTCAGTACCCATTTTCTTAAGGACCATTAAAGCTAATGAAATTAAATTTTACAGCGTACAGATGCACACAATTGAAAATTTCTCATCTATTTACACTACTACGCCATGACTCCGAAGCAAATTATAAATGATTTTCAATTGTTTGCTTTATTTCTATTTTTTTTTCCCAATTTAATCTTTTTATATTGTCCCATTTTAACTTAGCTCTACCATGGATCCCCATCATCAAGATAATATCATAAATAAGTGGTAAAGTTTCAAAGTAATAACTTATATAGACCCTAAAAAAATGGGAAACTTATGCAAAAGAAAAACAAATACTATTTCAATAATGGCAGCCACAAAAACGTGTTTCATAGAAAAAAACTAACTTTTTGAGGGAAACCCAGCTAAAGCTCTGCAACAATGTCAAACAACAAAGGATGATGCCATGGAAAAAGCGCTATCAATTTATGAAATACAAATTTTTCCATCATTCAAGACAAACCATAGCCTTCTATAGTAAATCGTTCCTGAGGTAGAATTTTAACTAAATAAGTGCTCGCCAAATAAATAATAATAATAATAATAATAATAATAATCTACAGTGACATAATTCAAATGTTATTAAAATGTTTATAACCAAGGAGCGTTAATGAAAAGCTTATCAAAATAAACAGAACATTCAAAATATTGGTACAAAAATAAAAATGTGATTTTGACCCCCCCCTCCCTTTAATGCTTCCCTTAAAAGGGTTTAAAGCTTTTATAAAGCTCTGTAAGGCACCCATACAACATTATGAATTTTCTTGTACATTTTCTTAATAATCATACATTTACGATTTTTTATCACTTAAAAATGTTTCAGCATTTGACAAAACATTTTTCATTAAGTTTTGAATACATAGTGTGGTTTTTGAGCTTTAATCGAGCTTTTGATAGCCTCCCACGGTCAATCGTGTCTTTTCGCCTGATATGCAGAGTCGAGTGTGCTGTTAAAAATAATTAGCACTTCACTTGCAGTTACCCGATCTCTAACTTAGCTACTGTATGTAGGGTTCGAGTGTGTCAGTGAAGCAATTCATCTGAATTAAGTTGTGTGGTGTGTTTAAAAATGTCTCCAACAATCTCTTTTTCGGCCTATATACTTTTCCATTTCCAGTTGTTTACATTTAAAATTTCTGTTGTGGAGTTTAGTGTGGCCCCACGTTGGCTAGCCAACTTATGGAGCGGTTTTTCGTGGGAATGTTGTTATCGTTGTTGTTGTTGCTGTAGACTCCACGTTAGTGAGCCAAATTAAGAAGTGGTTTCTGGGTTGACTGTGGGCTGTCTCGGTGGTTGCCGACGCTTTCTGGGTGATTCCGCTATTTCTTTGAGTGGGGCTCAACAGGACTGGGAGGTGAATTTAAAGGTGCAAATAAGCACCTGATTCTGTTGCCTCCATAGTGTTTTCGCGTTTGATTGCCGGACACTTTAGATATAAACTAATTCAGTGGATGAGACTTTAAGACGAATACTGCTAACTGCGTAAGCTGAGTCGAAATGAAATGAACTAATTAAGTGGACTAAATGCGTACAACCGAATGTTAAGTGCCTGGCTTGACCGCAAATTAAGTATTGCTTGGCTAGGCCTGCGGAACTGGGTAAACTGCGTGGATTGCATCAACAAGACTGAATGAGTAGACTCAAAGAAGTGAAAAATGATTGAACAGTGAAAGAACTGATACTGCCTACTGCCAAGTGTATAGCAGCTAAGTACTGCTTATGTGTACTGCTCGACTTACTGCTTACGTCGGATTGCGTGAACTGAGTACAGAATGCCCCAGCGGGGTGACCGCCTCCATATACAAGGATAGGTCCATAAGTTTCCGGCCTAACCATTTTCTAGGTATGATAAAGGCAAAATCTATATTTCACTTTTAACATAGTTACCCTTTATTGCAATACACTTCTCACATCTTTGAATTAAAATCCCCCCCCCCAAATAGTCAGAAGTCTTGTCTGCAACATGGGCATAAACAGCATCCATCACTTCTTCGTCACACTTAAATTTCCTTCCTCCCCGAAAGTCCTTCTTGGGTTTTGAGAAGAGGAAATAGTCATTAGGAACTGGATCTAGGCTGTATGGTGGATGGTGGATCTCCTTGAAGTCACATTTTTTCACAGCTTCCTTTGCAACAAGAGCTGTGTGCATAGGCGCGTTGTCGTGAAGAAGGCGCACAACATCACTAAACTTTTTTCGCCTTTTCTCTTTGATGGAAGCACGTAGTCTGTGCAGTATGCCAGCATAATACTCCCCATTTACTGTGGTGTTCCTCTCCTTGAAGTCAATGAAGAGTATTTCTTCACAGTCCCAAAAGATTGTGGCCATGATCTTCTTGGTTGATTGGGTGACCTTGGCCTTTAGAGGCGGTGATTCATCAGGTTTATGTCACTCCATTGATTCTCTTTTGTACAAGGGATCATAGTAGAGGTCGATAGTTTCATCTCCTGTAATAATGGTTTGAAGAACTTCTCTCTCATTGCCACGGCAGAGCTTAAAAATGTCTGACAACAGATGACTCGTTGCTGCTTTTAGACTGAAGAAGGAAGTCTAGGCACCCATCTTGCACTAACCTTATTCATGTTTTAATGTTCATGAATAATTCGGACTGTTGTTTTTGAAAGGCCCAACCTTGCTGCTATTTCTGTAACTTTGAACCGCCGATCTTCCATAATTTCTCCTTCCACAAGAGCGATATTTTCAGGAGTGAGCACCTCTAATTGCCGACCTGCACGCTCTTTGTTTTCAATGCTTTCTCGGCCCATTCGAAAAAGTTTTTCCCATTCTTTTACGGTAGAATATGAGGGGGATGCTTCCCGTCCAATCGTTGTTTAATTTCATTTGGAGTAAGTCCTTCTTTTGTGAAAAACTTAATAACACCTCGATTCTCCATTTTGAACATGTCACAATCTTCTACACATAGTTTTCTTTATGCAACTATATCTGAACAAGTGAACATAGCGGAGCGAAAGATACAGCTGCAATTATTTACTTAACAATTGAGATATCATGCCAGATAAGGGTTTTGTGAAGGCGATAATCCTTATCGGCGAGGCCGGAAACTTATGAACCTACCCTCATATATTATTATTGGAGCTGATGAATCAACAGCCTGTAGGGGTCAGTGTCCCCCCTTGGACGGTTAAGGTCCTCGGCAAGGCTATTTTCCTGCAAAATAAAACCTGTTCCTTTAAACTGATAATGAGGTGACGCGTGACCGTCATAAATTTTTTTGGAAAGGTTTTATGATGTTATTGTGAGTGCAGCTATCAGTAACGGAAAGAAAGTAAAACTAGTTTCTATTTACAATGTCTATGTTATAGTTACAGTTTATGACACAAAAATAAATAGTATATTTATACCATTAATTGCAATGTCAATGTATGATGATAGGGCTACATAAATATACATGATAATTAGATTGCATTGGGGGTGGATCGGAGAAACAGTTACAGTTGTAACTGTAACTGTTGTATTATCCATTAGCTGTAATTGAGCCCATCTTGCACTTCCTCCTTTCGTTTTTGTATCATTTATGTTCTCAACCTTTGATTATTTTCTCACATACACATTACTAACTTGTTCAGTTCTTCGTATTCCTTTCATATTTCTCAGAAATTTACTTTAGCTGTTTGGATTCTTATTTCATCATCTACTTTAAGAGTACAAATATCTGTTTTATATAAAAAAAAATAGAAAGCCCATTAGTTTTATATATTTATTTGTTTTTCCTATGTTTTCCATTTTTTTAAATATAGTGTTACTTTTGTGCAGTATTATACTGACTGTTCGTGGCCCCTGGCTACTCCCTTAAAAACTACAGCGCCATTATACGTTTGTGCTATAAACTTATGGTTTATATGGAAATCTTCTAATTCAGCTGTTAAAATACACCTAAAGTAATGCAGTCAATTCAGAAACAGCAATGGGTTTTATGAAATAACCGGTTTACTCTCACTGATGCATAATAATACAACAAATTATGCCATGCATGTAATATTTGTTGTTTCGTTGGTCTGTAAAAAGCAAAACTAGCCCTTTATATATTTTTTTTCTAATCTCATTCCTATAGACAAAAATCATTTCTCACTTCACACGCTGTCAGTCAAATGTTTTTTCAAACCACAAAAAGCTTCTTAATTTTGTGTCATCTTGCTGAGTAAGTTTCTATACTTTTTGGTTGATGAGGTCCAAATCGTTTCATTTCCACGTAACAGTTGAACTTATCCGCAAAAAGCGAGTTTTCAATAAAATATCCTTAATATTCATTGCGACAAAACAGATACGTTTTTTTGTAACTTTACAGTTAACACTGTGAAAGTCAACTTTTCACTGACAAACAGTGAGAAAGTCATCAGATTTCAAGCAAAGTGCTAAAAAAAACCCCTAGGCAGATATGCATGGTGCCAGTAACCCCTCAACATCTGGTTCCTAAGAAAAGAGAAAATACCGAGCGCAGGGCGGCTGTCTTCCCACTGGTCCAAGAAAACGCAGAAGTAAGAGAAAGGCTAACCCATCTTGGAGGAAGACAAACGAAAGTCCTTGTAAATGTTTGCTGGCCCATAAAGGTATAAGTTTAAAGCGTAAACTTTTCCGGGCTGGCCCATGTGCCTCCCTCTCTAACGGAGGACCCGCATGCTACCGCTACTACAGCAGAGAGCAAATGCTCTCTATACATAAGATATAATTAAGAACCGATCGATTATACATCGCTGTTTTCACATTTTTTGTTTTATAAGTTAACCAGGAGAATAGACTGAGGTAATGTTTAAGGCATATGGGGGAGGGCCCATCTGGCCCTTATTGATGCGCCGCCCCTGAGATACTAAAACAAAACAGAATCCTGTAGCAGATCAAACAGGAATTTCGGGAGAAATTTCCAGACTGACCACTGTCAACTAGCAGTACCATAAAAAGACTCATAGAGATAGCGCATATCAAGGATTATTTCCACGATAAAATGCAATAAATGGAGTTATGTTGTCACAGAGGAAAAGCGAAATTAGCACCCATCACAGAGATCTCTCAGGCATTTTTCTCACGAATCACAAATTTTAAAGAGCTTAACAAGAACAGCTACAGCATTTCTTAAATTAAAACTATGCAGAATCTCGGTAGTGCAGCAATTTCAAAAGCGCGACTTAATTTGTGTAATTGGATTTTTAATTATGTTACTAGTGGGAAAATGTATAAGTCATTATTATTTTATACTACCAAAGCTTGATTTTAGGTCCATGGGCAAGTAAAATAGAGTATGTCAGTTTGTATACGAACATATCACCGTAAGAGTGTATGCGCACGCGCCGGTCGACACTGTTAATATGTGCGGGCAAAAGGCTGCCGTACTTTCATGCGAAATATAAAAACCTCCATGTATACACTACTATATGAAAATAACATGGAAAATATATGTTAGGAAATGCTCCTTGAAATAGTAAACGAATGTCTAAGTACTATATCCATCGGTAGAACAAATGCTACATTGTATATTCCATATTGACACTTAAAGTAACCAGGAAATGTAAATCTAGCAAATAATGCAACGGAACACATTTTGCACTGTAACTCAGAAAGTTTAAAGCTATCAATATGACTTTTTTGTGAGATAAAAACCTTATCCAAAGGTACTCTGTAAATTTTAATTCATTAATGCACATAAAAAGATTTTTAAAACATTTTAAAAACAAAATCTTGTTAAAAATTGAAAACATTGTGACATAATCATGCACTTTTCTTATAAATTATTGGCGGAACTGGAATATATTTTTTTACATAAACTGCTGACAACATGCTGTCCTGGAGCCTAGAATAATATATCTATGTCAGTTGCTTGAAAAGAAATTACACATTTTAAAATTTTGAAGAAAAAAAAATAGAAATATTGTTCTCTTCTTACTGTTATGGATTTTTATCAATTATAGCGACGGTTAAATACTTCTAATTACCACACTTCACATGTGCATACATTATGTGTGTGCAATGTTTCAACAAGATTGCTCCAGCCAATCCTGAAAAAAATGCACATTTATGTAAAAATTTTAAGTTATCGCAAAATAAGATTTAATTTTGTTTAAACTTTATAAAAATATTTTATGTACATTAGAGAATTACATTTACCGAGCATCTTTAATTAATTTTTCTTAATATTTCACAAAAGTTTCATATTGATAGCTTTTAAACATTGGGAGATACAGCTCAAAATGTATACTGCTGCATTTGATTTACACTTCCTGGTTACCTTAAAGCATTAATCAGAAATGCCTTAGGTTCTGGCGAAATTTATTTTGATTCAGTTTCACTATTTTTTTATTGATTTGTAAACATAAAATATAACTTTCTTTAACTGTACCAATTTTTTGTAATGATATGCTAGTGTTCCTATTTTCAACTAATTACTTGACTAATTACGGCTAACGGGGTGGTTTTTTTTTTTTTTTTGAGTAGTGTTTAACGCCCGTTTTTACTACTGAGGCACCACAGGCGGTGGACACTGATGATACATGAGATGAAATGATAAATTGGGAAAGGATATTTTTTTTTTTTTAAGGAAGGAAGCGTTCCAGGCCTAAGTTTAGGTACCTCCCCGGCATTTGCCAGTTATGAAGACTGAGGAAAACCTGGAAAAAACCCCAGTCAGGGAGGACGGTCCTGGCGGGATTCGAACCGCAGACCTCCCGCTCACGAGTCCATGCCTTAACGACCTCGGCCACCCGTGGCGGTAACGGGGTGGTGAAATCAAATGGGCCAGCATAAGAATTTTGCACCTTAAACCCTAAATACTGAAATATTTGATGGTCTAATTATGTTATTATAAAACCTCATTTAAGTATTTTGTAGAGAAGAATGTTCCACAATATTTTTATTGCAAGATTTATTTTCATAGACTTTTCTTTTTATGAAAAATGTTTTTACCCATAACTACAGTAGGCTTTAAAATAAAATTTTTTAGTAAATCACAGTTTTTATTCTTCATTTTTATTAATACTTATGGTTCCATAAAGTAAAACGATATCCAACACATTAATTGCATAGAACATTGTTTTAAAGGGAAACAGTATTTTTGCATATTTTATGGCAATTTACAATAAATGCTCAAAATTACCTCCCCCAGCTACTAAACAATAACCCAGTGTACCGTAAAACTGTCGTCTGTCATTTGCTAGCTTTATATTTGATATTCTATAGCATTCAGTCTGGATTGCATTTTTCAGCTAGTTCTAATTTTTAAGTCTCTTATCAGGATACCTTTTCATTTTATATGCCCCCAAAGGAAAATAATAATAATAATAATAATAATAATAATAATAATAATAATAATGTGGTCGTGCAAGCTATTTAATAAAATGGCTTGGTCCAATGATTTCGTTGTTGAAAATATCTTTTAATAATGATTTTACATTGCAGAAAATCATCGTTCTAAAATCAAATTCTTGATACTTCCCTTGCTATGTCCTATGTGTTCCTGGACTGGATACAGGAAAGTTTCCTCTGTGATGACCTCGTCAAGAAAAACTGACTAATGGCGTACTGACCCATTATACTGCCAAATACTGGTTTTCTGTGGAACTAGGTATTAGTCTGTAGAAAAGGTGTGGGTTTTCAGAAATTCACATTCGGAATTTCCGAACATTCGCTTCACTGTTTAGAGTAAAAATGCATTTTTCAGAAAACCCCAATTTTCATCAGCAATTATAATTTGAAAGCAGAATTTACTTATTTTCATAATGAACGTCCAGTAATTCTTAGTGGCAATGGTGTTTATAACAGTGGAATTTTATTCTTTTTAAGATTTTTAAAGAACTTAATACTAACACATTGATTTTTAATTATTGAAGTTAAAACATTACTTGAATTACCATTTTCTTCTCATGGTTAAGCATTTGGAAGTCAGTTCCGTTTTCCTCGATTTACAGGCAATTTTGGAAACTGTTTTGTCATTTGGCATTGGTCTATCTGGATATGTTTCGGTAAATAACTCACACACCCCAAGTACAGTATTTCCAGAATAATTCCATCTAACCTTGATTTTCTTGTGTGGAATAATTTTCCTACCATGAAAACAAAACAAATAATTGATATTAATATGCAGGAAATTGTTAAACGCAATAGGTTATGCATTATAATACATCGCAAAAAAACATATAATTGTTTCTATAAAAATAAAAATTTAAGACAATTAATTAATGCAATAAACAATGTAAAATCTGCTTCTATACAAAAAACGCTAATAAAATTTTCGGACAATTTCATTCATGTGACCTCATCTTAGAGTCGACCAATGAAACGAAACAAAAGTTTGAAGTTTGACCAATCACAGCCGGATTACGAAGTGATGTCGAAAAAAAAATATCAAATGCGTTTTATCATGCGAAGTACATTTGTCTTGTGGTCAGTACAGCCAACTCTATACCTCCACTATATAATTCCTGAACACGCACCACATACCTTTTGCTAGAGTTATTGATAGCAACAAAGGCATAGACAACCAACAATCATAACACAAAATGGAGGGTTCTTCAAAGCGTTTTGGTGATGTGTCAAATGTGTAAATTGGTCTATCATTAGGAATTCCAAACCACAGAATACAAAGAAAAATAGAGACACTCTATGTTATCTTCTCTCTCTCTCTCTCTCTCTCTCTCTCAGTTGGTATCACAAAATCGAACGGTAGCGATTGTAATAGTCGACTTTTGTCCATTTGTCTTATGGATTATGAATAGAATAGATATTCATAAGTATAGCATTTTATACAAGTGATGTATTCTGTAAGCAAATTTCAAATATATGTCACTTCTATTCTTATTTTATCCATGAAATAATCCTACACCCGTATTTTGGTCTTCCCTATTGGCATTACTGACAATCGACATTCTTCTATCACAAGATTGCTTGAAAAGGTGTAAATATACAATTATTACACTTTTGTAAGCCAAGTTTAGAGGAATTATATTTAAATTCTTATTTCATTCGTGAAATAGTCCCAATAAATATCACTGGAGGTTCTGAGCTTTATCACACCCCTCGTGATATTACTTGTGATAAATAATTGTAAATAGCTTGTAAAATATTCTGCACAATTTGGGAAGCAAAGGATGTCAGTATTTAACCTTTAACATGCAAAAGTCCTATGATGCGCCATCGATTCACCAATTTTAGTAGAAATCTTTCAATTTTATTGTGATTTTGCGAAATAAGTTACCTGTGAATTTCTCATTCAACAATACAAGCGGTTAAAACTATTTCTATCCAAGAGAATAGCAAAAGTGATCCTGGACTTTGTACAGTGAACACAGGAAAATGCTGGTTTTAGTATTGAAGTTCTGCAAGCGTTACTAAGAGAATGGCACTTATATGCTTTTCCTATATTTTTTAATATTGTTTTACTGCTGAGGCATCACAGACAGTGAGTACCATGGTACATGAGATGAAATGACATTGGGCAAGGATTTTTAAGGAAGGAAACACTCCACGCTTAGGGTATCTCCCCAGCATTTACCATTTATGAGGACTGAGGAAAACCTGGAAAAAATCTCAGTCAGGAAGGACGATCGATCTTGGTGGTAATCAGATCGCGGACCTGCCACTCACGAGTCCGCGCCTTAACGACCTCGGCCACTCTGGCGGCTTCTAATTTATGGATCATATTACGTGAACTAGAACATTTGAAGAACGATATGCAGACAGGAATTGTCTTGCATAATTAATTGTGACATAATGCAAACTTTTTAGTCATTCATTTTTTTTTAATTTTAATAATGATACCCTAATTGTTAAGTTATTCCCATGTATGTAAATTTAATACTTTTAAAATAAATATATTATGTACTAATTTATTGAGAAAGCATTAATTTTATTTTCATATATTTTTATAAGAAATGAAAATTGTCCACGTGGTCCTTCCAATAGCACAAATGTATTTTGAATGTATAAATATTTTATTATACTACTTAAAATGTTTGTAGTTGCAGTTTAAATAAACATTTAATTCAAAATTCATATAAGTATGAACATAACTTTTTCTTGGACTTCCATTTACCTAAATTAGAAAAAATAGTTCTTTTTTTATTTAAAAAGTATCATTTATGCAATGGCCTTTTTAGTTTTTAATGAAGATTATTTTAGTATGTGGCTGTTTATTATCTTGAAACTGCTGATTTTCCATAATTGCTCAGTTTCGTCAAGTAAAAGCTCCTTGGTGCACTTGCTTAAAAAAATTACGTTTTGCATGTATTTGTTCCAGTTCGAATATAAGCATTGCGTTGTCAGTTACATTACTTTATATTTAACTGACTCTATCTACACACCTCACATCGTAACGTAACTATGAGGTTGATCCATATCGATGCCTGTAGCTTCACATTGAAGCGTCTGAAACCACTTGTTCCTCTTCTCAAAATACTTAGTGTCAACCACCCTTTTTACTGTAAATTTTTGTACACAATTTTTCCGCATGCTGTAGGCAAGCGTAACAAAATGTGTTTAATTTTGTCCATTCTTAAATTAATATAACAACACTAATAAACTCAAATTAATTTTTCATAGAATATGTATTTTAAAAAATGGCAATTGAATGAATAAACAAAACTATGAGATAAAGACAATTCCCGATGAAATGGGAGGGTGTATCAGATTTAAGTCGCTTAGGTTACTGTTGCGCGGGGATGTGGTGGGAAGATGGTGGTGAACGTCGTCCGCGGTCGGTCGCAGGGACAAAAGGCGAGCTACATACAATACCGCCGTACGTCGCCACACTGTTAGAGTAAAGCACAGTATTTTAGTGGTGCATTCTGTCAGCGGCGTGCATACCTTAAGTTAGAACTCTTCTCTGCGACATCACCAGCTGCTCCGGTTCTTAACCGCTCTTCTTTTATTGTTATTCTTGTTATTTGTCTCTTCTTTATTCTTCTTTCTCTTTTCCTTCTCTGCATTCTGCCTCTTCTCATTCTTATTCTTTCCCCAATTCTTAAATCTTTTTCTGCTTCCATTTCTGATTTTTCTTCCCATCACTCTTCTTCTTCCTGCTCTCATACTTCTCTCATCTACTATTTCTCATTTTCCTCATATTTTTATCATCCCCTTCATTCTCTTCCTTCCTCCTTCCTTTTACTTTCTTGTCGCTTTCTTCCAATGTTCCTCCTAATATTTCATCACGTTTATCTATTCTTTCCTTTCTATCTCTTTTAGTTTTTCTTATTTTTTTCTCCTATTCCCTTTTGTTTTCTTCCCCATTCTTTGTCTATCTCATGTGCTCCTCGTTTTGCTTTCTCATAGCGTTCTTCTGCTTTTCTTCTTTCCTCATTCTAGTTCTCCTGTTTTTCCTTCTAATAGCATTTGACTAATTACCCACAGTTTTTATTATTTTCCTTCTCTTTCTGTTCTTTATTCTACAGTATTTTCTTGGCATACTTTTGCTTCTCAACACTTTTTCACTTCTCCTATTTCTTTACCTCCTAATTCTCCTTCTACTTTTCCCCCTGAATTTTCTTATGGTACATCTCTTCTTTCTACTCCTTCTGTTTCTTTTCTTTCCTCCCCCCTCTCTCTCTCTCTCTCTTTTCTTTATTTTCATCTTATAGCTTTGCTATTTTTTATGATTCATCTTCTCCTTCACATTTCTTTCGTAATTTTTCCATCACACCTACAGCATTACATTTTCTATTTTTCTTTCTTCACTCCTCATCATTACTATATTTATAATCCTCTATTTTTCTATTTTTCTAATTCTCTTTTCTTTTACTAACAGAGCCTAGTATTTTGCCCTTTTCTTTTCCTGCTCTTCTTAATTCTTTTAGTTTCCTTCAGCAAATGCTATTTCTTATCATATTTTTTCTCTCTCTCCTTGAACACAGACCAATAATGGTAAACAATGTGACATTATGACAGTAATAAAGGCACTACCTGTCAGGAACATGGAGAAAGGTGTTGTGATATTTCTGTGCTTGCATCGACCGCCTTGTCGCCCAAGTTCAGCAACGAGAGGTCCCCACAACCGAAGCGCTGCGGTGTAAGGGAGCACTGCGTGACATTCCTTGATGGAAACTGTAGTTTTAATATTATCTCCCACAGCTCGAGAAGATCGTGAAAAGGATATTAACGCGCTGCAGTGGCGAGTAATCAGAAACGAGCAGGCAGGGAGTTGTGAGGTACGCATGCGTACAAGACGTTTATTTTTACAATAGTCGTTAACAAAATTACATATTGTATAGTTAAACTGGAACGTTTTAAAAAGAAATGTTTCCTTATAATAATTAATGTGCTGTTATTTTGTGAGTAAATACCGAGGATGCCAAAAATATACACACCTTTACAGTAGATATCTATTTAATATATGTCAAAGTTGGACCGATAAACAACAGTAATGTATAGTATGATGTTCTGTAAACAGATGTGACTGACATACATTATGATAGCGTTGCTACAACAAAATGGAGCCAAGATTATCGTTTGAACAGCGGAAAACAATTCTGAAGTGGTATTGGAAAACCTAGAATGTTGTTGAAATTGAACGTACTCAGAAGTGTACTGATGCCGATGGTGGGCATTTTGAGGAACTGTTGTTACTGAAAAGTCTAAGATGATCAGTGCTCATCATTTTCTGTTTGCATGAATTCGGTTTTATCTTAACAGAGTTCTTTCTTTGCTTGAAATGTGTATACATTTTTGGCACCCTCTGTATTTACGCATCCTACTAAAATAAGTTTGATGAACAAGTGCAGAAGATAGGTTATTTCGGACCCTAGAAAAGAAAAATGCTGGCATAGAATATTTTGATAAGCAAACAAAGTCTATAAATTACCGAATGAGGTGTGAAGAAAAAGCACCTCTTAAATATAATAACAAAAGAACGTTATATATTTCCTTAATACTCCAAAATTACAAATACATTTATTTTAAATTTAACTACATTTGAAAACAATAGTTTGTTATTAATTTTTGAGTGCGAAATTAATACACAGAATGTATATTAAAATTTTAAACACCTTTACAGCCACAATACCCGCCAATTAGTCTCTTACAGAAGAACACTACCATATTATGCCTGCAGTTGGATGATATCTGAAACCAAAGGCTATGCATAGCTTGAGGACAATGATAGCATTTCTAGATGTGCAGTAACTTCTGCAATTACACACTCTTCTGAACAAATATGCGCTCTATCAGTCATTTTAGAAGTAATTTTAAATGTATCAATTTGGCTAATATGCATGAACAAGTCGCAACAAGCTTAACTCCAATAATTGAAAGCGACTATTTTGCTACAATTCTCATGTAGATCGGTTTGGCAGCTGAGGACAACTCCCCCTTCAACACTGGCCGCATCCCTCCCCATGTCATGTACTTTACTATTCATTGTTTCGGAAGGGTTAGATATGACACACCAGTCCTCATTTCTCTGCTTTTGTACAAGGTATTGTGTGCAAGACAAGACTTCTTAACCTCTTAGAACGCAACTCTTCAAAAGTTTAGCTCTCTGCGGTTCTAAGTTTGAAAGTTCTGAAAGAATTCTAAGTTCTGGAAATAAATTTAACTATGTATTTGCTTTAAATATTTAAAATAAATATGTAAGGATTAAATTAAGTAAGACAAGATGTTCTTATTCACAGGTTGAAAGCTCTGAGAATATTTATGATAGTTTTCACCTTATAAAATCGCTTAATATGTGTTTGCCAAACACTCAACGTTAAATAAAAATATTCATAAAATCATATTTATTCTAAGTCTGGGTCTGCCATTATAAATAATGGTTTATTGAATTGTTAGAAACCTCCGCTCGCGAAATAATAGATTCACAAACTTATAGAGCACGGTTCGATTCTAACTGCTTTATTGGTCCTTCCTTAATATCTATAATTATGCAGACTCGCTCCGATTCGTTCAATTTTGGAAGATTCCTATTGGTTGAGATGGACTAATTTTCTAAAATAAATCTTCTCACGCTGTAGTATTTCCAAGAACGGACATTCCTGCCACATATATTGGGAAACTTTTTCTGATCTGACATCCCTTCAGTTTTCTAGCCTTTCAGATTTACCCACGACCGCCACGGGTGGCCGAGGTCGTTAAGGCACGGACTCGTGAGCGGGAGGTCTGCGGTTCGAATCCCGCCAGGACCGTCCTCCCTGACTGGGGTTTTTTCCAGGTTTTCCTCAGTCTTCATAACTGGCAAATGCCGGGGAGATACCTAAACTTAGGCCTGGAACGCTTCCTTCCTTAAAAAAAAAAAAAAAAAAAAAAATCCTTTCCCAATATATCATTTCATCTCATGTATCATCAGTGTCCACCGCCTGTGGTGCCTCAGTAGTAAAAACGGGCGTTAAACACTACTCAAAAAAAAAAAAAAAGATTTACCCACAACGAAATCGCTACAGATCACATCTTGGCCATAAATAAGAAGCATCTATTTGTTTCTGAAGTCATGTCAGAAACCTGTTGACGTGTCTAAATGTTGCTGTTAAAAGGGTTATAAAACATATGCTATCAGCTACGGTTGACATGTGTTCCTTTTTCGAGAGAATTCTTCCTTTATTGTCATTATGCACCGTTACCATTACCTATTGAAATAATACTTCTCTCTACTCATTCTGTATTTCGGGTCGGCAAATTGATTTCCCTAAATCCTTTCAAAGGAAACGAGTTCGTGCCAGAACAAAATACTGCCTTCCTCCTTGGTCGAACCGTTTAAAATTCCAATGGGCAAACTTTAATACGACACGTTCCATAGTTTAACTAACAATCCGGTATTGTACTTTCATACAAATACATAATGACTTCCTAGTAAAGATTTAGCACAGACGCTATCTAAATGAATACAATACCCTTAATATAAATTACATACGTGCATCAGATCATATTTAAATTAATTATTAACAATAATTTAACCGTATTAATTTAATTAAATGTAGCCTTTATTTTCCGCTGCAATACACACACAAAGAAAGAAACACAATACAGCACCATAAATATTACAATAATCTGTTCTCAGAAACCACATCACATTAATTTTTCCAAAGGCACAAAATGCAAAACCTTACCAAACTTCTCCAAAACTATTGCCCAAAACTTACGAAGTAAACCAAAGAGTTTTTCCACTTATTCAACAGCAATGAAAAGATTTTCTTGCTAACTCCCTTCAAACCTTTCATGAAATATAAAACAATATATTTAACCGCAAAATTTTAACAAACATTCTTCATAGTAAATTAAGATCTATAAAAAGAATTTATGCAAAGGAATTCTACATTTTATTCAATTTAACAAAACAACTCCCCAATTTAAAATAATACTTGGTCACCTAAATAACTGAGTCTGTTAATGCGGAATTGGTGCTGCTCTAATTTAGAAGGTAACCTCAGCAAGGAGGCATTACATTAACTGAATGCCTACGGGCCTAGTAACAAGGGCGTCCTGCAGGTGGTAGCCAAAGGTTTTAAGAAGTAGTCAATGGTTCGATGTCTGCTAGTCAATTCAGTTTCGTTGACGAAGCACAAAGTAAAAGACAAGTTAAGAGTTAAAATCGGTCGACACTAATAACAGTGCTCTAACCAATGAACAACAACCACGGTTCTAGAGAGAAAGTTCCGTAAAGTGAGATGATAAGAAAGGAAACAAGAAGAAAAGGGAGAAAGGTTAAAATGGCGGATCACGTATTGTGACATACACCGGCACAACAAAAACTATAAGTTTCTCAAATCACAGGTTAAAAAGCTACAAAACTTTTTAAATTGAATCCATATAAAGTAATTATTTCCAGCAACTGCAGCTAAGGTGAAAATTCTGAAATTGGTTTTTGCATAGTGTGTTATGTTCTTCATCAATGAGGCATGGTTTCATTCAAATGCATACTAAAACAACAGGTACTTGGAGGACAGAAAACCCCGAGTTTATACCGTGGGATCAATTTTGTTTCCTCCCGGAGTATTTTGCCTGTGAGCTAGCGCGCCGCTCACTAGCCGGTTAGTCGGCCAGTAGAGTCTCAGTGAATAGCGGGAGGGTAAAACAATACACAAACCAATTTAATAGGCTCATTACTTACCAAATTATCTCCACACATTTGGCATTTCTTTAGGAAATTATTCGTTATTGGCTGTAGCTCATTTCGAAAAATACGGAACAATTTCCTTACGAATATTTTCTTTGAGTTCTTGTATGATGTGCGGGTTCGTCTTGTACGCAGAATTGTTTAATTTACCCCAGAGATAATAATCGTAAGCTGTTAAATCGGGGAATAGAGGGGGCCACAAATTTCTACCAAAAACTCTGTCTTGTGGAAACACATTGTGTATTACTGTCATGAAATTATTCGCAGTGTAACAGTGGCAGAGTGCTGTTGAAAAACTGCATGATCACGCTCCCTGTGTAACTATCTGAAAAAAGGTCAGAACGGTACTCACATGTATAACAGAAATAACCGTATGCTAAAAAAATGGCTCTATGATTCTTTAAAACATATGAATGGTACATAAAGACACGCCGTGCAGTTGTAAACACACAAGGCTTAATGCGCTTTATGTATACTGTCGAATTATGAAATAAACATCCACGGATGGCCGAAGTCGTTAAGGCGCGGACTTGTGAGCGGGAGGTCTGGGCTGCCCCCAGGACCGTCCTCCCTGACTGAGGTTTTTTCCAGGTTTTGCTCAGGATATGAGGATAAAAGGCAAATGCCGGGGAGGTACCCTAAACTTATGCCTGAAACGCTTCCTTCCTTTAAAAAATGCTCCTTTCCAAATGTATCATTATTTTCATCTCATGTATCGTCAGTGTTCACTTCTTGTGGTGCCTCAGAAGTAAAAACGGGCGTTATACACCATTAAAGAAAAGAAACAAACAGCATAACTTACACACTGTAACAGCTGCACTGCGACTGCGACAGTCAGCAAGGTCAACAAGTAAGCAAGTAGACTTGCTACCTTTCCACGGCGCAGCAAACGAGGGGGGGGGGGGGCCTCGCTCATAGGAAAAAATTAGCACCGCGCGGGAAAGTCGGAATATACGAGAGTGAACCAGTTCAACTTAAAAGAAAACGAGAGTCTCAGCCCCAGTGACATTGTCAAATTCCTTCGGGGGTCGATGTACTCGCAAGCCGCTATGTTTGCCGCCAGCTATCGGCCAAGCTTTCGTCGAAGAATTTGTACTTCCATTCTGTAATGCGGGAATCGGTTTCTGAAAGCAGTTGACAGTCACGCCAAGAGAATTATTCTGCTGTATATTTCGATTTTTGTTTTATTTTCTTTTGTTTATTCACGGACACTCTTTAACATCTCAGGTCATGAGCGGCCCGTTCTATTCAGGGCGTGAAAGTCCGGACAAATTTTGCTAAGAGATCTCTTTTTTCAGGCTTCAGGTTCGTTTTCGTGCCGTAAAACTATGACACGGGACTCGCGGTTTTATTTCCCTACCGAAGGAAGCCATACTTAGGATTTTTACGCCCGAAAAAATCCATGGATTCCGACCGGGTTTATATATCTCTCTGGCCAGTAGAGTTGTAATTGTTCTATAATGCTGGTCGAGAATCGAACGCGGGGCATCCAGATGAGTAAACCAACATGCTGGCCACAAGGTTACGAGACATCCAAATATCCAGTATGCACTTAAATATTCTAGGCGCAGAAATGAAAATATTACTAGGTGTATATGACTTTCATTTCAAAACAGTCCAGTTTGAAGTAGGACCTATATAACATAGATATAATTAAAAAAACACGTGTATGTAGATTTTGTGAAGGAAATTTCAAACCAATTTCATTTTCACCCCTTGATTCCCAGCTCTCTTTTTGAAATTTCAAATGGCATCCTATTAATGCTTCAAGTTCAAAGAGGATGCAACCTTTATCACATATACCGTTATATTATTGTTCCCTGCAACTTGAACTGTTGTTGTTGTTGTTGTTTGAATTTGTACAGAATTACCCAGTAATAATAGTTTGTATTATTGTAATGTTAATATTAATAAATGTAATTTAATGATTCCCCGTGTACACCATCCAATCGCTGTTTACTTTCATTTGGAGTAAGTGCTTCTTTTGCGAAGAAGTTAATAACAGGTCGATACTCCATTATGAACATGTCACAATCTTCTACACATAACCTTCTTAATCAACTATATCTGAACAACTGAACAGAGTGGAGCGGAGGTACAGCTGCAATTATTTACTTAACAGATAAGGTATGACACCAGATAAGGGTTTTGTGAAGGCGATAATCCTTATCGGCGAGGCCGGAAACTTATGGACCTACCCTCTTATGATACAACATCTCCAGTGGCTATGTCATCTACATATTTCAATCAGAAGGTTCCATTAATATCTCTAATTCAGAGATGGCTCTTTAGAAAACAACTCCCGGAAAAGCACAGTTATTAAATTCCACGGATAAAAGTAATAAAGTAAAGCAGAAAGAGTATACCAAAAGGAGCAGAAGATAAAGATGTTATATACAGTTTAGTGAATGGGGTTATGGAGACCCATATTTTATGTGACCATGCTGGGAACAATGGTTGCTTCCATGTCATAAAGACGCGGCTTGGGGCAAATTTATAGTAGCACAATATAATAATAATGTAGTCGTAAACGGCTGTTTGACTGTTAATTGTTCATTATTCATATGCTGGTGACGTTTTTGCCTGGGAATGCGTGGGCACGAGAGGGGGAGAACGGAGAAGGGTGGTTGGCGCTTCGGAAAAAAGTTAACAGCAATGTCTGGTAGCGTTGTAAGATTACCGTTGGGTCCTGGCGCGCTCGCACAGAGGAACAACGTCCATACTTCATTCAAAGTAGAGTTAACATTTTCCTGGAAAATTTTAATTGCAGACTTTTTTGACAGTTGTGTTAGACTAACCGTATTTTGATTTTTTTCCCTTAGTATTAACAACACCACTAAAAATGTCGTTCATACATCAGCAAATAAACCATTATTGACAAACTAACAAATTTTTTAACTGATTAAATTTAAAATTGTATTAGCTGTGACTTTGAAATAGCAGTGATTTCTATTATTATTAATAGATACTGTCTCATAAATAGGTAAAACCTTATATGAAACGTTTTCTGACAACAAATTAAACTAATCCTCAAGTTAAAGGCAATTAGAAACGTTACCAATTTTTGGATTTTGATGAGAAGAATTCGGTGATATCTACTTCAATGACTTCACTGTTTTCAAAATTTCTTCCAAGCAGCAAATGGGTCAAGTATCGAAAGAGAGTTCGATCCCTTCCAATTTGTAGATTTTTTCATGATTGTCCGAGCGGTTTGGGAATCTTGCGTTGTTCTGCTGTAAGATAACTCCGTCTGATTTACTAATGCTGGGTATCTCTGTTTCAAAACTTCACGAACTCATTCCAGCTGTTGAGAATAAATATTTTACTTCCCAACAAACAAATTCCTAGTGACTCATACCTTCAGAATTGCACCAGGTACATAACATTAATTTGGGGCCGAAGCGATGACTTTGATTGGCTGATGAGGTTCGAATCGCTGTTTCGAGGCGTCAGGATTGATGTAATATACCCTTCTAATCACAGGTGACAATGCTGTTGATAAATATATCATCCATGAGATCTGCGACGATAAACCGGTGATAGATATCCACTCTGCATTGGGCCTGTTTAGATATCAGCCCTTGAGATACAGATTTACAGCAACTGTTTGATTTTTAAAGTGTCTAAATGTGCCGATGTACGAGAGTTTCCGGTTTCTACCGCAAGGAGTATCGCCTTTACAACACCCTTATCTGCTGTCATACCATATCTGTTAGGTAAATAGTTGCAGTTATGTGTACAGGATTGCGACATGTTCAAAATGGAGTTTCGAGCTGTTATTAAGTTCTTTACAAAAGAGGAACTTACTCCAAATGAAATTAAACAGCGTTTGGACGGTGTAATGGGGAAGCATTCCCCTCATATTCTACCGTAAAAGAAGGGGACAAATTTTTTCGAATGAATCGAGAAAGTGTTGAAGACGAAGAGCGTGCAGGTCGGCCCTTGGAGGCCTCACTTCTGAAAACATCGCTCTTGTGGAAGTAGAAATTATGGAAGACCGGCGGCTCAAAGTTACGGAAACAGCAGCAAGGTTGCGTCTTTCTAAAACAACAATCCTTCGAATTATTCATTAACATTTAAACATGAATAAGGTTAGTGCCTAAACTTCTTTCCTTAGTCCAAAAGTAGCAACGAGTCAGGCATTTTGGAGCTCTGCCGTGGCAACGAGAGAGAAGTTCTGCAAATCATTGTTACAGGAGATGAAACTATGGTCCTACACTATGATACCTTGTCCAAAAGAGAATCAATGGAGTGGCGTAAATCTGACGAAGCACCGCCTCTAAGGGCCAAGGTTTCTCAAACAACCAAAAAGATCGTGGCCACAATCTCTTGGGACTGTGAAGGAATACTCTTCATTGACTTCAAGAATAGGAACACCACAGTAAATAAGGAGTACTACATAGGTCTGCTGCACAGACTGCGTGCTTCCATCAAAGAGAAAAGACGAGGAAAGTTGAGTGGTGGTGTGCGTCTTCTTCACGACAACGCTTCTGTGCACACAGCTCTTGTTGCAAAGGAAGCTATGAAGAAATGTGACTTCAAGGAGATCGACTATCCACTCTACAGTCCATATTTAGCTCCTAGTGACCATTTCTTATTCTCAAAACTCAAGAAGGACCTTCGAGGAAGGAAATTTAAGTGTGACGAAGAAGTGATGAGTGCTGTTTATGCCCATTTTGCAGACAAGACTTCTCACTATTTGGGGGGGGGGGAAGGGATTAAAATGTTAATTGAAAGATGTGATAAGTGTATTGCAATAAAGGGAACTATATTGAAAAGCTAAATATAGTTTTTGTCTTTATCATACCTAGAAAAGGGTTAGGCCTGAAACATGTAGACCCGCCGTATGTTTTTTTTTTTTTTTTTTTTTTGCCATAAACAAACGAAATGCGTACTCCGACAAAAGAAGGTTATGTCGTTGATGGTGTGTTTTATAAAAGCCTAAGCGCTACTAGTAAAATGAGCACAGCGTTCTTTTGTTATCACCTATATAAAATCAGACGTTGACATATCTTCCTTCTTTTCATTTCTTCACTTCCAAGTCGTTGGAACTGGACGTCCAAGTTCCCACTCGCTTCTTTTATAATCGTTATTATTAACATTCTTCAGAGTGACATGTTAGGAGCACCGGCTTTTGATGTGTTATCCAATCAGTCTCTGAGAAGCCGCCACTGATATGTTTGCACTCTCCTCCCCTTGAAGCAGGGCGAGGTGTCGCGTATTACAGTTGCGGAAAGTTCTTTGACACCCGAGATCTGCTTCTCGATAGTTGGCAATATTGTGCAAGGATTTAGGCCAGGATCCTGTTTCACGTGATAGAGGGCAGCAGGCATATAACCGGAACACCGGGAACAGCTTGTGAATCACCTTTTCTTAATGGTTGGTAGCAACAACCTTTGGTTCGTTTTCCGGGTGCAATAAATCCCCCCAGCTGCGGAAGTGTACGATATCAAGTCACTTTATTTAACAGGCCGGAGAAAATCAAAGAAGTATGCAGGTTTTGTGCTGTTGGAAAACGTTTGTCGCTTGTGAGTAGGACATATGTTTCTTGAAATATATGCATTAAAAATATCAGTTCACTTGCACCGAATTCGTTAATTTTTATTGTATATTTAAAGTTTTAGATATGTAAATTTGGCGGTTCGTACAAATAAAACCTTGAAAATATTCTATAAATCATGCACGCTATCTATTATATGCAGAAACGCAAAAAATATGCAAAAATATTCTAAATAAATTCACAATATTTGTGATCACTGTAGTTCGAAACATGTATAAAATAGTTATTGCAAAACTTTTAGTGATCAGGTAAACATATCCATTCGCATATGAATGCAAACCCATGCTATATTCAATAATTCTTTAAACTTAATAACAAAACTTTTTGAACCAGTTTCAACAAAAGTAATAGCTGCACTTTATGACAGTAAAGTATCCTATGAGATGAATACAGGAAGTATGCGAGGCTCTATATGCAAAGAACGCGTGACAGTCTCATCATGGCGCTACAGACTATAACTATCTCATCTCTATCTCGTGGAATTCGTCCCGTTATTGCGAAATTCCAGTAGCGATACTTGGGGAGGGGTATAACTGTATCTCGCACGCAGTTCCCGCTTTATATCGCCAATTAGAGGCGTCGCCTCGCAATATCCCAAGATGCCAGTGCGCCTCCCCAGTAAAACACTTGCTAGCATATTTAGACTGTCACATGTTCTGATGCGTCTTTGTCTTCTTGATAGCGACCATCATGCTTTCGTGACGGCAGGCTCTGTTCTGAAGGTTAGAGAGGAAGAAAATTGATGTGCAGAAATCAGCTGAGATGACGTACCCACTTTTGGTACTGTTCCGATGATTATTTTAGGGGTAATTTGGACCAATATTTATGGAAAATGCACGCAATGATTGCAATTAAATTCTTCGTTCTTAATTTATAAGAATATGTTAATATTTTTAATAATTCTTCTTCACTTGCTTACCTTATGTTTTTGGTCTTACGAGACATTTTGCTCAAGATTTATATACACACTGCTGGCCATTAAGAGGTCAACAAATCGGCTTGTTCATAATAGTCATGCAGAAATAATGCCTGTCTTCTTGTTCAGTTGTTGACGGGGTCGTTGGGGCTCGTCCTACCTCGATCTATTAAATTCATATTCTTTTTTGTGAATACATTTTGTCCAATATGAACACTATTTTCTCGGAATGACATCCCATATTCTCGCATTGTCACAATTCCTTTTCTGTCAATTTCAGACACCTGTTGACGAATCATACTTGCTCCTGCTGAGAAAATGTGGGGTCGATTTATTGCGTCTCCCGTGTAACGTAGCAATTTTGATGGCCAGTAGTGTAAATAATGCATTATTTTAAAGAATATCTTCTTTTCTGAAATATCTACGATTCAAACACCGCTTAATATTAGGAAACCTATATATTATATAACATATTATATATAAACTATTCGGGAAATATCGATTTTTTTTTTTTTGCCAGAGAATTACATATTTTGAGGAAATTAAAATGCGAATGGTCATTATTAAAACATTGTATCATTAACTTATGTAGCTTTAATAGGCTAAACCGATATTTATAGTGAAAACACAAGATATTTCATGACATTTAACAAACTTGATAAGTTCGTAAATATCAGAAGTGTATTATATTTGAAAACGATATTAACAACAGTTTTGTGGAAACTGATGTCAGGCAAGAACATAGTATATCAACCATGTTTTTTTATTATTACTTCTGTATATACGAAATTCTAAGGTAATAGAAGAAATGGAGAGCATTTATTTAAGAAAAAATGTAAGTTGAAAATTTCAATTCGATGACATTCAAGAGACAAGCCGTTTAAGAACAAAGATTGTGATAGATAATAAAATTTAATCGAAAATAAACTTCATTTTCTTGCTTGAAACGCCTTTTAAAACGGTTGAAATACTAATAATGAAATAAGACAGCAAGGAAACCCGAATTAAACACCAACGTAAATACACACTTCACATTTTACAAAGTATATTAATATCTCTCTTGCATTATGATTATGTATAAGGAAAACGGTTGACGAAAGAAAAAAATATCGTTTGAAGTGAGATTTTTCAGTTCAATAAAATACTGTACAAGAAAGGATAGAATATCAAAAGAAATTAGACAAAATATTCATGATTTTTGGGGAGGTTTTAAGCCATCTTTTACACTCGTATATGCTTTTCGATATTCATTACTATCGTACTATTTATTCATTGTTGGAAATATCTGTACAAAGAAAACTCTTATTACTCTATGGATATTATGAAGAATAAGTGAACTATCAGCAATTATAATTTACGTTTTTAAAGAATATTAGGGATGAAAAGTGAATGCCTACATATTTACAGAAATGTCTCTGTTTTATTCAAACTTATAAGCATGGAGAATAGTGTGCTATAAATATTTTTAAAAAAGTTGTTATTATCATCTAAACGTTTCTCAAATCGTCTGCTTTATATCTTATTTTCAAAATTTTATATATTTTTGCAGAACGTTGGAAAAATGTATACAAAGGGAATTTAATTTTAATAAAGAAAAGTTGAAGGCAAGGATAAAATATTAATAAATTAATTAATATTTTCCCTAGCTTCCATATGTGTTTTTTTTCCTCTCTCTCTAGCAACCAGTTAACGTATTGTAAATCCAACTCTCTGAGTCAATCAGCATTTGCGGCAAGTGAAACAAAACATATGACCATGCAAAAATAATATTAAAGTAAATATGATGTAGAATTTTCAGTTCGAAAAAGGCAGCGAAAAACAATGGGATTCATGTCTAGTTGATATAACCATACTTTTGCTCCCGTTGTAAATTGAGCAGGCGCTTTATGTTAAATGTATCATTTTGTAGATTATATTTTAATTTGAAACTGTTAGAAGTGAAGTAGGTTCCAATTTTTTCAACCTGGTTGCAAACCTATTTCCATTTTTAAAGCATAAAAAGATTATAAAAAAAAACAAAGAATATATCTATGCGGATAGGTCCATAAGTTTTCGGCTTAACTAAATGTTCATGAATAATTCGAAGGACTGTTGTTTTAGAAAGGGCCAACTTTGCTGCTATTTCTGTAACTTTGAGCTGCCGGACTTCCATAATTTCTCCTTCCACAAGATGTTCTCAGGTGTGAGCACCTCCAAGGGCCGACCTGCACGCTCTTCGTCTTCAATGCTTTCTCGATCCATTCGAAAATGTTTGGCCTACTCTTTTGCGGTAGAATATGAGGGGGTGCTTCTCCAGATACACCGTCCAGTCGCTGTTTAATTTCATTTGGAGTAAGCCCTTCTTTTGTGAAGAACTTAACAACAGTTCGATACTCCATTTTGAACATGTCACAACCTCTACACATGGCCTTCTTTGTGCAACTATATCTGAACAACTAAACACAGCGGAGCCGAAGTTACAGATGCAATTATTTACTTAACAGACAAGGTATGACACCGGCGAGGTCGGAAACTTAGGAACCTACCTTCGTATATTACCAATTGAAAGTGGGATCTACCTATAAGCATTTTAGAATGAAATAAGAGCAGAGGTGTGCCTTTTTTACGTGTGTACATTTGTGAGAGTGAATGGATGAGGAAACCCGTATGTATTTAACAAAAATTGCTCAAAACTGTCGCGTTAATGCGCAGGTGCAAAGAGGGCACGGATCTCCGTAGATGACATCGACACCACCGCCGAGGACGAGGAAGAAGATGATGAGGATGAAGACGAGGGCAGTGCAAGAGGTTCGCCGGAGGGAGACGAAGGCAAATCCACACAACCGGCGCCCCCACCGGTATCTCGACGCAGTACGTCGCTATCGCCTTCCCCGGCGGCACTGCCTCTCTCCGTATCCGCCACGCCTTCTCCTGAGCCGCAGTTACCTGGTACGGCCAACTCCGATCAGCCTGAGGACACGGAGAGTGCTGGAGAACAACTTCCAGAAAACCTATCACTACCCAAAAAGTGCCCGGGTCTCAGGCAGCAACCACCTCCTCCAGGATACTTGCTTTATCATCAGCAGTATCAGCAGTTTCAGCAACAACACTTTCAGCAGGTCAGTATGAAACCTTGGGTACTTCTAAAAGGGAAATGAAAGGGAATGAATATTGATCGTGGCTTGCAAATGAAGAGCGGTTAGGTTAGGTTAGGTTAGGTTAGGTTAGGTTAGAAGACACATTGAAGCTGCATTTTGGATCTCTAACAAAATAACTTATATAACTAATCTTTTTGTTAGGTCGCTAACACTCCATGTGAGCAGGAATGTGATGCTCTGAAAGCTATAGATTTTCTCTCTAATTACAAAAATAAGTTTCTCGATCTTATAAATTGGAATATCTGGTACTGAAAAACTGTATTGAAAGATAGTACGAAATATTTTTGTCTTGTCTGTTATTATTTATTAATAAGTAATTGTTTCCGTTTTTATACATATATAAGCTTGTTTATACATTTTATAATTTGTAGAGTAATATCTATCAGTGCAATGAATACTCTTTTCTAGACCAAGTACTCCGAAATAGATGAAAAATTCTCGTAAAGATAGTTTCAATTTTTGGTTCGAACATTGTGCCGCCTATACCGACTTTTTTTATCAGTACGTGAATATCACTTTGAGTTTTCTTCCTTTGTGAAAAAAATAACGTTCCCCAAAGAGGTATTATTATTAATTTTAATCCAAATATAGTTATTGTGCTCCTAAAACTGTAATAATCAAAATGTGGTAAAGCATTTTAAATATATTTATTAGTTATCCTTTGAAAATAAATTGGTGCAGGTACTCACAACTGTTCAAAATATATTTTTTTAAAAAAATTATATACAGTACATACATTTTATCTTTTCAAGCTCGAATACGACTGCATCAGCAATCACTAGCTGCGCGGGTTGCCTGCCATTCAAGGTTACACATAATTATTTGTTACTGTTGTGCAATGTTGAGATTTATGCCTCTGCCTGTGTCAGTTGCTTGAATCATGGTTTTACTTTTTAATACAGAACAAAGAACTTTTATTTGCGGTAACTTTTTAAAATATCGCCAGCCCAGTGTCGTGGATAATTTAAAGAATGCAATTGTGTTTTTCAATATTTATATTGATTAACGTTTATTTTACTTTATTATTTGGGGGGGGGGGGTTCGTGGATAGAACTACGGAACTTACGACTCTTAAATAGGTGAATACATTAAAAAGGGAGTTAATGTTAGACAAGAAAAGAAGATAAAGGTGTCCTGTTTTAACACACAAAAAAATTCTAAGATATCGATGCTAGATCAGAATAATCACTCTAAAATATCTCACAAATTTAGCACATAAGGCACAAATATATTTTTATGTTAAAAACTGCATGCATACAAAGACAGATAACTTTTTCAGCATTGTGTTTTAAATAGGTAATTTTCTGTACTTTCGCGGTCGCTCGGCGGAAGTGGTTTTTAGCAACTTCACTGTCTACTGCCCCTTCCACTCTCTTTCTGATTGGAAAGATAAAATGTATGCACTGTATTTGAAGGCTGAAAGAAAACATTCAAAACAACGTTTGTATGGGACTCTTTTCTGCCTGCAGAAAGAAATGTTCTTGCATATAGGTTAATATCTACAGGTAGAGTAAACGCATCCGAATTGAAGAAAAAAAATATTTCGAAAAAATGAAGCTAACAAATTTGCAATAAAAAGAATAAGGCTTAGAAGCGTTCATTCCTGTAAAAATTGTCGTTTTTGATTTAGGTTTTCCTTCTCCTCTCCCTCTTATAGTAACTGTGTGTGAGAATAAGCACAGTTCCTGGTTTTGTCTCTACTGTATGTATCCTGTGTATTGCTGCCTCACTGCTACGCCATGATAAATAGTTAAGCAAGAAAATCAATTTAAAATAATAAAGTGCTTTAAATGTTGACCACGTTTATTATTAAAATAATTATAACTCATTACTGAAACCACTTTTCATAATAAATAGGAACCGAGTAGTGTACCAAGTACATATTAAATGCACTATGAAAGTATTAGCTTAGATATTGAATTTAAAATTATATTATTTAACTAAACTGAGAAAAAATTGCATCAGCCAATGAAGCTGTATTTAATGACAACTGCTTGATCAACTGAAACTGGTCCGGTTCCCATTACTCGCTCAGTTGAGCGTACCAATCCGCGATGGTAAGGATGCAGAAAGAGACAACTGGAGTAGGAACATTTGGCTTTTCGAGGACTGAGCAAACATGGCGGTGATTCCGAACTCTTCAAAGGTGTATCAATGTGCTGCGATTCAAATTTTGATAGCAGTGCAGTATAATTAATGTGCGTGATGAGCAATGTGTATCGAAGAAAAAAAGTAAAGAATGGGCACTCATCATGTTTTGAGTCTGCAACCGACTTCCTCGTGCGCTTTGTGGCCTTGCAGTTCTCACCTATCACCTCATGACTTTAAATTTGTTTGGATCTCTCAAGAAATGTCTGAAGGGCAGACACTTTCACAGCGATGATGAAGTCAACATTGCGATGCGAAACCGGTTCAAGCAGCAGCGACATCCGACGCTTGATGAATCATTGGGATGCGCGTCTGAATGCCCAGAGTGACTCCTCCTGAGAAAGTATCTCGCATTTACTCCTTAATCTTTGCTGCTACTGTTTGTGTGTACTTTGTAATGTATTGATTTACAGTAATAAACGCGCCTGGACAGGTTTCAGTTGATCATACCTTGTATTTACCACTCATAATAAAATATCTAATTATCATTAAAACTAGATTTTAAGTAAACAAAGTTAATTTAGCGATTTCTAAATATTAATTAATTCAATAATAATGTCTGCGAAAGTTTACCTATATCTGTAAAAGGAAATGATTAAAATATTTACTTATTACACAAGCAATAATATCATTAAGTATCATGTTAAAGGCTCATATAAAATCTTCTACAATAAACGAAAATTAGGTTCTAACTAAAAACACACTACAAAAAAATAGAAAAAATCTAAAAGCAAACCGTTCAGCCAGGGAGACGTGAATAAGCGGAAGATGTAGAAACGAATGCACAAATATACTTCTAAACCACTTAATATGAAATTTTGGCTGTTGATTTTCTTCCAAAACTACTTGCAATAAAATTTGATTCATCATTCAATTAAATAATTAATAGAAATCCAGTTAAAATGAGTACTGAAACACGAGATTTTAAAAAAGTAACCACAATGGGCCTAAATGGCTATAGACTTCATGTTGTTCTGAAAAGTAGAAAAGTAATATATTTTTCATTAAAATTAAAATTATTAAAATATACATCGATGCGCAATTCCCCCTTATCGCTTTATGCTAGATACATATATGTTGTATTTAAACTGTGGAGTTGAAATGCAGAGAGTCTTTGGCTTAAAGGTACTGTGGAATAGATAACTATTTTTTAAGTTGTACAACAATCGATCAAGGAATGTAATGAGTAACAACGTTACCCTTTAGTTTGCTCTAAAGTATGTTTCGCCTAATTTAAGGGGAATGACGTGAGTTTTCACCTTTTACTTTTGTTGACAGTGATTTGCTAACTTGTATAATCATAAATAATTATTGAATTATATTACAATACTTTAAAGGCCTAGAGGATCTGAGGAAAAGTGTTTGGTGTGTTTGTTAAAAGAAAATAAGTATTTAGCGACATTGATAAGATTTATCAAATAATTGGTGATCAGGTAACTTGGTACAACGTTAAATTGTATGCTGCACATAAAGCAATTGAATGTTATATAAAATAAATTAAAGTTCTATTTGCAAAGAATTTTACAAAACCTTTTAAACATTTTAAACAGGGCTCATATGTTGCGGAACTACTATAGAATGACAGACAAAGAAAGCTACCTAACTGGACTTCCAAACTCTACATTCACCTTGTAGTAGGCAAGATTACGTAACACAATTAAACAAAGAACGCGTGAGTAGCTCCGTAATATTAATTCCTTATCACATTAAAGCCCACTATCTACCCAAGTAGCATACTATATCTCTCATTTTTAATTGAAACCTAATCATAATTTACATTATAAATAAAGACTATTAAGTTAAAATATTGCAACAAACCTGAGTCACCATAAAAAACAAGAAGCTGCCCTTAAATTTCTAAAAGAAAATCGAAACAGCCTCATTCCCTTGGGAACTTCTTAACTACATCCTATCACTGCGGCAACTCAGAAGAGAAGAAGGGCATTTAAGACAAGACATGTACTGAACAATAGAATTAAGTCTAAAGTGATGTCAACACAATCAGGAGACATTAGTTAGAAAGGGAATTAGGCAAATATCGATCGATGAAAGGTTTTCGTGAGATAACAACACATTCAAACCGCACATTGTATATTGTTTTCTCTTGTACTTTAAGTTATGCTCAGAAAGGACTTAGCATTTATTGTGTTCTTTCTCTGCAGCAACAGTATCATCACCAGCAGCAGCAACAAATAGCCCAGCAGCAGCAACAGCGATCGCCAGTGGACATTCTGCTCCGGGTATTTCCGGGCCGACGTAGAAGCGACGTGGAGGCATTGCTACAACGCTGCAAAGGAGATGTGTTACATGCTATCGAGCTCTTGGTCTGTACGAACGGCAGTGGTGCAACAGCTGAGGACCAGCCGGCCCCGCCGCCGCCACCCATGGGCTCGCCGCCTCTCATGCCCAAGTCCGCCTTCTCGCCATTGGGTCCTCTGGGCCCGCCGCCGTTTCATCATCATCACCACCATCGCTACAGCCCCCAGTCGCACCGTCATCGGTTTCTAGCAGCACCCTACGCCGGAACCGGCTACCTGCCAACAGTAATCCGGCCGCCGCCGGAGTACGCGCTGCCCCTGGTCAGCGGGAGTGGCGGCAGTCATCCCCACGACATATACAGCAGTTCGGGGAGCGGATGCACCGACAAGGCAACGGCGTCTTCTCCGGGATCTGGAACGGGATCCGATAAAACGTCGTATTCGGAGTGACCGGAAGCGTTCTCGGTGCTGCGGCCGTCAGCAGAGTATGCCAGGATAGGGTACTACGGCGGAACGATGTGCAGTGCTACTGAAGCGGTTTCGCCGACTTCGGACAAAACGTCTTATTCTGAGTGACGGGATGGACCAGCCATCTAGTTCAAAACTGATAAGGAGATAATCCGGGTCTGGAGAGCTCCCGGAACCGTTGGGCTCGTGGAGATTGTACAGTGAGGAGGATCTATTGCAGCTGAAAGTTACAAAGTAGCTTCAGCGCCCACTTTCTGTTATCAGCAATAGAAGCGTTACTCATATCACTCCTAAAACGGGAGTATTACGCTTTGAACAAATGCTTTTAGATTGGACATCCATTTTCGGTAGGAACCATTCAAAATGGATGTACACGATCAGTTCGATAAGCAACTGAAGTTCTCCCCTTTCGCTTCGAGAAGATTTCATCAAATCCCAAAATCTCTGAGCTCGTCTGAAGGTCGAAGTCTGCTTCATTTTTTCAAATTTTAGCACAAAATACCTCTACTGTCAGGCTGTGATTGTGACGGCTTGAAAACCATCAATTTTTCCAATATTTGAGCACCTGTTGATGCACCTAATATTCTAATTGCAGGTGATGTTGAATGAAGTGGTGCTTGTAGAGATACTTTGAAAAGAATGCATAAAGCAAATTAGTGAAGTTCAAAGAGACATAAACCGGTGTTGTTATTCTTTTGTAAAACAGACTATATCGTTACAAGCAAGGAAATCTGCAACTTTGAACTCTTCTAAAGGGCTATAATGTTATATAGAACATAAAATCTCTGGACCATATTCCCAGGAGTTGTAAATGAATAAGTATTAACAAAAGCACTTGTAGAATAGAGAGCACTAAACATTTATAACATAGATATACGTGTGTGTGATTGTTTCACGAATAACAAGCTTGTTTAAAAGTAACAAAACCTGTAAATTGTACATATTTAAGTTTAAGGCTTTAAACCTGTACATGGGGGACGACGATGAGCTACATCAAGAATCCAGCTGAGTAAAGACGGGAAGTGGACTGTGTATGTGTTGTAGCAGCGCAATAGAAGCAGTGTTTGCACATGATTATGCTTGGGCACGAAAAGAAACCTGGTAGCCTGTTTTGCGAATGAAGAAACAGTTTCCATCTATTCTTTCCACTGCAGGATAAAACAGTGAAGGAACTTCTCTGGCCCGTTTCTGAGAAGCCCGGTGACGCCGTGGGACATACCTCGTTCTTCAAATACCACACTGAAGTTCTGGTAAATGTTTACTCATGTTGTGTTGTACCACCTCAAGAGTTAAAAACCGAGATAAATTTCAACCTTTTCTGTCGTGATTGTTACAAAATACCTCTTAACTTATTTTTTAAATGTAAGTGCATCAGCGCGAACTTTGCCACTAAACGTTTTGTATATACTAGGAGTAACCCGAAGCCAGCAGGTTGGCGCTGATAGCGCAATTTAGTTAGAACCCCCCCCCCCCCGAAACAACTGTGCCACTCTTAGCAAAAGCATTGTAAAGATTGCATTAATGGAAAATAAAAGCAATTTCGAGAACTGAAAATTCCGCATTATTCTTTCAAACACACCTGAGCCTATACACTGTTGTAATATTGCATTCTTTTACAGCGCAGATCAACACTGAATATTTCCTTGCTCCCAGATGCTGACGTGTCAGTCCAAACAGACCTTTTCGTGTATATGGAAATAAAAGCCAAGATGTGCACAGTCACTTTTCTGTTTGTTCACCAATATTTAAACAGCCAACTGTTGATTTTCGTCAGTGATATGTTTGCTGGCGCATAAGCCTGCTCTTCGTCACATTGTTGGGGCTTACGAGAATGATTATTGACTCCACAATTTTAATTTTCTACCCAGTAATGATTCTGAAGTAAATATCAGCGCTGTGGGAGCAAAAACATAATTTCAGTGAACGGCTTCTCATAAGCTTAGGGATGATATTGCGTCGGCTGTTTCGAATTTGAAAGGAATGGTCGGTATATGTTAAGGCAACAAATATTTACATAAATTGAGGAGCTTTTTTCCAAATATTGTATAAAAACGATCGTCACTTTTAGCAATATATAAAAAAAATTCATTGTTGATTTACTGCTTCAACACTTACTGCAGTCTGAATGAAATTCAACCGTTTATCAAAACACACATAGAGGGACTTGGGAGCACTTAGAATGAAAATCCAGCGCTTCGGGCAGGCTCCCTTTTGAATGTATGAATGAATGGTGTTTAACGCCTGATTTTGCTACAGAAGCACCACAGGCGATGAACATGATGATACAGAGATAAAGTGATATATTGGGAAAGTATTTACTTTTTTAGAAAGGAATCGTTCCAGGTCTAAGTTTAGGGTAACTCACCGGCATTTGCCATTTATGAGGATTGAGAAAAACCTGGAAAAAAAAAAACTCAGTCAGGGATGACGGTCCTAGCGTGGTTCGAAACCCAGAACTTCCGCTCACAAGGATCTCTTACACCCGTGGCCGTACTCCTTTTGAAGGAAAATCTACGTTAGAATAATTTCAGTTTGAAAAATATAAATAAAAACATCCCTATCGGTGAAACCAGCAGCTATGAGATAGCATAACAAACATTAAGTTAGCCAGGACGTGTAGATCCAGCAAATAATTTAACAGTATAAATTTTACACTGTATCTTAGAAAGTTTTAAAGCTATTTGAGAGATATTAAGTAAACTTACTAAAGATGTTCTGCAAAGTTTAATTTTCTAATGCATATAATTTTTTTTTAATTTTTTAAACCAAAATAAAATCTTTTTAAAACTGAAAACACTGTGACATAATCATGCATTTTTCTTATAAACTATTGGTGAAATTGGAATGATTTTTTACCTTAAACTGCAGATAACATGCTATTCGGGAACTAGAATAATATATCAATACTAGCTGCTTGAAAAGAAATTAATTTTCAAATTTTGAAAAAAATAAAAACATTTTTAATTTTTTATTGGTATCAATTTTTATCAACTAATAGTGATATTTAAATACTTCTTCACATTTGCATACATTATGTGTGTGCAAATTTTCGCTAATCCTGTGAAAAATGCTATGTCAATTTTTAAGTTATCGAGAAATGAGATTTATTTTTGTTTAAAAACGTTTTAATTGCATTAGATATTTAAAATTTACAAAGAATCTTTAGTTAAATATTATTAATATCTCACAAAATTTCATGTTGATAGCTTTGTAAATTTCTGAGATATAAAATGTATACTGCTGCATTATTTGTTAGATTTGCACTTCCTGGTTACGCTAGTATTCAAAAGTATACATTGCTCTCTGTAACTTATTTTTCAAAATTGATGGACTTAGTCTTTTGGAAGAATTAAAAATTGCGATTTAACATAGACGTCTTTGTGTAGAAACTGCTCTCTTTGATGCAAATTTATTACATATAAATTTACATTTTGGTAAATTTACTTTGCTGCTTCTTTAAACAAAAGGTATTTTAATATTTTTCCATACACTTCGTCCATGAAGTTTTCCTGAAATAGTGACAGTAATGCAAATTTATAACTAGAAATATTCTGGCATAAGCCTCGGCATTTTTATACAGTTTTTTGTCAGCTGAAAATTCTGTTCGAAAAGTTAGAAAAAAATCCAAACTTAATATCAAACTACTTTGTTACTGAAGTAAACAAAAAGTAGAGGCAACGATAGTCTCCTCTCTGTATGGCTGGTTGTCCGCCGTTTCTTATGGTATGCATCCCCCAAAAATAGTGCCACGCTTTTAAATAAATTCTGTGCTATTGAACACTTAAATTTAAATAGACACAGAATTAATAATTTTATTATGTATCATTAACAATAAAACCCCTTTTAAACATTAATGATATCAATTCCGCTTAAAGTTAAGTGTGGATTTGCATCATCAATCAAACGACGCCGCTGTGGCTAAAAGCCCTTCTTTCCCTCTTGTTTTTATCAGATTCAAAGAAGTCTGAGATAGAATTTTGCAATTGCATTTTAAGAGTTTTTAGCTGCAATGTTAGAAAACACTGCAACAAGCTTTTAAGAGCAATTGCAGATAAACATATGTTAAAAAATATTACCGATTACAGATAATGGTGGGCAAACGTGGTGCTTGCATAACGGAGCACTTACTCATTATGCAGCATACCACTGGCCTGATGTCGCGGTAAGTACTGGGAACATGTCTACTAAGTGCCCACTGATAAAGATTTAAGGTGCTTTACAGATGATGCATTGTAAAATGTTTCGCCAAACATTGGAGCTGTAAATCTCTCCAAGATCAGTCATTTATTACTGCAGATGGTATTTTTACTCGTTTTTCTTTCTTAAAACGTCATGTGTTGGTAAATATACAGCAGAAAATGTCATTCGATGGCGCTTAGAATTAACTAAAATCTCAGAAAAAGCAGTGAATCTCTGTAAACTTCTAGACTGGAATTAGACTGCAAAACTGAAATTTTAAAAAAATATATAAGTGGATTTTTGCATGTTCCCTCTTGACATATGAAGAAAGATTATTCATTTCGAACAGTTCTTCTATCTATTGTGCAATTTAATATTCAAGGTATAACAAAGGAACTTAGAAGAAAATCAAACTATAGTATTTATTATAAACAAATATGTATATAAAGTGTGCAAGACCTCTATCCATAAATTAAAAGCTTATTATAACATTAGCCGATAATTCTACATTGCTCTTCCTCTATGGCGTGTCAGTTCGAGATCGAGACATGGCCTGCCGCAGCGACTTCCGCTTCCTCTACCTCCTTCTTACGACCTCGTTGATAGAAAGGAGTATTGCTGGTGGACATGTCAGTATGCCAGTACCCGGCCGATTACCTCTCCACCAGGCAGCTCCCCAGTTATCCTCACGAGGCTGGGTGAACCCCATTCCAGCTCTCCCTAACTTAGAAAAACTTCTAAACAGGTACCTGGAATCGAACCCGGGACTTCCTGGCTAGCAGTCAGTAACTGTAACCACTGAACCAAGGAGGCTAATTCCAGAGAGTGAGCAATGCTTGACGCAACCGCGGGACCGACCGGCAGCACTATATCGCCTGAGACGGGTAGTATATTTCCCCTCCGCTGCGCGAAGCTTCGGTGTGAGTTGAAATCTTGACGCAAGTACCACACATCCGACACAGCAGCCGGCCGGCGTCGAAACTAGTTGCGTGAAGAATTGCTATCCCTGTACATTAATTAATAAATAATGTACATTGTTTTAAATGGGTGAATAAATGTGACCTAGGCAATTTCATTTATGTAGCATACCTTATTCAGTTCCTTTATCATTCCTGAATTCCTTTCTTCTATGTGGCATTGGTCAACAAAAGGGATTTATCTCAGAGTTGACGCACCACAGGTTACCAATGAAATTCTTAGTTTTAAATTATCACTATAGAAAAATGTATTAAAGATAAATGACTCTTGATAAGACAAGCAGCAAGAGAACTGCAACATTTCTCGAAGCAAAACATAGTTAAACTGCAAAGCAAATACGCTGGAAAGGACCCCCTTTTCGAATAATACAAACGCCAAGATCTAATACATACGTTCCATCAGCAAGCAAAAGTCTTCATCTGGAAGGGTTTGAATTGGTTTGGAAAGTCTGCTGTAAAAATATTTTTTAGGCTTTGAGGTTGACGTCGTAATCAGTTTTTAAATTTAATTTAAACCAACAACCACGGCAAAATATTCTGGTAATGATCAGTTTTAATAATACTCCCCTGTAGTATTTGTCCTTTAAGGGGTCAAAGTGAAAACCCATAACTATCAACCATTTCCAGTATTTGTTCTCAAGCTATCTTCAAAAGTGGTGACTTTAACTGAAGAACAAGGGTACTCGAGTCACATAACTTTAGATGTCCTCAAATCTTTGGTCACAGAATGGTGGCATTTGACGGAATTTGTTATCCATTCAAATAAACCATATTCATAATCAGGTAAAATCACAGTCCCATATTGTTAACGCACAAAATTACAGCTAAAAGCTTTTCTATTATTCTGTCTGAGCACTGGTTACTGACCGACCAATTATGCCTGCAAAACAGTTAGTTATGATCGGGTAGTTGAATAGATTAACATTCTTTTCTGTCATTTCATTTGCTGAAATACTATTGAAGACAGAGCAATTTTTTACCGCGGCATAAAATAAATTCAGATGGTACAAATTAATGAAAAAACACATTCAAAAGTGCCTTTCTCACAGTTTGTTGAGTTTCTGTGCAATTTTAAGGAGCTTATTGGAAAGTCGGAAAAGATCAAAGCAAGGAGCTGTTACAGTAAGGTTTGCAGCGTATAGCGCTCATTGCTTGCGGATTACCAGCATCACTTGCGCCAGATTCAGTATTTCTTTTTGTTACAATGACATGAAGTATTTATTGACAATAAATGTATAAGAAGAATCTTTAAGGTCTATGCAACTATGCTACGTTTTCAACAGTTTTTAAAAACGTGCAAAAAATTAATTTGTATGACTTTCAAAGCGCATTTGCAATCAAAATATACCAATATACAATATTTATTATTATTATCATCATCATCAACATCATCATTAAAGGAGCTGTTCAAATGGTAAGGTTGCTGTCAAAATGAGTTTCTTGAGCGTGCCCCGTATAGTGTTGCAGTATTCACTGTAAACATTATTATTATTATTATTATCATCATTATTATTATTATTATTATTATTATTATTATATAAATTATTATTAGTAATAGTAGTAGTATACTCAGCGAGTGTTTCAGGCAGTAACGCTTGGAGCTAACATTTGGGAGATACCCGGTTCAAATTCCCCAAATAATTAATATTAGCAGCAGTAGTAGTAATAGCAGTAGTAGTAGTAGTAGTAGTAGTAGTAGTAGTAGTAGTAGTAGTAGTAGTAGTGGTGGTGGTGGTGGTAGTAGTAGTAGTAGTAGTGGTGGTAGTAGTAGTAGCAGTAGTAGTAGTAGTAGTAGTACTAGTAGTAGTGGTGGTGGCGGTGGTAGTAGTAGTAGTAAGGTAAAGTATCCAAATATGGCCCCTGCTTCAAATATAGCCCCCCAATGTTAATTATCCGACAAGTGGCGCACTCACACATTACTAGCATGAAATACTTCAGAGGGCACTAGTAATGCATGCAGAACACATGGAAGAAGAGCTTTGGTTTGTAACGGTCCTGAATATTGTGTTTAGTTTTGAGCAGAAAGGTGAGTTTTTGTCAGATTTTTGTTATATAATCTTTTAATTGTGCAATATAGGTATTACAAACCAGTTTATTGAATCACAGAAATTCAGTATACTTCGCTTCATCTTAGAATTGCTTACTAACCTATATCGTAAATGTGGCCTCAGCAAACAAGCGCCATCTTGAACGCATGCCGTTCTCCTAATATGGCCCCCTTGGTGGCGCTAATTATGGCCCTGAGGCTATATTTGGGCACACATGTTAGCATATTTGTAAGTGTGTTTTCTTTAATTTGCAGATGTCAAAAAGACGGAATTGGGACAAGAACGCAATGTACAGTGCAATAAAAGCTGTTCAAGAGGAGAATATGCCTGTTAAACGAGCGGTACGTGAGTTTGGGATACCAAGAACAACACTGAGATCATATCTAAAGACTCTGAAGTCAATCTGAAGACGTTTTAAATGTTGCACTGGGTCGTAAAACTATTTTACCTCCCGAGTTAGAAATTCCGCTCGTAGAATACTGTAAAACCATGGAGCAAAATTATTATGGTTTAAATGCAGATGATGTTAAACGTATGGCTTTTCAATTAGCCATTAGGAATGCCAT